>VZDJ01001247.1:21684836-21868648 GCA_008694505.1 Cyanoderma ruficeps | reverse complement strand
CTCTTCTCTTCTCTTCTCTTCTTCTCTCTCTTTCCATGACTGCTTGCTCACTGCTCCATCAGCCCAGATTTATTTCCATGCTCGATTTGTAGGAATAAAAGAGCCAGATAAGAAATATGTTTTTAATAGTCATGTCACCAGTGAATGCCGAGCATCTCGATATCAGCCATTAAGTAAAAGCAGGGGAGGAATGAGCATCATTTGTCTGTTGCCAGCTTCTCTCAACTGGCTTTCATTTGGAGGAGAAAAAATCCCCAATCATTTCTATCCAGGTAATAGTGAAATATATTCTTTGTCAGCAGCAGGTCAAAATGCAGAGATATGTTATTCACAGCAAGCTGACTTCACATTTTCTAACCTAAATGCTGGATTGCTTTCCTCAATTATTCACATATGTTTTCTGGTTTAATAATAACCCACATGCTGTCCCCTAAAGAAAACTACAGACTTCATGATGTTCAGCTAGAATACATAAGTCAGCTCAGCCATTTCTTGTTCCAGAAGCTGAACCAGCCAGTCCCAGAGATGAAATTAAGAGAGGTGCCAGTGTAAAGCACATCCTGATAAAATAGAAAAATATGCAATTTACCCACCAAGGAATTGCAAGTAAGGAAAGTTTTAATGAGACAGTGACTTAAATAAGAAGCAAAACAAGCCTGATGGTCACACTGTAATTGCCAGCCTGTGTGTCCTCTGCTCCAGATCTTCTGTAAAGGAAATTTATTTTCTGCCCACATAGATCTGAGTACTTTTCTATCAGCTCAGCTGCTGCAATTTCTTACCCCTGGAATTCTGCAGGGCTGCAAGAGTCCATTCACCTTGGAACTGCAAAGGCAGAGTTAAAACAGCAAGTGTGAGCTGCCTTGGTGCAATGCCTTCTTGCACACTGCATTGGAGCTGCATGAAAGCAATGATCAGAGCCATGGGCAGGTGCTGCAGCTGCTGCTTCATGAGGAAATTATGGTCTGTTACCCCCTAAGGATACTGAGTGTGCAGTCCATCGGGGAAAAAAAGTGGCAAAGAGCATGGTTGGCATTTGATAAGAAGTAATTTGTGAAGCCAGGGATGTGCTAGGCAAGAAATGGGAGGTGGAAACAGTCACAGTCAGGAAGTCCCACTCCTGAAATCTGCTCATGTCATCATTCATAGAATCAGAGGATCAGGGAATGGTTTGGGTGGGAAGGGACCTTAAACATCATCGATTTCCAAGCAGATGCGCCTTCCACTAGACTTGGCTGCTCAAAGATCCATCCAACATGGCCTTGGACACTTCCAGGGATGGGGCAGCCACAGCTTCTCTGGAGAACCTGTGCCAGGGCCTCACCACCCTCACAGGGAAGGATTTCTTCTTAATATCCTTCCTAAACCCACTCTGTTCCAGTTTAAAGCCATCCCCCCTTATCCCAGCACTACATTCCAGCCTTATTTTCAGCACTGTGGCAGCAGGGAGGTGTCAGCTCAGGAAAACATCACCAGAGTGGGTGATGCTGTGCTCATCAGTGTTCCAAATCCCCTTGTCAGGTGTTGGATGGGAGAACTGGGCTGCTCACCAGTGGGGGTTTCAGTTTCCAGTAGAAAAAAACCCAAACCTTCTGAGAACACAGATGGTGTTGACATAACCAAACACCATGTTCTCCCTGGGAAAAAAAAAAAAAAAGTTTAGTGGGAGATTTTTGACCAGCACCAAAGACACTTTCAACCCAGAGAGCTCAGTGATCCCCCCAAAGATGAAAGACTGAGGAGTTTCAGATTCCCTTCCTGCCAGGCATCAGCTCTGGGTGATGCCTCAGCAGTCTGGCATTAAACACTGCCCTGCGTTCCTCAAGAGATCCCTTTCAAGTGTAGTGCACTAAAACCTCATATGATTTCCATATGTCCTGCTGCCTGAATACTTTGCAATTGGTTCACGATGGGAAAAAAAAAAAAAAAACCAACTTACAAACACATTACCTTGACAGGAACAATTCCTGGAGTTACAGGAGATCCGATAGCAGGGACTTTGAAAGGCGATCGTTATTATCCAGTAGCGTTTTTCCTCTGTAGTCTAAGAAATTTATGTCAGTGAGTCACATCCTTTCAAAGCAAAGAATGAAAAGTGCCCTGTAGGACAGGTGAGCTCCTCCCCAAGCCTCTCCATGACTGTTCAGCTCGGGAGCTGCTCGCAGCACTGCCAGCAAGGCTATTAGCTGAACAAGCCACAGAGCCAGATGCCTTGGCTGGGAGAGAAAATGATCCAAGCTCCCACATATGGGGTTTGCTGCAGCTGTAGCCACAAGTGCTGATTCCTCTGCTGGAGGACACAGAGGGGCCAGATGGAGAGAAAAGCAATTCTGCCACTGCTGCCCCCAAACGTGGATGTTTTGAGGCAGAGAGTGGTGGAACAGCCACTGACAGCACAAAATCATCCTTAAAAGCATGGCTCAGGAGGGGCCATGGCCCTTGTGGGCACCAAGTGCTGTGCCCAGCGTGCAAAAGCCTCAAGGTCTGCCAGTCTGGGCCTCCCCACCATTCCCTGTGAGGCTGGAAGCTGGTTCTTGGAAGCCTTGGACATCTCAATCCTCTGCGCTGATTTTGGATGATTGGACCTGGCTGCCTGCTAATGCTTTACAGGTTCATCTAACCCCTCCCCGACTCCTTCCCCACTTTATTTTCTCAAAAAAGAAGCAAATGTTCCTCTCTGCACCTGACTGCAAATATAAGAAATGCTCCATCTCTCCAGAGCAAGATTTTTCAAATTATTCTTCTGCAGTGCCCAACCTGAAATTATCCACAAAGTGAGGTCCTAGTGTTAGGAATAGTTGCAGTGACAGGTTGACAGAGTTAGCCTGGAAACCCCATACTCCCACTCTAGTAGGGTGGCATCTGGATGACCCAAACCCTCACGTAGATGGAAAACTTCAAAATTCAAAGCAGAAGGGTAATAACAAACCTTTGACCCAAGCCACTGATGCAGAGAATTTCCCCTGGTGTACCAGTGGAAACATCTCTCATACTTGGACATCCCGTGACCTGCCTTGTGGGGTTTAGCATTGCCCTGAGACAGCTCGCAGGAGCTCAGCTGGCCCCTGCAGATCTCTGGGATTCCCACACTGAAACTTGGTGTTAAATCAGTGAATCCGTGAGAAGAGTCCTCATTTATCTCTCCTTCCTGTGGACTGCATCCCTGCTTTTAACGGGGAATTGGAAGGACAGCTAATGTTAGTGGGGGATAATGTCGTGTTAACTGCTGAAATCCCCCGGGAGAAGGCGGTCAGATGAACCTGTTTTCAGCGTGAAGGCTGGTTCAGCTCTTTGTGAATTTGTAGTAAATCAGCACTTCATAATAAGAACAAATGTTTCATTCTCACTTAAAAATTACCACGGTCAGAGCCTTGTAATGTGCAGTTTTCATGCAGGGCTTACATGACGGGAACTTAAATCTGCCCCATTTTCATCTGTAATTTAAAACGTGTTATTTTGATCGATGAATTAGTAAAGGAACACGGGATAATTTTGAAACTACCAGCTTAGTAAAGTTGCCTGACCTTGCAAATAACCTTTCGAGTTTAGAAGATTTTAATAGCTTAACTATTAGCTAATCTCCTGGGAAAACGTTTTCCCTGGGCAAAACTAGTATGGAAATACAACACCAGTAATAAGATTTCCATCTTTCTTCTATCTTGATTTTTTTAATTAATTGCCACGCAGTAAAAACACAAGATTGGGAGGCAGGGGGTAAAAATCCTTTGCAGGGGGAGGGGCAGGAGTTAACTGTAGGCTGTTTCTAGGCTTTACCTGCCTTTTTTGGCATAGATTCATTAGGTGCTGAAATATATTAGCGATTGTTAAGGCATAACTGCTGCTTGATTGCTTGTCACTCTGGGCTGAAAGCTGTGAAATAGATCACTTTGTAATGGAAAAAAGCTGCTCCTGCCTATAATGAATAAACATAAAACCCCAGAATGGTTTGCAGGGCACCTCAAGGAGCCCCCGAGAGCTCTTGTGTTGCAGTTGTGATGTAGTTGATTCTTGGGGTTTGTGGGTTATTTCTTTCCGTGGAAGGGGCAGGGGTTTCTCCGAGGGCAATGAAGGACTGAAAATACGGGAATTTTTACAGGGAAAAAAAAAAAGGAAAAAAAAAAAAGAACCGTATGTAAGTGAAGGGGATGGGATGGAAATTCGTGGCTCAGGTGGAATGTGGACTGAAATATTGGATAAAACATCAGCATCCTGGTTAGTTGATTTTCCCGAAGTTTCTAATGTGCTTTTATCTAATGGTCCTCTAACACTAACACTGTGTTGGATTGAGGAGACGCTCTCCCTATGGTCTTACCTGGCTGATGAAGGGGTTCTCATTTTATTTCGATGCTGTCCGGGGAAAAGACAAAAAAAAGAAAATAAAAGGAAATTCTGCTTTCTAGGCTAGCAGCATGTGACTTTTTCACTTCTGTAGCTCTCCAGCAGCAAAGCTCCAGGTACAGCTGAGGGCAGTGCCAGTAAGGATAAAAACAAGGTTGGGTAAGTAAGAACAAGGATGTGCCCAGCTCCTAATGGGTGTTTGTTGTGCTTCAGGTGCTGTTTCACCTTCCAAACCCCATTAACTGTTACTGTTCCAGCCACAGGAAACCAGGGGCAAGCACGAAATGAAAGGTCCTTTCAAACCACAAATATGAATGTTTCCATTTTAAAGAGAGGGGGTTTTTTTTCTTCACTTTTTATGTGTCGGCGAAGAGCTCGTTGAGATCTACACTTTCCTGCAAACATTCTGCATCTTTACCTGGGACAAAGATCACCCACCTGTGCAGGTGATGCACAGTTTAGGGAAGGAATAAGGAATTCTTCTTCCTGACTGAAAACAATATTTTGGTGCAAGGGAATGTGACCATGGGGGTTTCCCTCGGGCTGGGTTTATTTTACAGGTCTTCATTTCAAGCTTTTCTGCTCCGTGAGTGAAGATAAATCCTCATCTCAGCACGGTGGCACCACCAGCACCTGCCCTGGCACCACCAGTTGATCTCCAAACCTCTTCTCCTCTGCCAAGGGCTGTGAGGGACTGAGTGCAGGCTCCTCCTGCCCTGAGGGCTCCGTTCGCAGTGAAAATGAGCTTGGCCCTTGCTCAGCCGTGTGGTGACCTCTGAACCAGCACTTCAAGCCCCTGGAGCACAGAAATGAGACTTCGGCCTGGAAAGCCCTGGGCTGCAACAGATGACCTGTTGTGTTATCTTGAGCAGGAGGAGCGTTGGCACATGGCTTTTAGAGCTAATCACTCAGGCCCTTTGAGGAGAGCAGGAATTTCCCTCCCTCCCCCTGCAGCAACCTGGGGCTTTATTGTGTGTCTGGATCGTTTCAGGCTGATCCTTCCTGAACATTTCCCATTTATTTCCCCCAGGTTCAAACTTCTGGACCTCTCTGGCACGTGTGATGGAGGCTCTTTGCTCGAGCCCATTGAAGCCAACCCTTCCCGGCTGCAGGTCCCTGTTATCCCCCTCCAGGAACCACCTACCGTGTTTTTCATCCTTCTGGGATCTCCCGGCTGATCCCTGTGTCTCTCATACCAAAAATCCTCATTTTTTGCCTCCTTCACTATCAACATTCATCCTTGATGATGCACAGGTGGCAATCCAAGGAAGAGGTGAGAAGCAACAGCATTCTTGTTTCCTTTCTCTCCTGTCAAGTCTATATGGAAAGCCTGAGGCTACAAACAAAATAGAGAAGGGAATTCCCTTTTTTTCTTTTTCATGCCCTGAGGCTCCTGAATATTTGTTTTTTGCTCAGTCCAGTTTTTCTCTCCTGAAGAAGGGCTCCCTGCAGGGACTGGAGTGCAGGGTAGCACCACACAGGGCTGTGCCAGGAGGAAACGGCAAAGGTCAGAGAGGCTGGCATTCAAACCAGGAGCCCTTTGGATTAAATCGTGGGCAGTCATTGGTAATGTGCCCAAACTGCCTCCAAAACTTCCATGGGAGCCGTGGTGAGCAGGGCAAGCCCCATGGCTGCTTCAGCCTCCCTCCTGTCACCTCCTCCTGTAAGTGACCACCTTCAGGGTGACTCTGCATTTCTGTCCATGGCTTATCCCCAAACCATTCCCATTCCAAGGCATGTGCACCGGATGCACACACAGAGCTCTCCTGGAGGTCCCTGAGCTCGAGTGACTGTACCTGTCCCCAGAGCAAACTGCCCTGGAACCCAAACCCAAAGCCATTTAATGCAAATGCTGCACTGTAAAGCTCCTGTCTGCTTTGGCACACTGCAAGTGCAGAACAGAATCTGTGGCCTCTCGCAGAGAACTGTGCTCAAAGTAAATAATATTATTTCAGAAAACAAAATTCATTTTGCAGCCCGAGACCAACTGCAACAGGATACGAAGCAGGGGGAAAAAAAGTAAAAATGCCTTGCCCCCGGGGCTATTTATTATTTATACACCACTGTGCCTAGATAAACTCCTCCTTGAAAGAGTAGGACGAAAATAATTCTGCAATGTGGAAACAAACTACCTATTTAAAGTGATTTTATGCCTGAATGGCCTCATTATAAAAACAGCCTGCATGCAATAACTTTTTACCTTTTTCTACAATATCCAATGAACTGCTTTTTGTCACTCTCACCAGTCTCAGCGCTTTCATGCAACCACCTTGGTGGAAAGCCTCCGTGGTTTCCTTAGAAACGTCTTCCTTCCTGGATGTTGACCCATGGTGGTTGAGGCAGCTAAAACCCTGGAGAGGTCCTGTTCAAACAGGAAAGAGCAGACAGTTTAATGGCCAGCTTTGCAGCTCTGCTCCTCCACAGTTTACAGTAGTTGGGAGCTGTAAAAGAAAAAATATCACAACGAAGGTTTCTTTATTTTAGGGTCAGCTCTGTGTGGGCGTTTTTGACAAAAGCTGCATCTGCAGCTCACAGGCTGTTGTTGGGCAATGGTGAGGTGGAGAAGGTTCACTTGCAAAGTGCTGGTGCTCAGGAGATGGCTCCTCATGTGCAAACCAGGCTTAGTCCTTCGGAAAAAATACATCCTGTGTCTTTCTAAGTGCATCCCTGACTCATTGGCACAAGGGGCAGTCTGACAAATGTAAATAATGTCACCTTTCAAGTGTTTTGCAGTGAATGCTCTGCAATGTCTGAGCAGGGACAAGAGGCCAGAGTCCAGCAGTCCTTGAGAGAGGTGGGAAAAACACTTGTCAGGCTGTGACGTTTATCAAACCAGGCTTATCTCCAGCTCTGCTCGTGGCCAGACAGTCATTCCTGGGGACAGGGACCCACCTCACGAGTTGGTCACTGGCATTTTTGGAGACTTCAGGGTGCTCCTTAGGTGAAGGGACTTGGTGAGACCTTTCTAACCTGCGCCTCCCACAGAAACACTCCTGTCAGCAAGAGCATGGGTAGGTCATGCAGGTGTTTTAGATTTGCTGCTTCCTTGCATTTTCAGTCACCTCTAGGGGAACTCATGAAACTTTCAACTATGCTAAAACCTACACAATTGTTTGTTTAGGTTTTGTTGGATTTGGGAGGTTTTTGTTTGTTTTGTGCTGCCTAAATAGTGATTCTCCAAGAAAGCTGGAGAGAAACTGTTTACAAGAGCATGGAGTGATAGGACAGGTTTAGATTAGGTATGAAGAAGAAATTTTCCCTGTGAGGGTGTGGACGCCCTGGCACAGGTTCCCTAGGGAAGCTGTGGCTGCTCCATCCCTGGAAGTGTCCAAGGCCAGGTTGGACAGGGTTGGGAGCAACCTGGGGTAGTGGAAAGTGTCCCTGCCCATGGAAGGAGGGGGAACAAGATGGTTTTTAATGCCCCTTCGAGCCGACCATTCCCTAATTCTATGATGACATCTTCCAAGTGCTGCTTGCTCTCCAGACTTTGCTACCTTTCCATAAAAAATGGAAAAACCAATGGCAGTTCCATCACCAGCTCTAAGCTGTGTGAAACTCCAATGTGCACTCTCCAATCTCGTTCCAAATCTTGCTCCGTGTAGCAGCCACAGGCTTGGGAAATCCATGGTGTGAGGCAGAGCAAAATATCCCCAGGCTATTCACAGTCCAAGCTGCCCAGAAAGTCTGTGGTGAGCATGGCACTTGTCCTGTCTCCATGCAAAGGAGCAGAAATATCTGTTAGCTCCAGTGCAGTGCTGTGCTTATGCTGGTGCACCAGGTCAGAGAGGAAAAACCTGGAGAACTGTAATTAACAGCAACAAAAATAAATTACGCAAGAGCGTTTCTCTTAAAGTTTTTAATAGCAAACATTAGAGAGAGAGCAGGTTTTTCAAGCCAAACAGGAAGGAAAACAAATAAACAACTGCAGTCAGTGAATTCACAGGCTTTTAGAAGTCAGGTTATCAACCAGGGACCCACAGACAGGAACTGATGAAGCAGAAATCTTCAGGGAAGCAGATGAGGTTTTCAAAGAACACAAACACATAAACCCCTGAGATGTGCATTTATAAATAAGCCCAGAGAAGAGCTGGGCACACAATTCCCAGGCTGAGGGCTACGAGCTGGAAGAAAAGTCTGAAGGTTTGGCCTACACAAGTAAAATCTGTAAATGGTTGGGGAGGTATTTTGGGCATGTACAAATTTGGAGAAGTCAGATAATCTAGTGAAAGTCACTGCTGCTGATGTGGGTGCGACATCAGAAGGGAAGGGCAAAGAAAAGCAAAAAAAAAATTAGAAAAAGCTCCATCGTGTCCAAAGGACAGTGACAGCTGTGGAAAAGCTCTGCACAGGATCACGCACAATCCTCAGGGCTGAAACACTGCCGTGGAGTCACATCAGGAAACACAAAGCTCTTGGGGGATCTTTAGGATGACCTGCTGTGGGCTGAGCTGCTCTTATTCCAAACATGTCTCAACCTCCAGGCAGTTGATATTTTCAGTGGCACAGTAATGGATAGGGTTAATACCTACAGGAAAACGTTCAGTGGCCTCTTGGTGATGTGTAAATTAGTAAGTGGACAGTTGCCCCAGAGAGAAATGGCAAACAAATATTTATTAGTTGTTTCAAAGAACCACAGCCGTAAAACTTTGCCATTTGACTGCAGAAATGTTTGTGTTTTTACTGAAACCAATGCTAAAGGTGATGGCTTTATTCCTAACTGAGGTAACCTCTGTAACCCTGTGATTTACTGCCTTCAGGTAACAGAAAAAGCAACCTAGAATGTGGTTTAATGTACATTGCTCTTGCAGTGTGACAGCAAGATGCCAAGAATGAATTTGAATACCATTTTTACCTTATGAATGTGGATAAACACCTGATGGGGCAGCCTGAAGGAGGTTGAGCCAGGCTGTTCTCAGTGACACCCAGAGATGAAGCCAGAGGCCATACAGGAAAACAGAAAATTCTATTTATATGTAAAAAATAAGAGCTTTTTATAGAGTGAGGTTGGTTGAACACTGGACCAGGTTGCCCAGAGAAGTTTTGGGGCGACCCTTCTGTATGTATTTTCCAGACTATCTCCCTGACTATTTCAACTCAATAAAAAATCTGTTTAGACACACACTTACGTAGCAGGATATTTAGAAATATTTAGCTTCAGTAGAAACCACAGGCAAAGTGAAGCAACGTATAACAGGAGTGGAGTCGTCAAAATCTAAGGATACATATAAATTATTGTATAGGTACATTAAACATATATTTGTGGAGAAATATATATGGAGATATATATATGGATATATATATAAAAATATATTAAAAAAACAAGATCTATTTCCTAAATTACAGTAACTTCTTATAAGGTTCATGCTTAACGATGAGCAGTTTACAATTCAATTCAATTCAATTCAATTCAATGCTAATTTTTTTCCCTTGCATTTTTAAGATCTCACCAAAATGCTCTGGCCTTTGGTCAAGGTTAATTTATGGAAAAACCCCTCAGTTTCTAAACCCACATACAGGTTTCTAGGTTGGAGCTTAGACAGAAAGGCACCATGAAGGATAAGGAAATGGTGAAGGCACCTGGGTGTGTGTCCCAGCTGCAATCTCTGAGTTTGCCTCACTGCATCATCAATAAGTGCTTGAATGGATGAATGGCCTGAGCAAATGCTCAGTGTCACAGCGTGCATAAATTTTAGGCTGAACTGCAGAAGTTACGGAGAGGCCAGAAATCCACCCCTGTCACCGTGTGCCGTTTTCTCATGAGCCCCCAGAGACCACCCTAACCACCCCTGATCTGAGGGCTGCGGTTTAATTTGGATTTATAGAAGATCGTGGCATGTACACTTCGGTCCAGCCTTTGAAACAACTTGTGTTTCATTGACCCCCAGCATCCTGAGTCAACCTGGTTAAGGAAATATGCACTGAGAGGTCATAAAAGAGGCCAGGCCCTCTCTAACTCTGTGGAGACTCCTCAGTGCCTGTGAAAAGCCATCCCAGGGCTCTGCCTTCCTACCCTTTCTCTCCTATCTCCATGGACAGCACAGTCACTCTGCACATGGGGACCGCTCTTTAAAACGGATGGTGTCTGAATGTTTGGCTTGAAGAGTGCAACAAAACTCAAAACAAACAGAGAGAATATTCTGATCATCTCCAAACACAAAAGGAAATTTGATGATAATTATTGTCTGCAAGAATTTCACTGTTTTTCAGGTGTCTGCAGAGGGGAAAGATGTAGCAACTTACGTGTCCACAGTGGGGAAAATACATTATTTTCAGTATAAATGAGTGAATTGTGGCTAAAGTATTTCACCGCTCATCCTTGCTAATTCACCTTTTAGGGGACTCCATGGCAAACAAAAGCCATCCTCAGAGGAAGACTTCGTTTCCCTGGAAAGAGAGGAATTAGCACAAATTAAAATTCTATTTGCCTAATTCACTTGGAATTCTAATTGAAATACTTTTGCAATCTTAATTGCACCACTTGTTCCCCCGCTTCTTGCGTAAGTTAAAAAGAAAAAGCTGCTGTGTGACTTTCTTATGGGACACCTAAGCCTGGGTGAGCTGTTCCTGGGAAGCTTTGAGTGTGTGTCATCAGGCAGCTGGTCCCAGCCTCCCGGGGCCATGTATCCTATCCACTCTTCCTCCTTAGGACATGAGAATATTAACTTGAAGAAACCCTCTATGCCCCACCAAAGCCAAAATCACCCAGGTGCCTTCAAGGAAGGTTTTACAAAATGAGAGGCAAAAGAAGGGCAGGAAGAAAAATAACTCCAGGAGGAATTTAGATGAGCCGTTCTTAATGATGAAAATTCCTTTATTAATCCCTCTCCAGCTTTGCTTCTTCTGTGGCAGGAAGGGGAAAGTTGTGAAGATAGTGAAAGGTGTTCCTGCCCATGGCAGTGGGATTTGGATCTTTAAGATCCTTTCCAACCCAAACCTTTCCAAACCTATCTTTCTATAAAGGAGATACATTAAAGGGGTGAACTCCACAGTTTGTATTAAAAGCTGTGACACATCAGAAAAATCCCTGTGGACTCTGCAGGTTTATGCTGCTTTTATATCAAATAACTGCACTGTCACCCACAGAGCACGCTGCTTTCCAGGAGGGCCAAATCCAGAGCTGAGTGATTTGGTCTGAAAGTCAGATCAGTTTTACAGGGTCTCTAATCCCCACAGATTACTCTGCTCCATGAAGACTACTGCTCCATTGGTGCAGGAGGTGGATTTTATAGCAGCACCAAAATCCCTTCTCATCTGTTATCTTTGCCTGGAGAATCGGACTTTTGACATAAACCTGGAAGGTAGTTCAAAGCCTTGCTGCATAAACACACATCCATTTTTTGTACTTTAGGAATAGGTAATGTAAGAGTTGAAAGGTGAAGGTTATGGCAGTTCGTGTTTATTTCACCAAGAGCCAAGAGATGGGAAACATCTGGCACTTACACACCAAGCAAGTCTTAAAAACAAAGAGATCTAGACTTTAGTCCGGCTGAGCAAGCACTGGGATAAAAGCTAATGACAGGCTGCTTATTTAAAGGGATCATAATACAGAGCAGCCATGTAGGGAACCAGGGAGGATTCGGGAGGGGGAAAATGAGGGGAAAATTCAGCTTTGTGTTTCCAAGTTAAGGGTCAAAGCCTGACTTCAGTTACACTGCAGTGTCAATCCTGACCTGCAGGCCTCATACAGCACGTAGGGCCCTCCAGAGTTCACTTTGCCCTGATTTCCAGCGTGGACAAACATCCAAAGCAGCACTCAGAAGTGTTGCTGGTGTGTTTCAAGTGTGACAATGTAGAAGTTCTCAGGACCAATCGTTTTTGTGAAGGTGAGAGGAGGGCTGAGCACAGAAGTGACTTGCAGTGAGGTGGGCTGGGTTCGTGTGAAACGCTCGTTAGCAATTCTTGGGAAGGATGGAGGTGCTCAAGCATGTTGTTGCAGCTTCCCTGGAGCAGATCTTCACCTGCTTTGCATCTTGTTGCAGAGGTTTGTCCTGAAAAAGGTGTTTTGTAGTGTGGGGCTGTATCCTTTTGAAAAATCCCAGGCTGAACTTGTTCATTCATTGTGCCAGCTCCTCTTCAGAACACATCACTTCCCATCTCCCATCTTCATTGCTCAGTCCCCAGAAAAAAAATGGTCCCTTCAGCAGGATCCATTTTGCAAGCAGAGATTTACCCAGAAAATGAAGAGTGAAGACTCTTTTGCCCCTTTTCCCACTGATATTGTACAGGTCAAGCTCCCACACCAGCTCCATCAGCATGGATGGGATATATGGTGACATCCTGTCTTCCCAGCCTCCTGACTTGACCTAATGTCCTCTCCCCATCCGAGCTGTTACTGTGAGAGCTTCATCTCCCACCACAAAAACCAAAAGAAAACCCCAAAAAACCCAGAAAACAAACCACAAAACAACCAAACAACAACAAACCCAAACGAACAAAAAAAAGCATGTAAAAGGGAAAAATATGATTATTTGTAGTCTCTTAACTGCTGTTCAATGACCTTGGAACTAAGGAGAGCTCCGCTTTTTGCTTTTGGCAAGGTAAATTTCCAATCCCAAACCCTCCACCAGACCAAGAATTAATGTTTAACCTATCTCCAGAGTAATGGGGAAATGTGAACTCCTCCTTCTAAGATTTTAAAGCTCACTATTGAAACCAGCATTGTCTGCATTGCAGCAAACATGAGTGAGAGTCCTCTCTAAGTTGGTTTTTCAAGAGAAAAGGCCTGTCACGGGCATACAAGAGGCTATCATAAAAACCTCTTGCTCTCAATAAAATGTGATAAGGAAACAATGGTTACTGCCCTGGAAAGAGATTTCCAAGGGCAGCTACGTGACAGGAGCTCAAGTGCTAATTCTTAAGGCTGCGGTTTGCAGCCAGCTGTAAGATTTGTGGTATCACATCACCAGTGCCATGTGCCAGATGAGCAACACAATGCTAGAGCATAAAAAAATCTCCAATCAATGGTTCACATTTGTCAAAACAACAACAACAACAAATCTCCTCTTTATAACAGCAGGTTTTTGGTGTATCGTTATTTTTTAACTTTGTATTGGACCAGCAATGTCCTGCCTTTCCACAGCAGGAGTGCAGCTAGCACAGGAGGATAAAGCTGGTATAAATTCCATATCATGTCCCTTGGCTAATTTGACAAAACACAATCATGTGTCCATGCCTGATCCGCATTAGATTTATAGTCCTGGGTGAGCTGGCAGTGCACAGATCTGGTATTAATAATCCTGGAACCACAGCCTAAATCTATTAGCTGGAAGCAGTTATATGATTCTTAATCCTATTTTGTGTCAGAGCAGATGACTGCAACCAAGATGGAGCAGAAATTACGTGGTTTTGCATGGCTAAACTTGCCCTGAGCTGAGCTTTCGGAAAGTTCAAACCACTCCAGGTACTGATCTTAAAACTGATGTTTTGGGGGTATTTAATGGGAACTGAACCTGGAAATCCAAGAGCCCAAAGTGCGAAGCTTTGTCCTGTAAGAAATGAATTTCTTTTATTTGAAAGATGTTTAAATCCCAAGCAAGAAATGTCATCCATGCTTGAGAACCCACTGCTGGAGCAGGATGAAAGCTTAACAGTTTAACATAATTTGGAAGCACGGTAAAGATTTGGAACAGTATTCCTTGAAAACTTAATGAGACTCATACAGCAAGGCTCCACCATAAAAACCCAGCTCCCTTGCTTAGAATGATTTTCCCATTCTAAAGAACTGAAAATCATAATCATGCTGTTTCCTCAGCAATTAGACATTTTTTATATACTACGTTTCTTTAATAATACGAAAACTCTTTTTTTAATTATTTATAAAAGCTGTCCCCTGACAAGCACATTATTAAATTACAGTTTATAGTTCTTGCAGTGGGGTAAATTATAGTTGTTTTATTAAAGTATTTTAAAGACTGGAGTTTTACCAACATCTTGCTCCTATAGTTGGCCAAACCCACGTATGCTGTGAGCAAGTTTCTTCTCACAGAGTCCTTCTGCACACCAGGAGGGAATTTAGGTTTGATTTTCCAAATGATAGGATCCCACAGGAAGCAAGTCTCATCAGACTCCAAACCTCTGCTGTTTAATCCCCATTATCTGTGTTGGGGTGTTGCATTTTCTCTCTCACAAGCACTGAGACGTAGTTAGATCCAAGGAGGAGCAGACTGGGGCCTGTTGGTGCCCTTATAATTAGTTTATTCTTATTGCACTGGTTTGTTTGCTTCTTCGCAGAGGACCCTGTTTCTCCACAGGTGCTCCTCAAATGGAAGAGCTCCACAAGTCGAAAAGAAGAAATAAAAGATTGGCAACATCCAGGCTGCATAAATGTGCCATGAAAATGCAGACTCACGCCATCAGTCCAAAGGGCAGGATCCAGGATCTGCTTTTCCTGTGGGTTAACCTCCCTGGAATTATGCTGATGTTGCATCAACAGCATCAATGGAAATTTGCATTCCGGGTGTTATGTAGATCTCCTGAGCTTTGTTTGGAGACTGGGGGAGTTGGGTAACCAGGGACCGGGACCGGGTTGGCCCTGGTTGACAAAGAAGTGGGCATCAGTCTAAGGCCATGGGAGAAGGGATGCTAGGAAGGGAAACATCTGGTTAGATTATGGAGATCAGAACGGGATTATGGGAAGAGTTATGTTAATGCAGTTGATCCATATAAGGCAACATGCCGAGTTCTTGTCAATGATTGGCCAGCCATGTTTTACATATATGGTCATGCAGTTGTTCATTGGTTCAGGGGTCTGGTACAAAGGTTATGCATTGTCATGTTTACCCTATTGTGAAGTCTTTGCAGATTGTCCCATACAGGCTACAGTTTATTTTTTTTGTTGGCTCCTTTGTTAAATTTGTTTTTCAGAAAACTTTCAATTGCCACCCCACCTGGTCCTGTCAAATCACATCACCAGCAACAAGAGCCGTCAGTTTTTTCCCTTCCACAGGCCTGTGTCAGTAATGGATCACTGTGTGCTCGTGCCACTGTGTTTTCTGCTGGGAGCAGAGCTGCACACAGTGAAGCTCCAGGGGCTGATCCCAGGGGGAAGGTTCCCTTGTCCCCCAGCAGCTCCTGCGTGCGGCGCTTGGCACTGCAACAGGAAATTAAGGGCTGTAGGAAAGCAACCTTTGGCCTTTAATTCACTTTTTAATAAAAATCATTAAAAGAAACCTACTCCCTGCCAGACATTATGGGAAATTGCTTTAATGATAGTTTGGAGCAGAACACATTCTCTCGGCTGCATGCGTGGCTTGCTCCGTAGCTCCGTGCGCTTGCAGCGTTAAAATGGTTTCAATTACAAAGCCAGGCTAGAAAATTTTATATGAACCAGGCCGTGATAACAACCAGAGGCCAGACTCTGTCCATTGCACATCTTACACACAGACAACGATTAGGAAATCCTGCTAGAAAAGATTGATACTTTTGAGCCAAAGACGAGCACCAACAAAAGGACAAAGAAAGCAGAGGGGTTTTGTGCTGTTCCAGCCTCTCCTGAGAACAAAATAAGTTCCATTACCTGCAAAAGTTATGGGCACACAGCAAAGCAGACCTGCAGTTTGTGAGAGCACAACCCCATCTAAAAGCATCAGGGTGTAGCTCTTAATCACTCTGTTCTCTCATTGATTTTAGAGTTTGCCCTTGCATTTTTGCACAGGTTCTTGTGAAGAAATTTTATGGCCTTTTTGTCCTAGAGAAGGGACAAGCCTTGCTTTATAATTTTAAATTCATAACTTACCACTTGGACAAGGAGAAATCTAGTTAGGAGATTTTATTAATTGAACAAAGCCTTTGGATAGGTAGATGGTTACTGAGGACAACTTAAAAATTACAGGAGAGACCTGTGCTAAAACAATTCCATTGTTTAGTTACAGCAGTGAAATTTTAAGAGACCGAGTAACTTCTGCCTAATACAAAATTTGCCCTCGTGTACTTTGAATTTTTCTCTCTTTCCCATTGTATAAAAAAGTCTTAATCAACAAACCTGGTAGTCAGTTTTCTACAATCAATAAATTCTACGTCCAAGCCACAGTAGCTTTTATGTCTGTACGTTGTAAAAGTAAATTTACATCATATGTCAAACATTACACACGAAGAGAAAAACAAGGCTGATTTCTAGTCCTAAAAGATATATGTGTATCCATAAAATCAGCAAGCTGTGTCCTGGATACAGCTGGATGATCATACTCTGACCAAATGGCTTTTTGTCTCAGCCTGGAGATCTGTCAGGCTCAACTGTTTTCCAGAACTGCATCTGTTTCAGGGAGCTCTGGGGAAAGGCAGGACGAGCCCCTGCTTTACTACCAGTCCTGTAGGAACCAAATTTTCCTGCTGTCTGGGCTGAGGAGCAGCCTGGGTCGTGCCAGGTTCCCAGAGGCTCCAGGATGGCAAGAACTGAGCCCAAATTGGAGCTGAGAGCCAGGCAACCTGGGGGAGTTTGGTCACCAGAAGGAAATGAAAAAGGAGGAAAAGACCCAGCCGTGCTAATTAATCACAGGGTGACTCCAGAGCATCAGCTTTTGTTGGGAAGAGCAGATCTGATCTTGGGAAAGGAGACTGGGCAGACACAAGGGAGCAGGGAAGCCTTTGCGAGAGGCATTGACAGGAGCTCAGCATTGCTGGGCACTTTCCAGCAAAGGGAAATCCCAGCCAGAAAAAGGGCAGGGAAGGGACAACCAGAAACACCAGGGAATATGTGACCTTCTTACAAAATGAAACTCAAAACCTGTGCTACCTCTAGCCTGCTAAATGACCTCTAAGATGAAAACAATATCTGTCTATAAATGTATTGGAGGAGAAGGGCGGGAAGGAGGAAAACGCTGCTTTAATTTAAAGACCAAATGTGGCACAAGAAGGATGGAATATAATCTCTGCCCATAATTACATAAACATTCAGGGAGCTCCACTGCCTAAAAAGTGATCAGCCAGATTTAATGGTCATGGTTTTACACCGATGTGTTGGAGGTTATTGCAATGACCATAATTATTCCCTTTTTGTTTTTCTGTCGAAGAATTAAGATATATTTCCACTCATCTTTCTAACTCCAGCAGCTCACACCTTGGTAGCTGGGGGTCACAGCAGAAAGGGAAAAGGTAGAACCAGCAGAGAAGAATTTTTCATGGGTTCTTTGTCAGTGGGAACATCCTCTGTGAAAAAAACTCTGCTGCTGGAGAGCACATGACATGAGTATTTCCAGAACATTTTCCACTGTTTTCCAGTGACACGACATTACTTTATTTGGGTGAGCTCCTTACTTTGGCTACTTGTGTCCCTGTATTTTGGCCGGAAATCTCCATGGATGAGTAGGAAAGGAATGCTACCTACTCCCACAAGTAATGTTTTGAGTCTCTAACAAACTATACCTTTCTCGTGGAAGGGATTTATTAGAAAATCCCTACTGAAAATTAATATGTCTCTGAAACAAGCTCTTTATCTAATAGCTCACCAACTTCCTGGGAAGTGATGAGGTGGATGCCGTTCAATTTCAGGGTGGATCTGGTTAATATAAACTGCCACCTGATGAATGCTAAAGAGTATTTTTGCCTTCACTAGGCGTGGTCTGGTTTAGGAGGAGATCCTCAGATACTCATGTTGTACCATTAGGAGTTACAACACAAATATGAAATGAAATCACTGCATGACTCTCTTCCAGCCACACTGCACAGAGGGTTTTTTTTTTTTTAACACTGGTTCCTTCCAGAGTCCCCAGGCCAGAGCAAGCTGAAATCAGGCATTCACAGTTTCTGCTAACCATTCCAGGTCACCTTTTCATCCCAGACCAGAAGAAGCCATGCTGCTTAACCTGTGCTGCCTGTTGGTAACTCAGAAATGACACTGCTTCCTTACAGAGGGATGCTGAGGACAGTGCACAAAGTGTCCAGATCCTGTGGGGATGAGTTCACAGCCCTGTCCAGAGCTGAGGGCAATGCACAAAGTGTCCAGATCCTGTGGGGATGAGTTCACAGCCCTGTCCAGAGCTGAGGGCAATGCACAGTGTCCAGATCCTGTGGGGATGAGTTCACAGCCCTGTCCAGAGCTGAGGGCAATGCACAAAGTGTCCAGATCCTGTGGGGATGAGTTCACAGCCCTGTCCAGAGCTGAGGGCAATGCACAAAGTGTCCAGATCCTGTGGGGGATGAGTTCACAGCCCTGTCCCAAGGAGTTTGGGGATGCCAGGCTGCAGCAGCTCCTTTCAGACAGGTCGTGGCATCACAAACCTGTTCCCAAGCCTGTGGACACTGCACGATTCCCAGTGGCTTTTATCAGCTTTGGCTCACATCCTTGGCATCTGGTTCATGCCTCTTTATTTATAAGGTCATGCATATCAGGAGCAGCCTCCCAGGGAAAACAGGCCAACTCATCTCCTCGCTCAAAGAAGCCATTTAGCTGTGATTGTAATCTGTGATTTCATTGCTAGCCCCTCTTTGCCTTCACATTGGGCTCTCCAGGGAGGGAATTTTATTTCTTTGGCACAGCCTAAGCATTGAGCTGAGCAAATCTCTCTGTCTATTTATCTCATGCATACCTATATAATAAGCATGGATGTGATGAATAATAAGTACCTAGGTGCTATGGGTCTCCTTTGTATTTCTTTGGCACTATTAATAGCCTTTAAAAGTGGGAATAGCTCTCATTTGTGCCAGCTCTAAGCAGTCTTGATACAGTCCAAGCATTGTAAGGGAGTTTTATTTTAAACAGAACATTTCTGAATAATTAATCACCCCGATATAAGACACACATAACAATTCCAAATAACCTCTGCATGTGTTCTTAGTTGAAAGGGGCAAATGAAAGATGGGGGAAAAATATAGTCAAAACAAGGAGCTGAGATGCAGAATCCAGCCAGAAATGCACGGATGAGGTTTTTTTCCCCCCTCCTTACTCAAACAATTCAGAACATATTTTCCCTATAAAGTAAATGGGTAGGATGTCCAAGTGTACCTCTGACAGTATCTCAGCTGCATGTGCAACTGTGGGGTGGAAGGATGGGGCGCTGGACAACATCATCTGCTCCAAACCACTGAGCAAGGTCCCAAAAAAGTAACTGCCAAGCTCTTGGCACTGCAAACATAGATGTCCAACCTGTCAGGCTGCCCAGAGCCATCTGTGTGCATCAGCTGGTGCAGCCAGTCACTTGTTTCACTTTCAAAAACCCAAACAACCACAAAGACAGGCACTTTTTAACTTTCTGCTGCAGCTGCAGCAGAACTCACCAGGGTGGGATGGTCAAGGAGTTCGTGGGAGGCAGGAAGTTTGGTGGCCGCTCTTTCTTTCAGTGGATGTTTCTCTGCACTCTGGGATTTTTTTCAGCACCAGAGTGAATTGGTGTGTGGCACACCCTGCCAGAGGAGGATAAAGCCCATGGGGACACATCCTACATAACTCATGGCTGTCTAGTCACTGTCCAGCTCATGTTGCTGTCCCTGTCTCAATCTTCATTATCATATGAAACAGTGTTGTGGGATGGCAGTGAAGACGTGAACTGACCCTGAGTCTTTAAACATATCAGGAACCCATAGGATGTGTTATTTTTGCTGGATTCTTCTTAAGAATGAGAGCCAATTTCTGCTTTTTCCAGTTATCTCATCTGGTTTCCCTCCTGCCCTCTCGAATCCAGCCAATCGCATCTTTAGTAAATAAATGTTGAAAGAGCTTTGTTTTGGAGCCATGTAACATAAAATTATGCGCAATATATGAAGTAAAAAAATAAACAAACAAACAAAAATTGGAGTGGTTTGGGTGAAACAACACATTTCTCCTCTGACTCATACAAAAGAGGTTTTGTTAGAGCCCTCCCAGCACCAGCATCTACAAATGGCCTCAGCCTTTGAAATCCTGCTGCCATGTATTTCCAAAATCTGCATGCCTTCCGTGCTATGAGATGTGGAATGAAGGTTTGGAGGAAATTTCTCTCTCACTCCTGGCAGGTGATGGTTTCAGGTGGAGCAGAAGATCACAGACATTTATCATAATACACCTGTCCATGGCCAGAACAACCCTTTTCTTGGAACTCAGATCCGGTATGGGCTCCCAAACAGCCACTGGATAGTGGGATTTGGATTATCCTGTTCATTTCTGCTCTCACTAAGCTGCACAGAGACATGAATATCGCTGAACCTGTCTGAGGAAGCACATGAAGATCCCAAGACACTGGAGTTTAGACAGCACTCCCTCGGCTTTTAGTAGCAATTGTGGGGTTTTATACAATAATTTCTTTTCCTTAATGGTTTTGGTTGGAAGAGACCTTAAATGTCATTGAATTCCAACCTTCCTGTAGTGGGCAGGGATGCCACCAGCTAGCAAAGTTTGTTGATTTTCTGTGTTTTTTTAAAGTAGAGAATTCTTTATTATGACGTTAATGGGAGAGGTAAATTGACTGTCTGACTTTACAGCTTTCTTTTGGGATTTGGAAGGAATTGTTTTTTACATACTAGGAATCAGAAATTTTACTACAAATCAGCTCCAAACCCCATCCAGCTCACCCTGGCACAGGGATACCGTGTCTGAACCACGCTTTGTGCATCCTCAGGACCCTCTAAACCTTAACACCCTGGTCCCTGGTGCTGAGCAACTGGCAAGAAAAAACTTATTTAATGCCATGACAGCAGGGAAGCTTCTTACCACACAGAAAATCACACAAGTTCTGCGTGGCAAAGTTATAAATCAGCCCCACTTACACAAGTGGACAAGTTCAAGTTGAAGTTATCGAGTGTGACGGTTCAAGTGTCATCCTGTACGTCAGACCCAGGGCTGGGTGACCCCTCTTTTCCTTTTGCCAAAGAGACAAATGGTGAGAACGTGTCAGGCTTTATCTCCAATCCACATTTTTAGCTGGGGACATAGGAAATTTTAAGCCGAAAATAATGTCTCTTTCTCGGGGCGTGTTGCAACCTTTTCCTGAGGAGGTCTTTATTTTTAAAAGCAGGGCAGTAAACAGAACAACACCCTGATGATGACAAGATTGAGCTACACGGATGATCTGAAGCATTTGTCATCAAAGAGACACTGAGCTGCTCGTCTCCAGAGGGCTGTTCATGAATGGCTTTCCTTGCAGCAGGACGGCAGAGCACACCCTGACCTGTGCCACCACCCTGGCTGAGATAAGCCCCTGCCAGATCCTTCATCCTTGTCCCACTGACAGAAGGTCCCTGGGGATGGATCTCCTGCTGGAATATCAAAGCACTGATGGTGTGCTACACTCAATCTCCCACCATGAGCCTCCCCAGCACCACGACTGTGACATCTTGTAGAAACCAGCATTTTCTGTGGCATCAAAATGGATCTGTGGCTGGGAGCAGAAATGTGTGCTGGAGTGCTGTAAAGAAGATGCAGCCTGGTGGAAGAGGGAAATCTTCAGCCTTCATGCTTCCTTTGGCCAAGAAAGCTTCCTCACATTAAAAAAAAAACCACCCTAAAAATAATGAAAACTCCCAGTTCTTTACTTCAGAGCAGCCAGATTGTGTAATGTTAGTGCACACATCTCGAGCAGAGACACACTGCCCTTTCCCTTTGCATTACATAAACAACAGCTTTCCTTTTTCCCTTTTTTTTTCTGATGGAAATCACAACTGTGAAACCGGCTGTGTTACTTAGAGCCTGAGTTGCTAACAGCCTCCACAATCCTGTTCATTAGGAAGCAACCAAACAAACTTGACAGGACTGCCATGTACTCTGTCACTTTTACTAAACTGTGTTTATGTTATTTTTAAAGTAGATTTAGTATTCACAAGACTGCACCACTTGTTGAGATGAAGGCAACAAAAGCTCCTGCTGTTCACAGGAAAGGGACAGGGGAGGTTCTTCAGGCATCCTTGAAAGCTTTCTGCAGCTCTTGCGGCTCTAGAGAAAAAAAGTGCAGTCAGGTCTCACATGCAGCCATGTAAGTTCTGCAGAAATCACCAAAAAACACGCCCAGAATATTGGCTGGTCCCAAGAAAGTGACTGGGAAGGTCAATCCCATTGACTCACTCCACAAAAATTGGTTGACAGCCTTGTGGTGGTGACTGCCATCACCCCCAACCTGGACTCAATTCATTCGAGCACTTCTTGTTCCTGCAGTGGGAATTTTACCAGTGGCTTTGGTGGTCCAGCCAGGGAAAAAAAAGATAGCTAGAAGCCTTACAGCCACCGAGCTTAAATCCTGTATCAACAGCAAACACGGGGAGTCCTGTTTGGTTTCCTATCTGCAACTGGACCTACCACAGCGGCTCATGACAGCCATGTGCCACATCTCATCTCTGGGTTATCCTCCACAAAGCCACTGGGATTTCATCCAGAGAAATTCTGCACAGTGTGGTGAGTGGTAGCAGTAGCATTCTGTAAAATGTTTCATTTCGCACAATTAACTTCTTAGTGAGTATGTGAGAGAATTCCCATTTGTCTAGTGTGCAGTAAAGCTAATTCATTTCCCCTGACAATATTGCATTTTCAAGCTGGATATCTCCCTTTTTTTAAAGAAAAGCTTTCTGATCAACCAGGCCTGCGGTGAAGCAGCGCTTATTGTTCCTTGGTTGGGAGAAACTTTGTGCCACGTGCAGATAAAAACATGATCATTAACCCTAATTCTTCCACCAAACACCTCACCAGACCTGCAAGCAGCACTCCAATTCCAATAAGGAAGGAAAATATCAATGCAAAATTTATTGGTCACCAGGCAGTACATTGTGGCTGGAATTTTCCAACGAACTCAGTGTCTTTAGCAGTGGCCAAACATTTGAAAGAAGCTCTTCATAGTCCAAAATAAATGTCTACATTTTCAGAAGACAGGCGGTGATTAGGCACTGTCTGGGAAGAGATTCCATTTTTTTTTTTTTAATCACTTCCAAGTTTTATTTTTGCACATGGATTTTGTCCTCGGGTCTGGCTGATCTGGAAGAGGCACGTGGTGCTCTGTGTCTCAGAAGGGTCAGCCAAGCATGGGCGCTGCTGTGAGCTGGATGCACTGCTCAGTGGCACTGGAGATTTGGAAACTGCTGCCCCTGAAAGCAGCTTCAGAGTGGTTTGGCCATTTCCTCCACGTCTGGGCCAGTCCAAGAGTGATGCAGGGTTGGTGTAACCCTTAATTGGGAAGACTCACCAGCTTTGCATTCTTGAGCGTAAGAGGAAAGCGTGGTAAAAGCTCCCCCCCGGAAAAGCACACACAGATCAGATCATTTTGCCTACTGCCATGCAAGAGAAAATGAGGAATCAAAGACACTGGAGACTTTTATTGTTCTTTTTAAGCCCCCTCCCAGCAAATACGGTGCCCATATTTTATAAGGCTACAACACAATAATCTGCCACCGCCGCTTTAACGACCAAGCAGTTGCAGAGTTGATCTATAAACTGATGTTGCCATTTAATGTGGTTTCCAGTGAACTGTAAAATTTATAGCTGTAACTAACACCCCCCTGCCCCTCTCTCTTTTATGTTCTCCTCAAAAAACAAGCTGCTCCACAGCTCCAAAAGGCAACATGCAGAAAATCAATGTGTAACCTGAAGTGAGCTAATTAGGATCATATTCACGTACCATGGATCTGCAGCCTTCTGGTTAATTAAACGAAGATTAATGTCTGACACTGGGTAGATGAATACCACCAAAAGGCAGGCACAGAAATGTTCAGATACACTGTTGTTGCACAATGTGAACAGTGGCAAAGCTGCTGTGCAGAGCAAAGACCCTCTGTGATGTTTGTTCCGTGGTTTTCCCACTCTTTTCCACGCAAACTTCTCAGCCTCACCACTATTTCCATCCTAGCATGATAAGAGCAGCTGTAAGGTGAATTCCACCTCTGCTCAGCCAGCCTGGCCCTTCTCCCATCCTCTTTGTAGTGACTGATGGGATTTAAATGGGCTTCACATCAAGTCCACCACATGGAGAGAGCCTGGTCCCAAACAAACGTAATGTTGGAAAATCTTCTTGGGCGCTCGCAAGCGCACGGACTGATTTAAGCTCACTGTTGTGAAGGCTTGGAATAAAAACTGAGGGCCTGATCCCAAAGCCCATTAGCCTTTGGAAAGGCTTCCTATGATGTCAGTGGATTTTGGAACAAGCTTTTGATGCTTTCTGGTAAGGGTTGATGGAAAAAAGTCTCCAAGCTTTAATTGGAGTGAGGAGGAACCTGGTTAGGAAAATGTTTCTAGATGAACACCTCTGTTGTGGGGGATGCATGTCCTTGCTTGAGCTCCACTGATGCTTTCTGCAGCAAACTCATGGCTGGTGGCTGTTTGTTTATAAGGTGCAATTTCTTCGGGGCGGTTGGTACTAACTTTCTGGCCTCATGTAAGATCACATTTAATATTTTAATCTCCTCAGCAACTTCCTGATGGGAGGAAGGATCTTTTATCTGGATGGTGAATCAAAACTTTCACTTCATAGGTTGATGAGAGGAGTCAGGTGTCCTGAACCTCATGGTTGAAAGAGTTTTTTAATCACAGATTTGCTTTAAGGTGGCTTTACCTGGAGCCAGAGCATGAGGGGCGATTTGGCTGCTTTACAGTGGTTTTGTTAAGATCATGTTGGTGGTGCTGTGATTTTTTTATTTAAGGACAGCGCAACACAAAAGCAGAGGGCCAGATTCTGATGTCATTTTTGCTAGGAAAACCAGGCATAAGCCAAGGGGGAAGAAACCTGCTGCTGGGGAACCACAGCGAGGTGCTGTGTAATTATGGTCAGACCCATAAAAATTGGTGGAGGTGAGAATGGAAGAGAGATGTTATTTAGGGAAAAAGAAATTAGGAACTCTAATAAGAGGGGAAAAAAGGAGGGATAAGGAATGAGGATCCAAATCCCTGGTTAGGGATGCTCAGAAGTGTTAGATTATTATTTTTTCCCTCTAACTTGATGCCTAAGTTCACCAGTTGGGCTGTCTACTCAACACAGTGAATTCTCCCTACTCAACACAGTGAAATTATACCAAGATATTCACAGAACCATAAAATATCCCGAGTTGGAATGGACTCACAAGGAGGATCACCAACACTTTGTTGTGCGAACGTGCAGAGACACAAGGACCTGGCTTTTCCTCGCAGGGGTAAATGTAGAAACACTGAGAAACTTGTGCAAACAATTTTGCAGAGCTGTAGGGTACTGGTGGAGCACTGCTCCAGTGTGCAACAAACAGTCCAAAAAGCAGGAACAACAAAAGAAATAGCAACAGGAATTATCTCTGAGAACTTGCTCTGAACACTTTACAGCAGGGAGAGCTCAACTCTGGTTTTACAAAACAGCCTGGCAGCTGTGCTATTTATATGTTCACCACCAAGCTTTCATTAATTTTAACACGTGTTAATGGACACCCTGTATTATTTTGGGAGGCTAAACGTGAGATTTGTTTAATTTCCTTAAATATCAAATATGGGTCAAGTAAAATAAACCGTGGATTGTATTTTTTTTTTTTTAAGGAAAAAAAAGTGTCAGTGTAACAGAATTCAGACAGAGAAATGTCTGATCATATTTACAGCATTTATAGGTTTGGAAATCTCCAAAGAAATCTGAGGAAACCTAAAGGCTGCCTGAGTATATTGAGTGAAATTCTTCTTGGTAATGAATAAATACTCCACAGTGTTCTTTACAAGAACACCTTTTTAACTACATGTAAATATTCCACAATCTTTCAGAAAATCTCCCATTTAAAAGTGATTCTTAAAACAGGTTCATTTTTTTTTTTAATAGTAATTTTTTTTTTAAAATGCCATTTGCAGATCCTATAATTTCTCTCGGATTTCTTCCCTTTGCTAAAAACATCAATGTTTCCAAACAGGCGTACAAAGACTTTGGAAACAGAGTCCTTGTGTTGTGCGAAAGAAGTTCTCAAATAAGAATTACATGGACCTAAATCAAATTGCAGCTACAAGCAAATTTATTTCTCACCTCATCTTGCTCCTCAGGATTTAATGGAAAACTGGTATAAAGTGTGGCAACAGAAAAAAAAAACCTGCCACAAAAAATAAATCTGTCAGATTTCAGAAAATCCATTCATCAAAGGAGGGAAAAATACAACGAAATCACGAGAAGTTTATGGAATAAATCTGCAACTGATTTGGTTATAATATTTAATCTCCTCCTGCTACCTTGTAGTGCCAGGTTGTGTTCACCCTGCGTAGCTTGAACATGACAATGGGTTTTTAGTACCAAATTTATAACTTAATCTGGATATTGCCAGCTTGATAGGACAAAGCCAGTGTTTTCTGAGTGTTTCTGATTCTGGCCAGAGGGACAGATACTTGGAGAGCTGAACCAGACACATTTTGACTGGTCACACATGACTTTGTAGAAGCGCCATTGATTTACACCACCGAGGAGCCTGGCTCTAATCTGTACTGCAAAGGGCACCTTCAAAGACAAACCTGCCCCCGGATCCAGTTAAACAAAACCCTGCTCTGGCCTGAGAGCCAGGCTCTGGGATCACAGGTTTGCAGCGAACAAGAAAAAGCTCCAAGAGAAACACCCTTTAGCACAATAAACCCCTTTCCCTCACACCCCAGGACAGCGATGCCGAGCTCGCTGACACCCCAGGCTTCAAAGGGAGCTGAGGGGCGGCTGTGAGGGAGCTGACCTTGCACACAGAGTTGTTTATTGGCACAAAACGCTGCCCTCCTGCAGCCCAGCAGCCAGCTGGGTCAAACAGCTCCTGTTGGAGCCCAAAAACTGCGGGAAGCTGGAGAGCCCATGAGAGGGCTGCAGCGCCCGTCCGGAGGTTTGACTCTCTTGAGTGACAGCTTGATGAACTCAGGCATGGGGAATTGGCCCTTTGAAGAAGTAATTGTGCTGCTAGTCGAGAAAAAACCAGCTCTGGGTTGTGCTTGTGCGTGTTTACACAATGCCAAAGGGACGGGTGCCACGACGGGGAAGACGCGTTTCAAAGGGTTATTTATTCACCGGAGATCCTGAGAGGATGTTTGTTGGATCATGCAAGAGGAGTGGAAGCTCCTGAAATCCAGGATGCCGTAAGTTCAAGTAGGAGCAGGCAGCAGATTTATCTCTCTGGGCTGCTGGGAGCTTGTCAAATGCCATAATTACTATTTGTTCTCATCCCACCCATGACTCCTCCGTGGCAGTGACCTTTGGAACAGCGATTATTTATGTCATGGAAACTACATATGCTGGCACAGCCATCCTTCCCCACTTTTTGATTCACCAGCTTCTCGTTGAGTTTTGCAAAAGCAAAGGGAATGCGAAGGAAAAAGATCAGTGCTGAGCAAGCCAAGGGGTTTGTCTGGGTTCTGCTCCTTGATGAGGAAGAATGAGAGTCTCTCTGTAGAGTCTGCACAGTGGAATCCACTGTGTTGCTGGGGTACCTAGCCTGGCCTTGTCCTCTGGGATGCTGATGGCTCCCACTGCTCCTCAGGACATCATTCAGCACAAAAGCAGTAAAAAAGTGCATACGTGGCTATTTTTACCTTCTGCCTTCCTGTGCTTGCCCTGAGGTGGATGCCTCCCTTTGGCCAGGCCTGCAGCCTGCTCCTGATCCCCCTTGTTTTGTCTGCTCCCTGATAAAGGCCTGCATTAGTGCACTGCATTGTTTTAATTCCAGCCACCAGCCAGATAAGGCTATCAGCATATCACAACTTTTTGCTGGGGATAATCTGCTGGAGCTCTTGTGAAAGGAATGCTCTGCCATGCCAGGGGGGTGGTGCTGGGTGTACCCAAGGGATGCTGCTCATCAGCCGTGGCCTTGCTGCACAACCTGAAGCAAAACTCTGTTTTTCCATTTTGACACCATCTGTCTGCATATTTTTGAGAGTAAAACTGACTTTCGATCCAGATTGACACACACTAAGCATGGGCTGGACTGTGACTGGATCTCTGCTGGCTACTATAATCTAAATCACATTGTAATGGACAATATGTTGTCTTATACCCAACTTGTAGGCAAGTATTTGTGTGTAGATAAGCTGACGTTTTGTTTAGTGCATGCTCTCTAATTTCCAATAAAACCTCCAGTAAAGAATTATAAAGTGAATTTATTGCTTTGCTTCAAAGCAAGGACATGGTGCCACTTTGAAAGGGTATTTGAAGTGTTAAATCCATTTCTATGATGCTTTAATACATTTTCTGTAAATATCTTTTTTTTAAGTTATTTTAATATTATTGTGCCACCCTGTTAAAAGGCCATAAAATATTTTAAAGAGCAATAAAAGTAAACACAAATGCTAGAAAGCCCATTCTTCTCTCTCCAGCCCACTGAGAGAGGAAGAGACAGAGGATTTAGGCATAACAAAATTCATGGCAGCTGTGTAAATAAAAGAAAAGAGCGCACTGTTTTTCTGTTGATGATGATTCTTAACATCTTGCTATCAAGCAAGAGAGCCCAAGGCAAGCCATGGGAAGGAAGCAGAAACACCGAAGGAGAGCCTGCGAAGGAAGGCAGGCTTTGCATCCTTCCTGAAAACGGGAACTGAAATTAAGGAACAACAGAGGAAGCTATCCAAGGCAAAGCCTTCATCCAGCAGGCTTCACCTGCTGCAGGCATGAACCAGCTGAAGGATGTTATTACAACCAGCAGCAATAAGGATGTGCTCCTTGCCAAGCTAGAGGAGGCTTTGGTAGGACTGACCCCCCTGGGACAACCTCCCTCCTCCTGCCTGGCTTTCATTTGCTTTCTGCAAAGTTCAGCTCTGTGTGAGGTACCTGCTCATGGTTCACTGAAGTTTTAGAAAAGAGGGTTTAAGGAAGATGTAACACGATGAACTATATGGTCCTTCTCAGCCCACCCATGAATTTCTCTTGGTGTGGGAAGAGGGAAGTCTGGTCTAGCTGCAAAACTGAAGCGAAAGAAGGAGGAAAATGGTCAAAGTTGTTCAAAAATCTGAATAATGACTGTTGATGCTAAGAATAGAGAGACAAAAGCCCCTGCCAAAATGGGCTTATCTCGGGGAAATTGGATTCTCAATGTCGATGGTCTCTGCAGAAATTTACGACAGTTCTCATAAAAGAAAATAATAGATTTTTAGCCAACATTTCTCCTTCCAGTGAAATATTCCTGACAAAAGTGATTCTTTTATTTCCCAGCCTGGGCCAGTGTCGGGAGCCCAGCACCTCCCCAGGCTGCATCTGACTGCAGCAGATCCTGCCAGCTCCCTGGGTCACAGAATCATGGAATCACAGAATCCTTTAGGCTGGAAAAGTCCTCCAAGATCATCAAGTTCAACCTTTGACTGATCTCCAGCCTGTCAACCACACCAGAACACTGAGTACCATGTCCAGGAGTTCCTGGAACACTTCCAGAGGTGGGGCCTCCACCACCAACCTGGAGAGCCCCTTCCAGTGGCTGACCACCTTTTCAGTGAAGAAAATCTTCCTGGTGTTCAACCTGAGCCTCCCCTGGGGCAGCTTGAGGCCATTTCCTCTTGTTCTGTCCCTTGTTCCCTGGGAGCAGAGCCTGACCCCCACCTGGCTGCACCCTCCTGCCAGGGAGATTTGGAGAGTGAAAAGGATCCCCTTGAGCTTCCTTTTCTCCAGGCTAAACAACCCCACAGGCACCAAGGAATTGGCAGAGCCATGGCCAGATCTCATCCCTCCTGACTTCCAAAGAAACAATAGATCTGCTGAGTTATTCTATTTAGAGCATCTTAAAATCTAAATTTGTAGCTGGGTCTCCAGGTACAACCTCAGGCCCTGGTTTACCTCTCAGGATGAGCACAAAGCCCCAAAATACAGCTTATGTTTAGCATGCAGCAATTATTACACAACAAAACCTCCCAATCTGCCACGCTGGAGATTTTGGAGATGTCAAGAACATCATGGAGACACTGCTTATTTTGCACGATGCTGCTACAAACCTTCCTTGCCTTGAAGAGTGTTTCACCAACAAGCTCTTAGAAATGCAGTGCTTCACAGGGTGATAGGAGCAGTGAAAAGAAATTAGACTGTAAAAGCCAGGGTATGAATGGAGGGTAAAACAAATGTGGGAGATGTGAGGATTGGGAAAGCTAAATGGGGAAAAAATTGTGACTAATGATCAAGTCAGTCCAACAGGTAATGAGCACTTCCTTCAAGAGTCAGAGATGTCTTGGCTTATGTTAGGAAGGTTTCCCAGGTAGGCAAGTGCAGCAGGACCCTGCCCTCAGCAAGCACCCCAAGCCCTGCTCAGCCTGGGGACATCTGAGAAGATGAGAAATACCATGCAGGGACTGAGAAGATACCATGCAGGGACTCTGCTCTGCCACCCCATTGCACCCCAAACTGTTCACCCTGGGCAGGGCACCAGGCTCTCCTATCCCTGAAGAGTCTGCTGCAGGCTGTGATCACAGCACAGACCCATGCCTTCCACGAGCACAGCATTCCGCAATGCTTTTCTGGAAGTGACTTCATTTGGTCTGAGGTCCTCAAGCAGGATTTGGTTGTATTTATTTATCTTTCCCCGTGTTTTCTTGTCCTAGACAACACACATGCAGCTGCAAAGTGCTGATGACTCCCTTTGCTGGGTTTCTCCTGAGAGCCTCCTTCCCGTGGTCTCCATTACAAAGATCTGGATATTGCATTTCCAACAAATGGAGTCCCGGCTCCTGGAGCCACTACAATGAGCCTGGGGTGGGAATCACAGCCAAATCCACCGGCACAGCTCGCTGGACACTGATTTATTTCCCTCGGTGACCTCCGCGTGGCTGCGGGCCAGGCGCAAGCCCACGTCCTGCTGGAATCCTGTTGGAATCCTGCTGGAGTCCTGCTGGAACCCTGCTGGAATCCTGCACATCGTCTCGGGGACTTTGCTCACGGTCTACTGACGGTGCTCTCTGAGTCCTCAGCCGGGTTCCCAGGAGGGAAAAGCTTTGGTTGTGCTCAGCGGGATTTGGCCGCAGCTTTCCGGAAGGACGGGAATACCGAAAATCCTGACGTCCTCCAAGTTACTCACGCCGGTGTGTCTGCATGTGGAAAATTATTCGTCATTTCCTTGCAGACACAATTTTCAAAGGGGAGATGGATCACCCTGGCAACAGTGCAGCACTGTGATTTAAGGGTTTATTTATCTCTCAGCCCAGCTCTCTGTTTAAGTACACGAGTTTAGTCCTGTCCCTTCTTCCTCTCCTTTTTTGTTAAGCAGCAACACAGCTCTGATGTAATAAGGCTTGTTCATGGAACAAGATCCACTGACATGAATGAACCCTGGCTACCAAGGGAAATGAGGATTTGCAGTGCTCAGAGGGAGGGATGCAGTCATTTGAAAACCTCGAGTGACTCCAAGAGCTGGAGGGATTCAGGGATGGGAATTCATCAAAATGTTTCGCCAGTGAGACAAAGCCACAGTGTTGGAGTGTAGAGGTGTTGGAGGGGAGCATTGCTGTGGGAGAAGATTTCTGGGGCAAAGAAATGATGAAAATTGTTCTCTTCATTCCTATTAGGGGAATAAGTAGAGAAAAGGGATATGAATAGGGTTTATTTGTAAGGTTTCAGACCAAACCTGGATGTTATTATCCACCCTGATAATGGGCATTCCTTGACACCCCTTGTACCCAGCCAGCCCAGTGGTTTCAAACTCTAAACTCTGGGCACAAGCACACTTAGATTTCCATATAATTTCAGGATGTTCTGAGCAGTAAGAGCTTTCTCTTGTTTTGCTCTTGTTTTATAAAAGAGGCAGAACACTTAATTTTCTGTGTTTTATAAGCATCAAAATTACAAGGGGCCTGACCTCGTGAAGGCTTGAGGGCACTTGGCTCTGCTGGAGTTTGGCCCCAACATGTACATAGAGCCCAAAGTTTGCTTTGAATAGAAGTTGAAGTGCCTGTCAGTTCTGGCTGCAGAAAAACCATGGATGTAGTCAGACCTCTTGCAGGAGAAGTCAAATTACATCCTTGGAATGGGAACCAGACATTTTAGAGCTGAGACAGAAATTCATTAGAAATAAAGACAGAAGACCATGAAGTCCAGGACTGTGACTGGAAGAAGTTAAATAACCTCCTGAAACTTTGACAGGCCAGCAACCTCCTCCACCAAAACATTATAGATGTCTCTTCACAAAATAAAAAAAAAAAGTGGATTTGAGGGCTTGAGAGAGGTCTGCCTTCAGGAATCCCTTTGTCCATTTGCCCAAAAGTCTCAGTATCAGTTACAGCCTGTGAAACACTCAAAGCTTTCTGGGGTCTCTTGGCCAGCAGATTCCCTCTCTCTGCTTCCAAGGATTATTTTTTCCCCCATTAGAATACAAATTTTGGACAATTTCCCTCTCATCGTGCACAAGCATAACAGATGATCTCTCACTGAATTATTTTAGAAATGCATTTATGGAGTCTGTTGTCTGGGGTATAGAAGCTCCATCTTTCCTACACTATATATTATCAAACACTATTAACATGGTCCAAAGCATGGAAGACTGGCTCTGCAAAAGAGAAAAACCTTCCACCAGTCAACCCAGACACTGTGAAGCATCTGCACTGGGCTTTGTATAGCTCTCTCAGGGGCCTCTTGCACATGGAGGACAGAAAGCTGCTACTGACACCAGCTGAGGGAGCTGCTACCAGAGCTCAGGTAACAACAGCTCACACATTTTGGTGACATTGGTCCCATGCCTGCTTGGGATGCGTGGATCCCAGGCACTGTTGTGATGCTGCCTGCTGGCCTGGTGACATTTTTGGAAAAGGGACAGCTTTCAGCAAAATGATGTGATGGAAGAGGAGGGCCCTGGCTGCGCATGTGCTCACCCTCTGCTCTCCGGATGCTCAGCTTGGCTGTGTCCTGGCTCCTTGTTGGGAACTGACCTGAGCACGGGCTGTCTCCCCCATTTCCTTGGGAAAGAAGGAGCCTGTGGGACATTTCATGAGGTCCCTCGGCACAGAGAAGCTTCAGACACAGGCTAGGGACCTCACCATGCTGAATCATCGCTGTCGCCTGTGCCATTGGTTGTGCTGGAATCAGATACGGGAAAGTCATTACGAGGATTTATTTACAAAGAAAACAAAAAGAAATCACAGCCCCAGTGCTGTACAATGGGTAGCCTGGAAAAAACAGTGCCCTGAGCCAACTGAGTATTTGAGCTGATATTTAGTGTTCTCTTTGTTTTTAAAATCGTGCATGTTGAGGCGCCTGGCTCTGGCCACTGAGCATCTTGGGCAATTCAGCCCCCAGCACTGCTCAGGACATTCTTTTGGGTTTACAAGGAATCTTTATTGAAGCAGTACACAACGATAAGCATTAATAGAAAGGGCATTCCTCTCCCATAGCTTTAAAGAGAAGCCATTAATTCCCTTTGCAGAAATGTGTGCAATGTGAATTCCTGGAAGGGTGCGGCTGGAGGGAGAAAGGTCTGGGAGATGAAAACCTGGGGGAACAGTGTCAAAAATAAAATGTAAGCTGTGCATTGCACTATGCAGATTTAGAGAAATATTGTGCCTTGGGGGAAAAAAGAGCTGGTCAGACACTAACAGTGTCCAACTTGATCACCCTGTCCTCAGCTAATGTTCCATGTGCTGCTGCCACAGTCAGCCTGTTTTCTCCCCCACTTCTTGTCCCCTGTGGTGTCCCAGCTCTGTGCCCATGGATCTCACCCCTGTCTGTCAGCTCCTGTCCTCTCCTCTTGGGCAGGTTGAGGCTGACCATAACCATGGCGGGCAGAGAGCAGATGGAGAACGAGGAAATGCTGGCAAACTTGGTGTGGTGGGAATGGGACATTGTCCCCGCATCAATTTGCTGCCTTTGCAAGGAGAACCACTCCTGCAGGTCATGCTGTGAGTGCTGGTCCTGAAGTGCCGATGTGCTGCCGTGCACAGGGTTAATCCAGGCTGTGGATGTACAAATGGGTGCTCCTTGCCACCACCCTGTGACAGCCACTCCATGGGGCAGGAAGGGAAGAGAGGAGCTGGAGATGTGAGCAATCAGAAAGGCAATTAACCACTGCCCCAGATAAGAGTAAAATATTCCATCTGCCTTTGTTTTAATGGCATTGATCTAAAGCAGAGACGCAAAGACTTCCAGTGCAGAAGTTTATGGTCTGTGCTTGCTGGTGGGAATGGCTCTCTGTCCTTGAGAGTGGGAGTGCTCCATGTTGGTGCAGTTTATCTTCTGGTGACTTAAGGACTTCAAGGAGATTGCTTTAACGAGGGGTTAGCAAACTTCACAGTTGTCTGCGATATTTTATTGGAGGTTGGGGAGTCTCTGCTCAAACATCTGTTCAGGAGAATAAACAAACAGCCCTGCCACGTCAGTTATAGCTGAGCCACGGGTTTTGGGAAGGAGGTGATCGATGGGCTTCAATTACAGGCCCAGCCTGGCTCCTGGGGTGTGTCCTATAAGGCAACTGAGAGGATGAGGAGCCTGCAGAGCCTCCCTGAGATTGAGTCCTGGCCCTCTCCATTGCATTCGTACTTTAATATTGCATCCCAGAGGGGAGATGTGGTCAGTGGTGGTTGTTTTTCAGAATAAACATTCTGGGTCGGGAGCAATGATTAATACAGCAGAGATCTGGGAAAATATACCTCTGTAAACAATGATGTTTTATAGCATGGCTACTCACAGAAAGGAACTGTGTGTACCTCTGCCTGTATGCCAGTGTAGCCTCCTCACAGAAACAAATCAACTGGGAATTCCTTCACCTGGAGGAAAATATTCAGTGGACTCCATTTGGACAATAAATTTCACATAATCCATATTTCCCCAGAATGAAAGGACAGAATATGGACTGTGGTAGGAAATTAAATGCCAGAGGAATCAAAGCAGGAGGCAGTGAGATTTTTTATGTGGACAACTTAATGAAATACATTAGGAAACCTTAACTTTGCTATCAGCCACAGAAGAGAGAGAGTTTAAAACCTAGATTCTGCCTGTCACAAATTTCCAATACGATGTTGTTGTAAGAATGTTGGACAAAAATATCTATATCTGTCTATCGCTATATATATATATATATCTCCACAGAAATACAGACATTTGACACTGAAAAAATGCATGTCATACAAAAGAAACAGTGAAACACGCAGGGTGCAAAGGCACTGGTGATGTTATCTCTTATCCAAGTGCCAGCCCTGCCAGCAGCTGGGAACACGAGCTCCATGGGGCTTTGAGGTCAACAGAAGAAGCCCATATGGGTAACCTAATAGCACAGTATGGGCAGGAATGATTTTCACTGTACAAAGGGCAATTTCATGGTCATCTCCCTCGGAGAGCTGGTGGGAGTTGGAAGCTGAACTGCTGTTTGTGCGTTCAAAAACTTCTCCTGTAATATTTAGACAGAATGGTGACAGGCTTTTATAAAACCACCCCAAAACAGGTACCCATATTTCTCTTTGTGGGGGTGACTTTGTTCATTGCTCTAGAGAAACAAGGCATGCAAAGTCATTTTTTATTGTAGTATCTTTCAATAGATTTCATAACACACAGGAATCTTATTTATTTACAGAATCAGAGAATATCCTGTGTTGGAAGGGACCCACAAGAATCATCAAGTCCCAGCCTGAAAGGAATGGCCCATATAGGGATCAAACCCACAACCTTGGTGCTCTTATCACCATGCTCTTAACCAATTTATTCTAGGTATGTTGTTTCTCATATAAAACAAGGTTTTTCCTTTAAAAAGACTGTCTCTTTCAGAGAAAAAATGTTGGGTTTTTTTCCAAGGAAAAACAAGTCTTGTGATGTGGCATCATTTCCTCCAGGAAATACTGGGGCTGATTCCTTCTTCTGGTTGCCTCTGGTGCCAAGGGTCTCCTGCAGCTCCCCATTGCATGAATTACCACAGTGGTCAAAGGCAGGAAGGTCTGTAAACCCAGAAAAGGAGGAGGAAGAGAAGGAGGAGGAAAAGATGATAATCATCCTTGCTGGGTGAATGTCAACCCCGTGATTTTAAATGACTGTCTCAAATATTTATGAAAATTAAACAATTGGCTTAATAACAGGAAGTTGGGAGCTGGCAAATTACCATTCTTATAATCGGAACAGGAGGTTGAGAGAAGGAACTATGTTTTGGCAGTGACAGCTAATTTCCATGTCTCATTAAAGTGATATGGCTTAATCATTTATATTTAAGACTGCTTTTCTTTGAAAGGATAATAGAGTAGATGGCTCCTTTTATTAGACATTAATCTATTTTGTCTGAGTCATTGGTATTGATGGAGGAAGGTGGGTAAACACAAGTACCAGACTTGTGTCCCTCTGATATCTCTGTTACTGGAAAAGACATGGAACACGTCACTTCCAAAAGACACGGAACACGTCACTTCCATGGTGTCTGGGCTCAGCTCTGAATCAGCGCAGGGACTGTCCCAGCAGCAGTTCCATGTCTCTGTATTGGTTTTTTTTTACCCCCAGAAGAGGCTCAATGTTTCGATGTGGGTGAGACTGAAAAGGCACCAGAAGGATAAATATGGGCTCATGTTTTCAGTGTCCAGGCAGGTACCTGACCACTGCACCTGGCCCAGTCTCATCTCTGCAGAGCGACATTTGTCACCAATAACTAAGATAATAATGTCAGTCATAGAATCACAGAATCCTGGAATAGTTTGGGTTTGAAGGGGCCTTAAAAGCTCATCTCATTCCACTCCTTTCCATGAGCAGGGACACCTTCCACTATCCCGGGCTGCTCCAAGCCCTGTCCAACCTGGCCTTGGACACTTCCAGAAATAGAGCGGCCACAGTTTTTCTGGGCAACCTCCAGGGCCTCATCACCAGTCCAATCTTTTCCTCTATCTCAGGCAGTTTAAGGGTATTTAAGGTCTACAGAGTCCTTTCTGCTTTCCTTGATAAAGTCCCTACCTAAGAGGGTGAAAGAATTGGTCGTGTAGAATGAAAACAGATATCCTAGTGGCCTTTCCCAACAGCAATCCTCATCAATGGAACTCTCTTCTTCCTACCTGGTGCAACCCTCCCAAGCAAGCAGGGGGCTGAGAGATGTGGTGGGAAGCAAGAGCTCCGCACATCTCCCGGGGTGTTTTGCAAAGGCAGCTCAAAGGTCTGCACGGAGACACAACAGTGATAAAACAGAAACAAGGGTCACCCACAGTCCGGGCTGCCAAAGGTGTGGGTCGTAATGAGCCCACAGCAACATTTGCACACACTTCTGGAGCACAGCCTTTGAAGGGACAAGGCTGTATTTTGACTGAATTCTGGCTGAATTTTGGCTGAGTTTTGACTGAAGGCTTCGTGGTGGTGCGTTTCTCTGCTACGGCGCCAGAATCAATGGTTTGGCCAGAAAACTCTTGCTGCAAAACAGCAGGACTCAAGGCAGTGCAAACTGCACAGTAGAAAGCTCAAAACCCTCCCCAGAAAATGGGTATCATGTTCATCCAAATAGAGGTTTTATCCTTTGAATTATATTTAAAGATAAGTAAAGACCAAACATGTGTCTTCATCACTTCTACAATGTGATCTGACGCAAAAAAGTTTGCGTTGAGCAATTTAAGAGCAAGGAAAACATCCTGAAAAATCAGATTTCTCCAGTTTTATATATGAGCTAGAGAGCCTAGAACAGAAGGGAGCCTGGTCTCTGAGGTCCAGCACCTTTTGCTAGATGACAGATTGGCTGTCTGTACAATGCCGTAAAATATCCTGTCTCCTTTATCTTGGGTGGAGCAATAAAGGAAGGAAAGTCACAACAGCTCTCCTCCCTTTATCAAAATAGTCTGTGCCTATCTAAGAATCAAGGATAAATTAATCACAGGGCTCCTCTGGGATTTGGGCTGCTGCTAGAAGCCAGCGGGGTGACATGGTGAATGTGCATGTTTGAATGTCATCCAAGCATTTAACACCCTCCAATCCGGACCACGTGTCTGTGCAGCATCGCTCCAATCAGCTCATCTGTAGCCCCCATCAAATATGTAAACACTGCATTCCTTTTTTCGGAAAGCCTCTGCTTCCTCTCATATCCATTTTTCGCAGCCCTCCACAGCTCTTCTCCCGTGGAAGATCCAGCAGCTCCCAGGCCTGCAGCCTCCCAGAGCCCCCAGTGCAGGCAGAGATTATTTGGGGTCATTTGCAGCTGATACCATCTGACCCTAATTCACTATGAAGTTGTAACTTGTGTTCGGTCAAAGGTTAGACTCGATGATCTTGGAGGTCTTTTCGAACCTTAATGATTCCAGGATTTTATGAACTTGCCTGTTGCCTTCTCCAGGAGACTCCGGGGAAAGGAGTGAAGGTGAAAAATCCTGTATTTAAACAGGGACATTCACACAGGGGTATTCCTGTGGAAGTGGGACACCATCTCCAGAAGGAGAGAGGAAAAAAAAATTTAAAAAATCACATTTTCTCATGATTTATGCAACTGATACAAAATATTTGTTATACATTTCCTTTGGGATGTATTTGGGTTCCAAACCTGTGATACCAGCTGATAATGAGTTACACATTTATTTTGAAACAGTGCAGACCGACGCTAATTGGAAGCACGTTCAGTTTGACTAAGCAGGTACAAGAACTCTGAAATATTCACTGCCATTTCACAGGCTTCTGCAATGGTATTAATCAAAGCACTTTTTCTAAGCTAAGAAAAAGTCAATGCAAAAGTGATCAGGTATGATATAGGGTAAAGCAACAATCAACCAGGACCAGCCAGGCAGATTTTTATTTTCTAGGACTGTTACATTTTCATTTAAAAAAAAAAAAAATTCAAAAAGCTTTCAACTGGGAATAGTAAATTTTTCATTGCCAGATGAAAACTTCTGTTGATTTCCAACAGGAAATTCCAGGTTCTTTCCTCCACAGAAATCAGGTCTTATTTTTGGGAAAAAAAAAAAATTAAAAAGAAAGAGAAAAGGATGATTTACATTAGAAGCCTGGCTGGAAATTTGTGACTATTTCTTATATAAATTCTTTCTGGGTTTTCTATCACGGTGCATCCACATTAACTCGTGCTGTGACCCAATGACTACTGAGATGCAGAAATGGAGACACAACCAAGTTTTGGCAGCTACTGCTACAAATCCAGAGCAGCTGAAAGCCTGAAAACTCTGTTTTTCTTCATCATCATCATCATCATCATTTGCATGACATTATCCTGCACAACCACACAAACTGAAATGGCCTATTCTATCTCTTGGGACAGGATTTAATATCGTCTAAAGCAAGTCTGTGTCCACAATCATTAAGCAGAAAAATAATTAACATTCACGGCCAGGAAAGTGACACACAAAACCAACCCTTGGGGTGGCAGAGTAACTGTAGAAAACTACAGTGACAGTGCTGTGCTGTGCTAAAAGGATATTCAGCCCTTGAAGTTTTAAAGCCTTGAGAATCTAGATTTGTTTTTTAAAGAAAGCAGAGGGATCTGCCTTTTATCACTCTGCTATTTATATAGATAAATGGACAAAAATTATATACACGAGTGTGGAGGATGTAGGAAGCTTTTCCATGGTGAAAATGGATTCAGAGAACTACTTAATAAACATTACTGCAGGCAGCAAAAGCTGCACCGAAAATCAGGTTGCCATGATGAAGGAGAAGAAATGAGCAGAATAAGACTTTTGCTGGCAGATCTTACAATCACATTCCTGACACCCAAGATGTTCATGTCCATTGAAGTTACCCCTCCCTCCACAGAAATGTGGCTTTTGTGGTGGCATTCCACGTAGGGAATCATCTGCTCATTTCAAAGCTACAGCTGGGTTTTTCCTATTGCCACATCTTGCCAAACACTTGTGGAGAAAAAAAGTAAAAGGATGTTCCCAAACGGATTTATCTTAATTTTTCAGGTGCTGGACAATGTTTCCTTCTCCAAATATATGAAAGTTGTGGTGGTTTCTTTTCTTTGCTCTTGCAGGAAAAGAGTTCAGCAAAGTTTCACTCCAGCAGGAAACTTTCCTACCTGTCTAAGTTGCAAAAAGGGCAACTTTCCCCTCTACTATGAGGAGAATTTAATAAACCAGTGAAACCTTTAACCACACAGGTTGGAGAAAGAAGCCAACAAAGAGGGATTTAAGGGGGAACCAGGGCAGAATGTGCTGGCACAAACATGCATGCAGGGATATTAAATAAACAGGGGGGGGAAAGCTATGCAGAGGCATAATTAGGTCCTGCATAGATCTATGGCCAGGGATCCACTGACTGTAAAAAAATCCAGGTTGCTTGGTACTGCTGGGCTGGCTCCAAGACTTGGAGAAACACAGAGTGATCTCCAGTGAGGGAAATTTCCACGAAACACCTCTGTGAGGACATCCTGCACTGGCTCCACCACATTTTTTTTCCAAGAAAAGCAGCCAGCAGCCCAAACCAAGTGCCAAACAACCTCAGAAACGTAAATAAAAACAAGCAGGAGAAAGAAGCCTTCGGAAATTTGGGGAAAGCAGGGAGAGGAGCAGCCCAGTGGAAGGCACCGCAGCATTTGAGGAAGTCCAGTCTGCTATTTGTTCGTTGCACCAGAGTAAATGCAATGAAACTGTCCCAAGGAGTAAGATACTTGGATGGCACAAGGATGCTCCTGTTTGCCAGAACGGGAGGGTTGGTGTGGGCTTCATCACCAGGCAGCAGGAGCTTTCCATTTGAAAGCCAACTGGGAGATTGACCATGACGGTGGAAGTCCTTCCCGGAGAAACGAGGCACCGTGCACTCCCAGCCCCTTGGGTGAAGGATGCAAGCCCGTGGGATTAAGTGTCGATTTCCAGACTCCACATAAAGACACTCCAAACCAAGGGACCTCTCGGTGTCACACACGTGGCACTGCACAACTGGACGTGCAGCTGACATCAGGACAGAGCAGCCTCCAAGAAAAGCAGCACAGGCTCAAATACTGTGCCTTTAAATAATAACTTCTTCTCTACCAGATGATTTTAATAAGCCCAGGCACATGTGTTGTAACCCCTTGATGCAGTACAATATGAATAACCAAATAAAAGATCTCTCCAGATTTTAAGATTTACTGTTTGCAATGGGAAGAGGCCAACCAGATGACATCATTATATTTCAAATGTGAAATACTGCCAAGTTTGGTAATTCTAAACTGGAGAAATTGATCCTCTATGTTTTTGCAGAAAAATGCTTTTTGGATTTGGGGGTGATTTTTTCTCTTGTTATTTATGTAACTATAACGTTCATGTTGAGCAAACTTGAATTTGACTTAAAACTAAAGCCAGACTACCTTATCTTACAGATTATTTATTTTCAGCTATCTGCTTAGCTGGAAATAATTGAGTTTGACAATTTATGGGTTAAAGAGTCAATGGATTGTGTTGGATAATTCACAAAGAGCCAATTTCTAGCTCAGGCAAAACCATACTTGGCTTAGGTGGGAGTCTGCCTGATGAGGATGTCAGGATCTTGGTCCCTGTCTGGAAGATGCTGCTTTGTTTGCCTCTAAGGAACTTAAATCCATACATACGTAGCAAAAACACCCTTTTCATCTAAGCCATCTGGATTTCTGGGAGGATAAAGCCATGATAATACTATATTACATTTACATGCCATCTTTCTTCAGGGGCTCTGCATCTTCTCATGTCTCGTGGCTATTTCAAACAGCCCCTTATTTGAGGTGCCCTAAATGCTGTTCAGCCACTGCAGAGCTGCACACATAGAGCCCCCACAAGGTTAAACCACTTGCCCAAGACTGCAAAGTGATTCACAGGCAGAGCTGAAACAGAAAACCACAAAGCTCTTTTCCCACACCCCTACACACCACTTCTTTTAGAGTGTTTGTTGATGATGTGAATAATAACAGTTGCAAAGTTTTGTACTGCAGACAACTCCAGCGACTGGTTTTCTTTTTTCTTTTAAATCAAATACTTAAAATCTTCTCTCTTCCACTGCAGCAAGAGATTCTGAAATTTCATGTCACAGCAATGCTTGCAGGCAAATCCATACCCTGAGGGCCAGGAAAATATTCTATTTTTACAGCACACATAAGTATATTTATTAAAGCAGCCATATATACATGGAATTACCTTGGGTCTGTTTTCTTCAGACAGGAACCTCCAAGTGAAACTCACATGGTTCACCCATCACAACAAAACAGCTCCTACTTAAATCTCCGTGCTGCGACTGCTTTGGGGCATTACATGCCCTGTCTGACCCTTAAATACCAACCTTCCAGCCTGGCTGCCAATCCAGGAGCTGGCACCAGGAGGTGGGACACACCAGCTCCTGCTCATCCCAAAATCCTGCAGACCTCCAGCAGCGCTGCACTGGTTGGTTTTCCTTGCTGACATCCATTGCCAAGGAGCAACGTGGTGGAAAATGGTTTCCCTGTGGTGGAAAATGGTTGCCTCAGCACAGAGGATGGGTTGATCTGAGGTGACCTTCTTTGGCAGGACCCTGAACTCCATCCCATCACGGACAGAGGGATAAGTTCCTGGTGGACGTGGCGCTGGGAAGAGTGCCTGGAGTGTGCCCACAGCTTGGAAGCAGCAGCAGCAGCAGCAGCAGAAGACGAGGCCAGAATAAGCACAGGAACTGAGAAGCTCCAAAGGGAAGCTTTTGGGGCCAAGAGCTGGTTGGGAACGGCGCTTGGCTCTTGGAGGCAGAGGAGCCTTTCCGGCCCTTTGATTCCTGGAGGGAAGCGGGCCTTCATGGCCTCACACGGAAGGAGCGGCCCACACCGCCCCCGGCCCTGCTTCCAGGGAGGCATTCCTCTTCCCACCAGCCAAACAGGGAAAGAGAGGAGGGCTGCAGAGGGAAAACAAGAAGTGCTAAGCCCAGAGTTTTGGCGAGCTGCTTCAGCCAAAAAAAAAAAAAAAGTTAGAAAGGCTCTCTGGTTACAGCAAAAACCGCTGCTGGCACCATGGGCGAGTTCGGGCCCGGGGGAGGTTTTCGCAAGACCAGCTCTGAGGGGGTTTGGGGTGGTGCAGCTCACACACCTCAGGGACCAGTGCCTGGGGAGGAGCTGGGCCAGTTTTAGTCACAGTGGCTGGTATGGAGACATCCAGGGAATCTTGTGTGGTTCTGCTTTGGTCTCTTAGATCCTCTCAGTCTTAGAAGCTGATTTGGCAGAAGCCCACGAGCAGGCCCAAAGGGCACATGAGCAGGCCCATCTTGCTGTCGTCAAAACTATTCTTAGGGGGTGAAGTTCAGGAGTGCCCAGCTCTTGGGCATGGAAAGAAACTCAAATATTTGCTACTTTTTTTTTTTTTTTTGGAACATGGATTTTTTTTTTCTGCCCAGATACATGCAAGTGTTCCACAGATCTCAATAGTGGATTGAGATTTGGGATGGGAGAAGCAGAAAAATCTCTGTTCCTGCAATCCTTGTGCACTCCTGAGTCCTTCCTAGTTCAATTGTTGGTAGATATGGGAATCTGGCAAGTTCACCCACTGCCACATGCTTTAACCAGAGAGTGTGAAGGCAATTAGGTACTTCACAGCACTCAGAATCGACTGCTAGCTTGGGCAGGAAGGTCTCCAGGAAGCAAAAGAGAGAGGAACACAGAAAATCCTGAATTCACACATCCAAATGAACTGGAACACAACCCCAGAAAGCAGAAACTAAAGAAATAAAACACAACATTTAGTAAAAAGTCTAAAAAAAAAAAAAAGGATTAAGAGACATCAGGGACACATTCTGCCCCACAGCTTTATTTTGAAGTGGATGTGTAGAGGAAGGAGGCCAGGTTTGCTGGCAAGGAATACCACACTGGGAAAGGCCATCCCACTGGGAAAGTTCCTCCCAGTGAGGGGAAGGATAAAGGAGCTACACCAAAGCCCTCAGAGAAATCATTGTTCCTTTCCAATAGCTGGGCTTTTATTTGTCCTCCTTCTACCCAGACACGGATCTCAGTGCACTCCATGAAAAACCAAGATGTTGCCTTCAAGTGCTGCCCAAACCAAAACACAGCAGGAAAGATGAAGGAAGGAAAGGCAGGACAACCCTGCATCTCAAGCCAAAGTCCTCATGACCTAAATTCTGTCTGTGTCACAAAAGGAGAGTAAATCTTTGGATAAATGGGTCAGGGACCACCGTGGGAGGGTGTTTACAGCCAGGAGGATGCTCCCATTTACCACTGCATTTTTGTTTATGACAACTTTCAGATTAATTTTATTTTGCAAATAATCATGGCTGGTTGCCCAGCTTTTAACTTGGGTCGGGTGGCGTTTTGCATTTCAGCAGGAGCCTTGTATTTCGTGGTGTCCAACTAAAACATGTAATGTGGTCAGAAATGTGTTTTCCCTGTTTTAAGAGGAGCAGCAGAAGGAAACTTGGAGGAGCTTCTGTTCCCTTTTTTCCCCTGCTCTACCGGATGACTTAGAAAATGAAAGAGAATCAGTTTCTGTGTGAATTTATCTCTTTGGACTATTTAGGGAAGACAATATTTAGAGCTGTGCAAAAAAATTTTTTTAATTTGGCTGGCAATCCAGACAAATAAGGAAAACCAGTTCATTTCAGATTGACTAAACTGCTTTGTATGACTGCAAATTAATGATTCTGTTTCATTTTCACATTTGGATTGTTATTTTCCTAGCCTTTGGAAAAGACTTTGGGTTGTTTGTTCAGTGGAAAAAAAAAATCTCCAAATAGAACAGGGAAAAAATCTATTTAAACAAGGCAAATGTAATACATGAAAGTTATTCCACTTCCTTCCTGATTAGCAGGTGAAAATATCTGGAAGTTGACTAATTTATCATCTCAAAAGACTATTTTAGCAAATTTTCTTCTCAGACAAAATTCCAGTAAATTTCCAATAATAAGAAGATGGATGTAGTGTTGTTTTCCAGATAAATGTCCCATTTTAGGATTAATAGGATAACACAAAACCATTTTTCACTGTTCCCTTAACTAGCGATGTCAAAATATTGAAACCACACACTCAGGGCTGGGTAGTGAACCTCGAACAAAATCTCACCAGCTTGAAACAAAAACACAGCCAGAGTGCAAAACCTTTCTGCAATTCAATTTCCTTTTTGGAGCACTCACAAATCAGTCACAGATGCAGCCACGTCTCCTCATCTTTCAGGTGTGGAGCTGTGTGTGACTGCAGTGGACATTCACAGCCCACCTTGACTGCAAAGAGCTCCAACACTTGAGGCTCAGCAGGATCATCTGCTTCTCTTTTTGCTCTTCCTGCTGTTGTCAGAGCTGTGCACTTTGGAAAAAAAAAAATAAGGGGAAAATAGTATAGAACCTCATTGAAATTAAATAACGGTGTGCACTGAACTCCAGCTTGCCAAAGAAGGATTTCTTGGAGGTCCCTGACCCAAGCCATGCCCCAGATGCCTCTTACTTTTCCCTCAAGACATCACAGCCCAGGCTGGAATATTCTATACCCTCCCCATCAAGGTGCTTAGGAGAAAGAATGAGCCCTCTGGACATTTTTAAGCTTTTAGGATAGGATTTGGGGAAGCAGGGCAGGCTTTTATAGAGCCAGGGGACTGCATCTGAGGAATGAAAACACCAGAAACACTTCTCCAAATCGTCTCCATTCCAGCGCCCAGATCCCTCTCAAAGCACCAACATTCTGGAACATCATCTGCTCGCGTGAGGTTCGAGTTAAATCTTTCCAACACGTTCTTCCTGTCAGCAGTTGCACACAGCCAGAAATGAATATCTAGAGAGTGCACGAGAAGAAGCTAACCACAATTGGTGTTAATTTGGAGGTGTTAGATTTTAGGGTCCATGAGATTAAACTCCCCTAAATGGACCTCAGTTGTGGCACCAAGTCAAACGCAGCACGTTGTGTGAGGTGTGTGAACATGAGGAATTTGAACCAAGAGTCACGAAGACACTAAGAGACACAAAACCCCCCTATAAATGGCTAAAATAATTTTTTTAAATCCCTCCTCTTTTTCCACATTATTTCAGTGAGTATTTTAATGGAATTTTGGATTACATTCAGCTAATGCTTGGAAAGGTTTTTGGATGTTTTACTGTCTTAACCATATGTCAGTACTGCAGTCCTTCTCTGTTAGATTCAGGTTGTCTACAAACCGGTAAAAAGTCCAGTCAAGTGTGACCAGAAAGGGACAAACCCTGCAGTATGTGACCAACACAGCCCCTTTTCAGCTCCTTTTTAAATTTTAACTTCCTGGTGTGCTAATACAATTATTGTCCATGGACACGGAGTCTTTATTTTAGGGAAGTCTTGGAATGGATTGAAAACACAGTCCTCATCTTCTCCCTGAGAAAACATTTATGCTTATTTTATGGTTGGGTAGTTGTTCAAATGCCCATGCAGTGCATCCAAGGGGGGATGGTGTGTGGGAAGAGCAAGCCCAGCTGCTCGAGGAAATTCTCCCTGTGAAAATTGTTATGGAGTGGGCAGGGTGGGGTGGCAGAAATTCATACCCCTCACCTCCCCCAGAGGGGCTTTTCAGTTTGGAAAAGAAGAAGAGGCTCCCATCGATTACTTTTTTTTTTTTTTTTAATCTTCCTGGAGGATCCTGGCAGAGCTTTCTTTCTCTTTACCTCTCCTCTTCAATTTACAATAAATTAATACAGCTACTACTATTATTGAGATGACGTTTGAGCAGCCCAGGGAGGCTATTTAAGAGGAGCTGGCGACATCCTGAGTCTCACACAACCTTTCACCCTCACATCTGTGCCTTTTCATCAGCCGAACTGTGAGTGAGTGGAAAGACTCACACAATTACAAGCTTTTATGTATGAAACGACCCACGTTAGTGAGTCCTGTGCCAATTAGCTGAGGTACAGCAGAGTGGTTCCAGCTCATCCACACAGCACAGGGACACGTCACCCTCTCAGCCCTTCCCCTCTCACCAGGGCTTGTGATTTGGCCACAGAGTTTGGTCACAATTTGTAAACAGAGCACGTTACAACGTAAAAATCTGGTTGCCACCTTCCCACGTTATTTTTGGGGGCACAACATTTCTCTCTCAAGCAAGGGGACGAGGTGAAATTTTTCTGGCAGGTTGTGAATATCAAGACACCTTTGTGTGTGCAGCAGAGTGATGTCCCAGTGAACCCAGCAGCTCTTTGCTGGGTTGGCCTGAGCCCATCTACCTTGGGGATTGACGGCAAAGAATTCCAGAGTCAATACATTGCACCCAAGTTTTAACCAAAACACATCCAGACTGCTTTGCTACTCCCCATGGAGCTGTTGGGTTCACAAAGGGTCCCACACAGTTCCCTCTCTCTCAGAAATGTGCAATTTAAAAAATAGTAATTCCCTCACTAAAAAAAAAAAATATTGATGGATCTCCTGCACTTCCATAGGGTCTCTGTCCCTGAACTGCCCCCTCATTGTGATGCCTTAAGTTTTAGCTTTCATATTTTCAGATTCTGTGCTGCCCAGGGTGCAGTTCTGAGCCCCATATTAAGTGCTGATGAGCTCTCGTCACAGAATAGGGAGACAAAACAAATCCTCTTCCTGCTGAAGACCAAGGATAACTTTCAGGCCCAAAAGCACAAACAAGGGTGGACTGAAGGGAAGGACAAGAAGGATGAAACCTCACTACCTAAAGCCGTAATTGGACAATTAAACTCCAATATGCAAATGGACCAAAACTTATAAAAGTGTAAGACCTCGTGACCAGTCAGCCATTTTGTGACCATTTTGGGTCCACCTTGGGTGTAGCCCTGGTCAGGCTCTTTTCCTGCCCAAGGTGGATCCTTGAGGCCTTTCAATAAATACCTACTTTATTCTCCAGCTCTGTCCAGTCTCTGTTTCAGATCAGCCTTCCCAAGGCATCAATTGCTGCTGCTCATCTGACACTTCCTTGTGCCCTTGTGAAGCACCTTGACTTGTCATTGCCTGTCCTCAGGCACCCCATCTCTGAGGATGACACCATCAGGACGCTCACCCTTGGCTGCTGGAAAGGGTTCAGCTGCTTCCTGCACAGTGACCACTCCATCAGCAGAACGTGTGACGTGAGACATATTCCAGAGAAACTGCTGCGCTCTGGGAGACAGCGGAACATCCTCCACCCTGCAGAGCTCTACACAATCCATCTGCTCCCTCTGACATCCCTGTGCTGCCTTTTGCAAAGACACATTTCCCGGCATCTCTGTACTTGCCAAATTCTCTGTGACTCATGTTTTTCCCAGGTAAGGCAGAGCTGTGAATTCCCCTCAGGCACTACAGGGGTTCTCCTGTTTTGATGGTCTCCTGCTCCAGTAGCCTTAGCAGGGTTTGACAAATGGAGTTACTGGTGTGAGGAAGAAAACAGATGTGTTGCTTTGTTTTCCAGCAAACAGTGATGTTATTTCTACAGAATTACCTGACAAGAAAACAAAATCCTTCCAAATCTCAGAGCACTAACATGCAGCTCTAGCAGTGTGTGGCTTTCCCTTTAACCCACTATGAGCCAGAAAAATAAATATGTCAAGGAAACGCAGGTAAAACTGGCAGATGTGATGAATGAGATCTTTGTCCGTGGATCCACTTCCCTGCTCCTTAACAATACACAAGGAATACTTGCACATGGTGAGAGGTTCATAGTGTGTCCCTCTTAAATCCATGGGGAGAAACAGGTGAATTTAAGGTGTGGTGGCTACTGAAGAGGAAATGGTTGAGGTCCTTTAGATTCCTGTTTCCCTTTACTGACTCCAAGCGCTGTCAGCTCAGATTTTGACATCAGCACACACTGGGTCAGGTGAGGCACACAGTTTAAGGTTGAGGGACAGAATGTGTTCTGGGCAGAGCTTTCTGCCTCATTCTGCTCAATTCTGCTGGAAGAAATTGTTCCTCCCATTTTTAAACCACAGAAAATTATACCATGGCATGTCCTCCTGATGAATGAGGTGATAGCATAAAATATGGCAGAAAGAACAAAAACTGAGATTTAATACAAATAAAATATAATAGAGCAGTAAGTCCTGCTCTTTGTTTATGTCCAGCTATAACTTGTGTGTGTGATTACACAGGTGATAGAAGACGTATTGGTCCCTGGCTGCTGTAATACATGGATCTGTAACAAAACTTTAAATTTATGACACCAAAACAGGATGAAGCCTCTCATTGTCTCAGGTGTCATTTTACCTGCCGTAAGTAAGTTCTTTTGTTCCACACATGCAGTTCTTCAATGCCTTTCACTCCAGATGGGTATAAACCAGAGAAATTTAAGGTGGAATCATGGCTTTATAATCCAGTTGTGAGGTTCGATTGGATTGTTTCTTGTAGGCCCAACTGGTGATGATTTCCCAATTCCAGCATCTTTGTTCCAGCATGGAAAGAAGTTAAATTGCATTTCCTATCAGAACAGTTGCTGAAGGTGATTCATAGACATCAGGTGATGATGAGAAGAGAGAAGAGGACTTCTCTGTCTCAGGAAGGTGAAGAGATACCATGGTCCAGCAGCTAAGTTGTGGTACCTCAAATAAAATGCCTGAGCTCTCTTTGCCCTGTTGACTTTCCTTTGAAAACAGGGAGGGAAAAGGCCTTTCTTTGCCATTTGTCTCGTGTTTCTTTTCCATCCGAGGAATGGATATGAAAATACAAGGCTTGCCACCAAGGATGGATGTACATTTAGGCTCTCTCAAATAATCACTCCTCTCAGGTTACTGAAAGAATACAGATAGTTGAGCTTTGCTGTTTGAAAAGGGTTACATTTGCAAACAAAACTGCTTCCAATCCTCCTCTTAACCAGCTGCTGATTTCCGTGCTTACAGAGACGAGGTTTCTCAGATAAACCAAGCAACTGAGTTCTATTCCCAGGCAGGGAAGATGTTGTTATTGAATTATGTCTTGCCAAACAGTGTCCAGTCTTGCAGTCTCTGGGCTAAATGAACAAGGATTTCCATGGAAAATGACCTAGGTTCCTTCTCTCCCTGAGCTTACTGTAGAGCCGTCCATTGGAAGACGTACTGCTGGGAAAATACTACAAAAAAGGTTCCCAGGAATACTAATTTTAATGCTTTATTGAATGCACTGTAACTGGTCTTATGTTCTTTTAAAGTTTCTCTTTCCAGTAATGAACACATTTACTGACAAGAACAATTATAGAAGCAACAAATTAAGGGAAAGATATTTTTATAACGTTTATATTGGAAACTTGGCACTAAGTGGCACGTTCCTTTGATCATGGAATGAAGTTGTGTTACGCTCTCCTGTAAATCTGGTGCCTAATAAAAACAAAACTAAAACCTCAGATGGTATTGCAACATTGATAAGAAGAATTAGCAGGTGAACAAATAAATACTTGTGAAGAAAATTTTGTACTGATTAAGAAGGGCGATGCTGTTCTTTGATGATTCCAGATAAGGAAAAAAAAGACAAAAGGATTATTCCGTGGATGAATGATTTGATTGTTGCTGTTTGTATTTGATGAAGAGACTTTTGGGGGCAGGAGCAGAGTGTGTTGTGCCTATGTGGAACACTACCACAGTAGTTTTGGTGAATTCAAAGACGAACATTCAACATCAGAAAACATAAAGAAATTTCAGCTTCTGCTGAATAAGGGCTCCTATATTAGTCAGAGTGTCTCCACTGATTCAGATGGAAATAGGGCTGTTTATGGTCATTATGACTAATCATGTGAATAAGGAAAAAAAGATCCCACTAGACCAAGCAAAAAAAAAGCCCTCGGTTCAATCCAATTACCACCATCAGCATAAAGAAAAAAAACTAAGACTGAACACCTTGGAAAGGGCAATCCAGAAAATTTTGTTAATATGGACACAGTGATGACTTCTCAAAACAAAACAAAACAAACCCCAGACTGTATAATTAAATTTGAACAGGGCAAAAGTATTTTAAAATCCGCCCCATCTATGCAGTGTAATTAAAAATCTGGCCAAAAAGCCACTTAAACCAGCTTGGTTGTTGTATCAGTAATTACTGAGCTCAACTGGTTAACCTCTAGTCCTGCAAGAGAAAAAAGAGAGGCACCTACTTTAATTGATAGAAAAAATCTCAATTAAAGTTTTTCTGATTTAAGTTTTCTTTTGCAGGGCCAGTCAGATCTTTGCATTAAATCAATGATAGGAAATGGGGAAAAGAAAAAAACAGGCCGATACTTTTTGCTGTTAAAAATGTTGTAGCAACTTAGCTAGGCAGATGAGAATTATCCACAGGAAAAATTGTCTGGTCAGCAGTGGTACGACAAGAAATATGGCAGTGAGTAACAGGAGATGCTCCTGACTTGTTTTCAGATGATGTTGAACTCTGTGGGCAGCACATCAGGCTGATCAGCCACAGAGATGGTCCAGATCTAAATTCCAAACCCCACCTAAAACCCATCACAGGCCTTGACTGTGCTGAAGAGCCGGTGAGGGAGTGCAGGGGTGGAGAGGGTGAGTAAGGAATCATTCACGAGGGCCACTGAAGCTTTCCCCCTTTTCCTATTTGAAAGCTGCTTCTCCTCAGACACAACAAAAGTGGAGAGAGGTTAAGTCGACTAATTTCAGAGGGAACGTGGCCAGAAATTCCAATGAATGCCTAACACCACCTTGTCAGCTCCACTTCATCCTTACAGTCAACAATTTTTCATGGAACATGCTGAGATTTCTCAAGTGCTTCATTTTTCTCTGTGGAGTGGAAAACAATCTTTCTGTGTAAAGGGCTGGCTTTTCAAACACTTAGGCCTGATCTGAAAACATGCCAGTATTTTCTCTCTCAGCAGATAAGGAGATGCTTTTGTTCAGTCTTTATCTTCCATCTTACCCCTGACCCGGTGGCACACAAAGTGGGGTGTAGAAAAATGTGAGGCTAGAGGGAAATTAAAACCGATTTTGTGTCGGCCCAAAGGTATTATATGCCCACCTTTTATTTTCTGAGACTGACAAGTGAAGGTGCAGTTGCTTTTCTGCCGTTGTCTGCCCAGAATCTCCCCCTCCCTGCATTCCTGAGCAATACAAACCTCACAAAACTGGTTTTCCAGTCATCTTTTTGTGATGCAAAGCTGGGACTCCCAGGTCCCAGCCTGGGGACTGCACACAAAGCCTTTAAACTTTTTACCTCCTCCTGATGTTTTTATATAGCTTTAGAGTGATCTTAAAATGTAAGAGGAAAAGGGCACAATCTTGAAGAAGACCTCATGCATGATTACACTGCTTTCTCCAAAGGGAATTGACACAGAAAGCCCCTGCATCATTTATGCACTATTTAATTTCTTCAGACTTCCCTGAGATTACCTGAGACTGGAGCCATAAGTTTTTCCCTTCCCCCTTTATACTTCTCCCTCACTAAAGTATTTATTTCTCCAGAGTTTGGGACTTGGTGGCTGTGGCATCTTCAGAAGTGGAGTCAATTTCCCACGAAGAACCCACCAACTATCAGGCTGATGTGGATGGCTACATTTCTTTTCAATATTTGGATAAACTCTCATTCAACTTACTTTTTTAGCATTTTTACAATGTAGTCATTTGAAAAACAGAATGTTGTATCGTACCAGCAACATCTGAAAATAAAGATTGAGCAATAAGTGCATTATAGGACTTGATTTCAAAAGAATGCAAGCAGCAATTACTCCAGGCTGCATTAAATTACAAAAATTGAGAAAAGCTGTGACCTAGATATTTCTTCTCTTCAAATATTTCTGCATTTCAAGACTCTACTTCTTTTTTTTTTTTTCCCCCGGTCTCCATTTTGTAATGAAAGAAGTATTATTTTATTGGTGAGGTTTTTATCTTTGCAAAGCCATTATGCTGTATTAACAGGTTGCAGGGGATAGTTAAACACAACAGAGACATATGTGGTCCCAGCAGAGCAGAGAAACAGATTTTGAAACAAAGATACCCTATAAACCATTGGGAGTTATACAAAACAGACAGGGGAGCTATTTAAGTGAGGAAATCTGATCTGGATCCAGAGCTGGAATTGAAAGGCTGGAAAGCTCAAAGAGCAAAATTTGAGTATGAAATGTTATCTGTGCAGAAGGGGATTTAGCTACGAGTTAAATTATATTAAAGCACAGTCTATGCTAAGGAAAAGTTCTGATACACATCTTTTTTCATAGAAAAAGCAGTAACTTCTCAGAGATTCAGAACTCAAAAAGCAATATCATGCACTTCAAATGAAAGAATTGTTCCATATATTGAGAAACAAATAGATTTTTGGGTGCAATTGAGTGCTTTAGAAAGGGAAAAAATGCTCAGACAAAATTTAACAACATTTCACAACAGTGTGCAAAACTGAATGAAAAACACCAAACACAAGGACATTGTAACTGGAATAATTACTCTGGATCTGTACTGGCTGGGAAATTATGTAGTGAGTCATATTTTTTTTTAATCTGTTCCTAAATAGCGTTTAGCAACATAGGCCTAAATTCATCTGCAGATTAATCATTACAGGATAATGACTGCTGACTTAAAAATTTCAGTAGATTTCAATTTATTGAAGCGTTACTCATGTCTACAACAGAGTTCAGTACTCACTGTCTGTACACAAACTGCTTTGGCTGAGCTGGTTTATCAGAAATCATTAATAATTCTTTTATAATTTCTCCTGCATCCTGTTGAAACAGTTTTGCCGATGGTTAATTGCACCATCTCAGTTCAAAAGCAATTTTCTCTGGGATTTTATTGCCTCTTTGAAGCGTTAACTGGTGGAAACACTACTCCCTGCACCGCACCTAGCAAGGTCAAGGTCCAGTAGAAATGTTGCTGTGTATTTGGGATGAAGACACTCAGATGGGGGCTCTGAGAGAGGCTTCAAGACTTGCACCCCTTTCCCAGAGCCCGAAGTGTCCTTGATTGGTCCCTCTGTGGCTCAGGGATCCCAGGCTGCAGCACCTGTGCTCCATGTGCACAGCAGGAACGTATGGAGCTTCCTCACCTGCCTCTGCAGACAAGAGGAGGAGGTAGAAGAGCTAATCCTCAAAAATTTAATCCCTAAATTAGATGCACCAATTTCCTTCCAGCCTACCCCCAGTTGAGGACGCCCTTATCAGTGACAGCAAGAGAAACTGGCAGCAAAAAAGAAATATTTGTGATTTCCACAGAAACCCAGCCATTAAAAACAGTTGGTCTTTACCAGAAATCTTGGGTAAGAGGAGAGAGATGCCCAAGGATCAATAATGTTCCAGCAGGAAGCATTGTCCTTGTGCCACCAGGATTTACCCTAAAGCTGAGCTACTGACTGTGACCTGCCTGTGGGGAGTGGGAATCTGTGGTGAATTGCACTGGGAGGAAAGGAAAATCATCCTATGAAGTCGATTTCTGGAGGCCAGAAGATCTCAGCCCTGTGCCCACTGCTCCCCCAGAGCTCGGCAGCTGCAGGTAGAAAATATTTTCCTACCTCCTGAAAAAATGGCTTTACCCACTCAAAATAGATTTTCAGTATAAATATGTCCTACATGAACCGAAAGCACTTAGGCTTAAAAGAGCCATTCACGTCTATTAAGTCAGACAAATGACTGAAATTTAACATTAAAAGTGCAACTCCACACCTTGTACCATTTATCGACAGGAAATTAGGAACAATTAGATCTCTGTAAAACAAGGCAAAACCATGATTGCTGAAGGTCAGGCTCCAGGAAAACCCTGCAGAAAGCTCCACGGCAGAAATTCTTTGCAGGTACGTTCCTTTACACTTATATTGTGCATATGGTTTCAGCGACAATCAGGTAAAATGGACAAAACCAGATTCCCCACCAGCTGCAATAAATTCAACCCTTTTCCTCCCCCAGCCTCCTGTTATAAACAAGTAGAAATGTTGCACAGAGCAGACACTCTTCTGCTCTTTTATGGGTGTTGCTGTGCTCTGGAATGGAAAGAGGACTGGCAAAGATTCCTTGCAAGTACCAAAATGAAAGCAAGATAATTAATTTTATGCAACTCACTCTGCGTATTTCTGGAGTTTTAATGCTTTCCCATTCTGAGAGCTCACAATGAAACACCTTGTGTAAATATTGCAAGATCCTACCTGGAACTCTCACAATGAGCTGTCAGCAGATAAACTTTCAGCCGTAACTTTCTGTAAATGGATAAAGCTGAGAACACACACACACACACACACAGAGTCAGACCTCTTGACTGCTTTTCTTTCAAACAGACTGAAATTCCTACTCCTAATAAGTTTGTATATGCTAGGTTAGAAATGAGGAACCACTTTCCGAAATGTTTTGTCCAAATCAGCCAAATTTTGAATAAAGCTTCATGAGGGTTCTGAGGGTTTAAAGTTTTTGGACACACATGCAAACATAAAATACATTAGATAGGTAGGTAGGTAGGTAGGTAGGTAGGTAGGTAGGTAGGTAGGTAGGTAGGTAGGTAGATAGATAGATAGATAGATAGATAGATAGATAGATAGATAGATAGATAGATAGATAGATAGATAGATAGATAGATAGATAGATAGATAGATAGATAGATAGATAGATAGATAGATAGATAGATAGATAGATAGATAGATAGATAGATAGATAGATAGATAGATAGATAGATAGATAGATAGATAGATAGATAGATAGATAGATAGATAGATAGATAGATAGATAGATAGATAGATAGATAGATAGATAGATAGATAGATAGATAGATAGATAGATAGATAGATAGATAGATAGATAGATAGATAGATAGATAGATAGATAGATAGATAGATAGATAGATAGATAGATAGATAGATAGATAGATAGATAGATAGATAGATAGATAGATAGATAGATAGATAGATAGATAGATAGATAGATAGATAGATAGATAGATAGATAGATAGATAGATAGATAGATAGATAGATAGATAGATAGATAGATAGATAGATAGATAGATAGATAGATAGATAGATAGATAGATAGATAGATAGATAGATAGATAGATAGATAGATAGATAGATAGATAGATAGATAGATAGATAGATAGATAGATAGATAGATAGATAGATAGATAGATAGATAGATAGATAGATTATTCCTCCAACTTCCAGTTCTGGCTAGCACTAGACCCAACCATGCCAAAACACAGCAAAGAGGACTATTCTCCTGATACTCCCAGCTGTGGCCAGAAGAAATTATGCCTGAAATGGCGTGAGAAAATTTCAAGACAAATGAGCTTTGGCTGGTTCCTCTGTGAATGTTTGGATGCTTATTTAAAGTCAAGCGATCCCAAACTGCAAAGCGCTGGATGTTCACTCGTCACTAATTTCTAATAGTCACCCTGAGACCAGGTGGAAGAGCCAAGAAAGGGCCACGAGCTCCTTGATTGCACAGAGGATTGAAGAGATGGAGGAAATGAAAAGTCTCTGGGGTCTGTAGGCCGTGTTGGCTGGAGAAGTTGTTTGTCCTTGGTGTTATGCAGAAGTTTTGATGTTTGAATGACACCAGAGTGATGGCAGACATCGGGGTGACATCATGTCCTTGCAGACAAGCCAACATCTTTGGCTGTGGTCTGGTGCTTCATCTCCCACAGGATAGACAAGACAATCCCACTCTCTTCCCTTTGCCAACTCCTTATCCCCAAGATACTTTTTCTGCTGCATATTGGGCCACCTCCTTGCAGCCTTGAGTAAGGCTGAAATGCTAGAGAAAGATTTCCCCTTGGAAAATCTTGGGTTTGAGGTTGGGGACAATGAGAGGTATAAGGAGAATAAGGAGAACTTGTATTTTGGAAAGTCAGGGAACCTTTTTTGCCACTGGTCCCTCAGATGAGTGCAGCTGAGATGAGTATGTGCTTTTACAAGCAATTATTTTAAAGTGTGCCCAGAGGATGCAATAGTCAGGCTTTATTGGATACGTAATACACACTGTGACAGTATATGGTGGCCAAAATTATAATTCTGGGACCTTGCAGCCTGCAGCTGTTCAGCGAAACAAAGGAAATTCCACCAAAAGAAAAAAGGGAGGGAGGGTAACTCTCTTTAAAGCCAAATCCAAAACATAGATTATATGACTTCCCTCATTTCAGGGCTTTTCTGTGCCTCTGGGGGCAGCTGGAGGAAATATGAAAGAGCATCTTCCCTAGAGCTTTCCCTAAAGAGGGGAGGGGGGCACAGGCACCCCTCATCTTTGCACATCTCATGCCCGGGAGGGGCACTGGCATCAGAGGGGCCACAGCTGATGGTGGCCCTTGCTCTGGTGATGTCAGGACTGTGATGTTCCCATGGGTTCCTCAGAGCAGATCTCCAGGATCAGCCATGGTTCAGTCCCACTGCTCATTCACATGTCATTGGCCAGAGGAGAGAAGCATCCAGCAGATCCAATATCTGCCCAGCTGGAAGCAAAGGAATTCATCTTTTGGGAGAGGTTGGAGCCAGTCCTGGAGCAGACCAGGGCAGGACAGTGCCTTGGGAACAGAGACAGCCGAGGACAGACTGTGGGACATCTGTCCCACCACAGGAACCACACGTCAGCCTCTCTCTTTCATGGTGCTTATTATGACCCAAACCTGATTAGTGAGAGACAGATTGTTCTGCACTCTAAATCGCTTCCCATGAATAACTTTTGTTTGTTAGTTTGTTTGTTATCCTGGTTTGGGGAAACTTTGTCGCTGTGCTCCAGAAATCAGGCTAAAAGTTTGCCTTCCAGAACAGAGTGTGTGCAGATGCTGGCAGGACAACCTCAAGACAAACTGGGATCTGATCAGCCACTCCTGCAACCAGAACAATTGATACAATTGCAGAGATACAAAAGCAGATTATGTGATTCAGATCTCAGATAAGGCATGCAAGGCCTAAGAGGAGCAGTGGAGCATTAAAAGGGGTGGTTAAGCATTTTTGAGTGCTCTGGGCAGGGACAGCATGTTCTTTGTGATTTACATGATAAGCAGAGTGACCAGAGCCTCAAGAAGCCATCCCACAGCTCTAATGGCAAAAGTGAGGCACAGATCAGATGGAACTTGTGCTTTATTTCATCACAGCAGTTTTGCTGGGAGTGTATTTCCAGATGACAAGTGTTGCTCAGCTGCTGGGCTTCAGCTATTCCTTACCTCAAGGCCCTTCCTGGAAATAAATGTGAGAAGTTTCTGAGCCCCTGCCCACACCAGCCCCACATCACACACTCCAGAGGATCCACAGAACTGAAGGTGATGGAGCTGCTGCAGTGCACGGATCCACCGTGTTTATGGGAGGCAGCAGACATGGAAAGCGGATTTGGTGTCCAGCTGAGTTGGTGTCTCCCTGGGATCACACACCTGTCCACTCCAGGCAGCATCCTGGAGGCATCAGGGAGGACACGTCAGGATACAGAGATGGGCTCAGCACTCTGCAGTCCAGAAAGGCACCTAAGGACTAAGCAAAGGCTTTCCAGACCTGTTAACTCAGATCCTGGATGCAGAGTTAGGAAGTCTGAAGTAATATATGAACTCAAAAACTCCATTAACTCAACCCGAACAAAAACACCACCACTAAGCACTACCCGAGTTTAACACAAAACCCCTCTGCTTCCCTGCTTCGGGCAGTTTTATCAACACTTGATCTCCTCTGACATCAGAGCTGGCTTCTGTCTGCAGATGATTGTGTCTGGACTCAGTGTTTACAGGAGGCTTACCCAGGTTGGCACCGTGTGCTTGGCAGCCTCTCCGCGGTCGCTCCCGGCAGCTTTGTTTGCGCAGCCTCCCGCAGAGCCCGTGACCAAAAACAAACACGAGATGGATTCAGTGTGAGCAGCACTCAGTGGGACACTGAACATGTTTTGTGCAGCTTGCCCACGAAGCAAAGGGTGATTTTCAGACATCTACAAAGGGCCCTAATGGATCCCAGATCGTCAGACGAGAGCCATTGTTCAGGTGGGCTCAATTTTTTCTGTTCTTCACCAGTGGAACAATTACCCAAACCTCAGTCATGTTCAATATGTACAGTGGCAGCAAAACCCAACCTCAAAAAATTTTCAAGACAGCTTTTTCTGTGTATAAATGCATCAGCCTAAGGCCAGCAAGGGTCAGTGAAGAGCTGCAGAGTCCAGTGGACTTTGAATAAGAGCTGTAATGATGTTGGTAAAAGAGGCATTTCACAGCTCATGGTGGCTGGAGGGAGTTATTCCATCCAGGAATCAGCAGTTTATGTTCAGCCTCTTAAAATCCTCAGGAAAATGCTTTTTTTTAAAATGAGAGGATACATAGAGTTGTGGATCTGAAAGCCAGAAAGAGCTTTTACAACTACCCAGCTGCCCTCCTGCAAAAACTCTGTGATATTTCCAAAGGTAATACAGATGTGCACGGCTGAGTCAGTGTCCTCTAGACAAACATCTGTCCTCTAGACCAACATCTGTCCTTCATTCAAAGTGCCTGAAGACTTCAGCTGAACTTCTTCCTCCATCATTGCATTTTGTTTGTCCTTGGCAAGAAGAACAAAAGATTAATCATAACTATAAACCCAATATTTGGTCAACTTCACTATCCAGGTCTTGAAAAGCATAAACAATGTTAACATGTGGGGTAACAGCAGAGCTCAGCCAGGGAGCAGAGGAGTTCATAGGAAACAGCAGCACTGTTTGCTTTCACCCCACATCTACCAAACTTTGCATTTTGTTCTGTGTAGTTAATATTAATCACTCCAATCAAGTTGATCACCAAGGTTTTGGGTAGTCCTTGCTTCTAAGTGTCCCTTCCCACTCATGTTCCCATGACACACACACTGGCCACAGCTTGGCTGCTCATTTCTTGGAAAAGAGACTGCACAGGAGTAGTGGGACGAAATTTGGTCCAGTTAGAAAGAAACAGCCCAGAGAACAAAGGCACTAGTTGAAAAATGCTTCTATTCACTTGGCAAAGAAGTTGTTCACACCGGGGTTGAGCTTTCTCAAATTTGCACCCAACGCTTGAGAAGATAGGGTTTGCAGCAGATCCCCATTTGGATTGTTCCTGGGCTGCTCTGCAGGGCTTTTATTGATTTTCTCAGACTCATTTGGCCCTCTGGCCATCAGATGAACACGACCTCTGTGGCAGATCTGCAGCGAGACAGCTGGAATGGCACGCTTGAGCTACACACATATTCATGGCTGCAGAAAGAGCAGCTCCTGAGCCAACCTAACGAGTACAAGAGACAGCTGAGCTGATAGGGAGTCCTGTGTGGATGTCAATTTTCAGCCAATAGTGAAGTGTCAGGACACAATTGTTTGGCAAGTCCTTTGCCCTTTATGTGTCCAAGCAGCGTTGATGCCTTTGTACAACAGAGGGCTCTGGATCTCACAGGGTGCATTCCTTGCTGCTTCTCATTCACTTGAAAAAAAAAATAAAAAATCCACCCCAGGAACTGCCAAACCTTCCAAAATTAGAAGTGAATCACGGGTCATTTCTATTGCAAAATCCCAGAGATAAACTCTGATAGCTGAAATCTTCCTTTTCACATTCAATGGCATCTTATGAGCTGTGGTGTGATGTTCCCCTCACGGAGATGGAGTAAGAAGAGATGACTCACACCTTTTCCCTGTTGTTGTGCAGACAGCCTTTCCTGTGTAACACTGTGATATATATCTGATGATGCTGATAAGAGGTTTAAGCATGTTTTAGCTCCTTGTGTAATTTCCAGCCTGAGTTCTGGAAATAAAACCACCAGAAAAATCTCAGTTTGCTCCATCAGTCTCAAAACGAAGCATATTGTGGGCATCAGTGGGAAAAGTGCGGGCCAAGTTTATTAGAAGCATGAACTTAGAAACCTATAAAGGAAATTTATTGTCAAAATTAATGTGCAGACTCTGGAGAAAACCTTGCTGGTGTCAAGATATGCAGAATAACTGAATAAATTTGCTCAGATCCTCACACAATCTTACCTCTAATTAGAGTTGCCGGAGGCAGAATCTGTCAGTGCAGGGCTGGAAATATCAAACTGGGGACAGGCTGCCTGCCCTCACACTGCTTGAGAGCTCACGGGCTGCCTTTCCATGGCTCCACAGCATCTAATTTGTGGGCATTAGGATACAAAATAAAGCTGGAAAAGTTTTTCTGCAGAGTCAGGTTGGAGGCAGGTAGACTTGAGGGGTGATTTTGCAATGGAAATCTGACAACTGCTGTACATGAAATCCCCTCCTGTTCAACTAAGCACTAATTTCAGGGAGCTTAGGAGAAATGAAGCATGGATTTAAATTGAAAGAGGGTAGATTTAGATGGGATATTAGGAAGAAATTCTTCCCTGTGAGGGTGGTGAGGTCCTGGCACAGGGTGCCCAGAGAACCCCTGGCTGCCCCATCCCTGGAAGTGTCCAAGGCCAGGCTGGACAGGGCTTGGAGCAACCTGGGAGAGTGGAAGGTGTCCCTGCCCATGGCAAGGGGTTGGAATAAGATCTTTAAGGCCCCTTCAAACCCAAACTGTTCTGTGATTCTAAGACCGATTAAGCATTATGGTTCCAGGAACAGTAATTCCCATGCTGTTTATCTCAGGCTAGCTGAGCTCCCCAGGAAGCCTCCAAGGAACCCTGCCAGGGTTTCCTAGCCGTGGGTGAGCAGTCACCTTGCCTGCACATTAAGTCATTGTCTGTCATCCCCACCTCACCACTGCAATGGTGCTTTTCCAGGAACCTCCCACAGAGAGTTTTCAGGCAGATAAGGATTCGTTTTTCTTGAGCAGGAGCCATGGTTTGTACAATAGCAGTCATCACCACCATCTCCTGTGCCAATGAGGGCCACAAGCTAACCATAGGATGCCTGAGGAGCTATTTCCTGCTATTCTTTCACTTTCCACCAGCTGTTGTTGTTATTATTTAACTTACTATTATTTAACTTACTATTAGTTTCAAGTATGATGCAGCATCCAGCAGTTGTTCTTATTAAGGAAAAATAATTGGCTGTCTGGCCCACACTTGGATGAAAGCTCATTTCTCTCTGGGGAGTTTTCAGCATTAGCCCATCTCCTGCAACAAAAGCTGTGATTTTAGCATCCCCCAAAACACGGGATTACAGTAGAAGCGGAAATGAGGTAGTGAAGGAAAGTTCTGAATTAAAAGTTCTTCGTATGGACAGTTAGCAGGACGGTCACTTCTGTGTACAAAAAAATTCTAGTAAAATAAACACACCCTCCAAACTTCCTGGGCTCTAAATCATCCTGCTAAATTTGATTATCACTTAAGTGATTTAGAAAGCAAGATGTTCTCTGCGTTATGAGAGTTTATTCACACAACGTCAGCTAAAACTGATAGACACTGCAGTAATTCAAACCAGAGGGTGGGCGGGGGAAAAATGAGTTATGAAAACTTGGCTTAGGCTGGAGACCAGAGAAGAAATTGAAGGAAGAGCAGCATTTTTGAGGGAAGGGCGAATTGAAGGAATGAAGTTTTGAAATTCCTGTCTTTCCTGCCTCCCCAGTAAGCAGGAGAATCTAACGTTCCCTGCCTTCACGGGGAACAAAGCAGAGCTTGAAGCTTTCAGCCCCGCTGCTCCCACTGGCTGTGGGTCCCTGCCTGCCCAGCCCCAGCTCTTGTGTACACACAAACCAGCCTGTGCCTTGCTCCAGGGTTGAACTTGGTGAAAGAAAGGCTCTCCAGAGTGCTGGACCATGCTGGCACTCAACACTGAACCCCCTGGATGACAGGAATCCCAGTCAGGAATCCCAGTGCTTGAGTGCTGAGCAGAGGAGGGTCTCCAGCCCTGCTCCTGGGATCACTGCAGCTCCAGTTCTCCCAGGCTCTGAGTTAAACCACCTGTGGGTCTCTGCAGTTCTGTCCCTTCTGCTGACCCTGTTCCAAAAGATGTACGTCCTCTGGCTACTGCACGGGGCTAAATTAGGAATGGGAAGGGGTTTTCCAAGCTGGTGCCGACATCCCGGCTGGGAGGATGACACAGCCTGGCAAAAGCCACCACAATAAAGAGGTGGCAGGAGAAGATGCCACCTGTCCTGCACAGGAACTGCTGAGCCACACAGCTCTGCACCAAATGTCTCAGGAGACTTCCAGAAAGCCTCCAGTAATTAACTGCCTGAAGTCACCCCCACGTCAAACATTTCACGGCAGATATCCAGACTGCAAATGAGCATCTGTTAGAATTTTGCTTGGAGAAGAAAAACAATAGAGGAAGATTTATTTTGTATTAATGCTCTAGCATACTTCCTTACCTATCGCCCTATCCAAGAACTTTTTCAGTTCAGTATCCCATCTGGGCCCAGCACCATCCCTGTTATATCCCATTTGCCTCTCTCCTTAGCTTCCAATAAATTTTGAAACAAATCAGCAAAAGCGGGAGAGGCTCTCAGCATTTTATGTAGCTGGAATAAAAGTGGGAACAGAGGCATCTGTGTGATCTCCTTCCATCCTGGTGAAAAAAATCAGAGCATGAGAGCAGACCTAGAGACATGCCTGCCATGCAGGAGGCAGAGGAATTTTTGGGAAAGCCTGGGCAGCACTGAGCCTGTGCCTTGCTGCCCTAAGATTCCCAACAGCAGCTCCAATCCACAACAACAAACTCAAGCCACAGTATGGAAATAATAAAAAATGTGGACATTAACTAATAAACATGGGAGAGAAAAGAATTTCAAGTGCAATCCCAGGAAGGGTATGAACCAGGGACCCTATGTATGGGTTATCTGAGGGTCTTAAACCTTCAAGAAGGGAGATTTACACTGATCCAGAACAAAATATGTGGACCCACAATGTCCAGCCTCAGAGATTCAAACACCTCAGATGTAAACTCTCTGGGAGTTTGTGTCTTGGTCAAGAAAAAGTTCATTCTTTTGCAGCGTTTTTTTCTAAATTTTCTATCTGAGACAGGGAAAATGGCAGCCTGATCAATCTGCCATCAGAAATGTCTTTATTGAGATGTTCTGGAAGTGCCTGGCAGTGAATGTGGGTGGGTGCCCAGCTGTCAACCCAGGACATGCCCAGGTGTCAGGGGTTACCTGCCAGCCCTGGCACCAGCCCAGCCCTGACATCCTGACTGTTCTCCAGAATGGGAACTGCAGGAAGCAAATGCTGGCACTGCCAAACTCAGCTTTGTGTCTTTTGTTGTAAAGGTCTGACTCCTTTTTTCCTGCAGTTCTTAAGTGTGGCCCTTTGAGCATAATTGAATGAGACAGAAGCAAAAAATCGAGAGGTTTCTGCTTTGGAAAGAGATGTCACGCTGGTTTATTTTTAACCACAAAACATGGGCCCCTTTTCTTTCTTCTTTTTCCTTTTACTTGGTGTCAACTTCACAGCTTTTGTTACTTCAAAATAACTTGGGGTTTAACAGAGCCTAAGGCCCCAAAATGTCCATCAGCACGTTGGGCTGCTCCTTCTTCAGGGATTGGAGCTGCCAAGCATCCTGACAGTTTGGCTGCCACTGGAGCAGAACCAGACAAGCAGACCCTCATTTTTACCTGCACCAAACACCTCATTTATTCCACTTTTTATAACCCTTTTCCACCTCCCACACTGTACTGCTTTCCAGAGGCTGCAGCAGAATTTCCCTGTTTTCCAGAACATTTCTCTGCAGAGGAAACCTGTCACCGGTGTGAGAACTGAGATTTGAAGTGCACGCTGTCAATAATTACCTACTTCATGCAATTTTGTGATTATAAGTTCGGGGTGGGCTGTAATGATGGTCTTCTGTCATCTCCTGCACAACCCAGGATGACCTTTGTCCTGAACTTTTCCCTACCCAGTGGTTCCTCTGAGTCGTGCTGAGCACCCAGAAGAAAACAACCCAATTTTGGCTTGTAGTGATGGAGAATCCTACACGTCCCATCCACAACTCAAACCTTCATGAGGTATCTCATCGTTATCTACCTCCACCACTAAAATTTTGAACTGTGTTTCCAGCCCAGATTTGTCTGGATGTTGTATCTTGTTCTATCTCCTTTTGCTGTGCAAAAGGGAATCCCATTCCTAAATCGGTTTTCTTCAAATTTCAAACTGGTTGGCCAAACACTGTTTTAAAATAAAATTTAAGAATATTGGGCAGCCTGTGATGACAACAGGGGCAAAAAATAGGACATTTCCATATTAGTGCTTTGTCCTCAGCAGTGTCCATTCCAAAGTCAAATAGTGATGCTGGAGCAGGATAAAAATTCTGCGAATGTGTGAGCCAGCATTCATCTACTCTTCGGATTTAAAGAGTCACCATTTCCTGAACTCTGAAAACATCATAAAATAAAACATTTCTTGGATGTTCTCTGACACGAGCAAATCTTTCTCAAAGTCAGTGGGAGAATTTCCACTTCTATTAGTGGGCATTTTGTCAAGTTCTGGCTATTTTTTTTTTGTAAGTGAAGCTCCAAATCCTACAATAATTTGAAGTTTATTGCCTATGGAAGAGAAAAGCAGCCAAAAAACTCTCCCAAATAAATGTATGGAAAAGAAACAGCAAAACAAGGTTTCCCCAAACAGCATTCACTGGTAACAATACAGCTTTGTGACTGCTGTCATTTTTTTTTAAAATGTATTTCCAAGGAAAAACTAAAGGAAATATATGATTTGTCCACATTTCTGCCAAGAAGGCAGTTCCCAGAGTACACATCTAATGACAGCATCACAGGAAGACAATTTTCCCCATCCTTTTAAGCTCCCTGTCCACTGCAAAAAGAACATCAGCAGGAAGAAATCCCACACAGAAGGGGCTGGGGGTAAGGACGCCTCCGATGGAAGTGAAACAATTCTTTGGAGCTGAGCTGGTTTGAAAGGGCTCTGGTGAGCAGCTCGTCATCTCCTGGAGATTGCCCAAATCCGAGGTCTCACTGGAGCTCATCAAAATAGGCTGTCCATGGATTCAGCTGACAGGACAGTGCCAAATATCTGCCCCAGAGGAATTTCTCAGACCTGCTGAGATCATGAGGGGTTTTTTTGGTTTTTTGTTTGTTTGTTTCTTGGGGTTTTTGGTTTTTTGTTTGTTCGTTTCTTGGGTTTTTTTGGTTTTTTGTGGGTTTTTTTGTGGCGGGAAGGAGGGGAAGAGTGTTTTGTTTTTTCTCCCCAAGTTGGAAACGGAGAATTTTATTTCTCTAGAGGGAGAATTTGCCAAAGGACAGGTTACCTGGGCCCTTGGCCATCAAGCAAAACCAGGCTCAAGCTGCTCCACAGCACTCAGTGGAAAGTGGCAGTGATTCCTGGCTGCTGGGAGATTGAAGGTGGTTTGAAGTGAGGCAAGGACCACCCCAATGCAGCATTTCCAGCTAAACTGAAGTAGAAATGTCAGCTATAAACAATGTAATATATGTAAACTTCCCTTGGACTTAAAACCAGGCTCGAAAAAAGTACTGGTGGAAGAAGAAACACCAACAAATCAAAAGTGGCAGAGGATAAAAGGTGGATTTTGGAGAGGCCTGAACAAGAGGGCTCCTATGGAAGGGCAGACAGAGCACAGCCATCCATGAGCTCACAGGAACTTTCTCCCCAGCAAGGGAGGACTTAAAGAGCCAAATAAGTCCATGAAATTCACACAGGGCCTTCAGGGATGGAAGAAATATTACCTGGAGAGACAAATTCCCCAATCAAGACCACAAAAGCCCTTAAAATTATCACATGAGTTGGTTCAGACTCTGGCAAGACTTCTGCAGAGCAGCAGGAGCCTCAGTGTGGGGATCTGATAAATCACAAGCCGCTGCTGTGCTGCTGATGCACAGAAAAGAGATCCATCAGGGACCAGTCAGAATCTGCCCAGGACAGATTTGTGCCGAGACGTGACTGACCGAGACTGGACCTTGGCAATGACCTCTGCAGGGTTTTGGAGAGAGGGAAGCTGCCAGGAATTGTGTTCTTGGTTCACATTTCCCAGGGGGAAATAGGAGAAATCATTCTGCTAACCTGGTGGAGGCCAGTTGTTCCCGCAGGGGCTTCTTCAGGACTTGCTGTTTCTGCCCTGCTTTTAGTTAAGCACTGCAAAAGTGCTTCCTAACTCGTGGCAAAGAGCTTTAAACTGAGTGATCACCACTGACTCACTCTAAGTAACACCATGGCTTCCAGCTTCAAAGAGGATGTAGGGCTGGAGGAGTCAGAGCTTCAAGGGCTCAGGGACTGCTGTGATCAAGGCCGTTGGAATTTCTAGTAGGAAACACTTTTTTTGTGTCAAAAATGCTGTCAAAATCTACCACCCTGCTAAAGAGAAAGGTCTCCTCCCTGTCCCACGTGGATATCTTAGTGTGGCAGAATCGAGGGAGTCTTTTAAATGTGCAAAAAGGGGGGGCAAAAGCAACAGAGGGACATCTTGGGGGCTGGGCAGAGGAGAGGTAAAAGAAGAACTGTCAAAATTAACCCAGATGGAAGTTTCGATGAGGAAAACAGTCTCAGATGTTTTCCAGCCACAAACATGGAGAGGGAAAAAGTGCTTGTGGTGCAGTGAAAATGGAGCAGAAATCCGAGAACTGAGGGTTGCTCCAAGCCTGTCACCCCTCCCCGGTGCTCAGCATAGGGCTGCTGCAGAGCCTGGGCTGGAAAATGAGGAGAGGATGTGGAAAGGATGGAGCTGAGAGGGAGTCACAGCCACAGCATCACATGGGGAAGTTGAGAGGGGTGGGGAAATCTCCTTGCTGGGGTTTGGAAAGCATTTGAGAAACTGCACATCAGGAGTGTGGGTTTGTAACCCCTGAAGGTGCAATAACTGCATTTAGGGAATGGAGCAAGGAGAAAAGGACAGCTAAGGCACTGTCAGGTCACTGAGTATGAATTGACAGCAAGGCAAGCTTTCTAAAGCACTTTTTCAAGAAATATTAAGACACTGTGAATCAGGCTTTGCTGCCATTCCTTTTTCTTCCAAGAAATGGGTCCCAGCTTTTTCTCTGGCAGGACATGAATCATTCTGACCACCCTCAGTGAAAGTCTGTCCTGTCTGGGTGGAAAGAAGAAAGTCCCTGGCACAGAAATTTCCTTCCTGGGCATCCTTTGGGTAACATACTTCGAGCCTGAGCTGCCATTCATTTTTGGCAAATTACTAATAATGACTTGCAAAATTCACTACTATGTTTTTCATCACAGCTGCTATGGGAATATGTTTTTGGCACTCAAAGCACTGCTACCATCATGACAAAACCAATTATGCTAGTTATTTAAAAAAAAAAAAACAGGCCAAAAAGATATAAGGTTATTGTTGGGGTAAAGGCAGGGGAATTACTGAGATGAGTTGTCTACAAAATAGCTTAAGAGAGTTGATTTCTTATTATGACATCATGAGTTAGGCTGGCTCAGTTATGATGAGTGATAATCATGACAAAAAGTGCTCTAGCCATGGCCTTGGGAGATGAAAATTGAGGGGAAAAAAAAGAAATAAAATTAAGTCATCTTCAGTATATATTAGCCAATAGAAATTGGTTTAAATTACAGCGTGTGAGTGGAGTAGCATGAAAAGTAACTCCACAAAAGCAGGACAAGGATTATTTTATGGTGTGCATCTATATAAAGTCAGGAACCCTGAGGGAGGATTAAGATTTAAAGGGGTCCTGGCAGTGCAAAGAACCCAGAAAAAGTGAATCTGCCTGGTCCCCAGACAGAGGCACATTTCGGATTGGAACTGCATCCACAAGTCTTACCCTCATCACTTAGCACTTTCCAGAGATCCACCTAACACCACTATAAGGTTGAAAGATTTTTATGCCTCCTTAAGTGCTCAGAATCACATAGACCCGGCTGTCAGAAATCTGTCCTTTTCCTCCTGGATTTCCTAATTGTAAAGCTACACCTGGACTTCAGGCGACCTCCTGACACTGTCCTTAGGATGCTGCAGAACTGTAATATCTTCAATATCCTTATCCAATACCCTTTGCTTGGAAAACCAAGCCAGCATCCCTCAGTTCCTTCACATCACTTGGCCCTTCCCTTCCCTGGGGCTCTGCGGGCTGCTGGGCATCATCCAGGTGGGAAACCTGACCCCTGGAGACTCCCCCTGCCCTGGAATTAGGGGGCAGCTGGGTGCTGAGAAACCACCTCTGAGAAAAGGGCTGAAAAACAAATAAAACCCCGGAGAGAGCCAAGGAAAACTGGAAGCAAGGAGATGATTTGTGTAAACTTCAAATTGAGCGAGTTTCGTGGAGGTAGGCTCGGGTTACATTTTGCGGGAGGGGAGAGGCAAACTCCGGCACGACAGCGGCGGCTCCGAGCAGCGCGGACACGGTTCTGTCCTGGCTACCTCCGTGCCACCCTCCACACCATGGAAAAGGCAGGCAAATGGATCCTTTCAGGTTCGCTCTGTGCTAAAATGAAGCGAGGAGAGCGCCGGAATATCTGAGTTTTGCCTGTCAATCCCGGGCTGTTGGAAACAACCGAGTTTTTGTGACACAGAAGCACAAGCAGGCGAGGAGCAGCCTGCCGGCTCTTGGCAAAGCTTCCCATCTGGGAGCTCCAATTTTACCTGGGGGTTGCACACGAAAGGAAAACACATTTCTGGGTCTCACAGGACGTTTTTTTGCCCGAGCATAGGCGGAGGGCTAAGGCACAGCTCCCCTGCAGACCACCCACCACCTCCTCACAGCCAGCGCTTGTTCTCCCGCCGGTGTCTTCGGGACGCCCAGGGACCAAGAGCAATCTGGAAGCTAGAAAAACATAAACAGCTGCAGATTTAGAAAACAAGAGATAGAGATTTCTGTGATAGAGCTGTCGCTGCAAAGAGTAAGACGTAACTATGAAGTCAAAATGGAAAGGCTGCCTGGCTCAGGAGCATGGAAAATGCGCTGAGGGCAGGAGTTATGCAATGTGGCAAGATGTTTATCACTTCTGGGGTTTTTTCACTTTTTTTTTTTTCCCCTGAAATTAAGATGAGAGTTAGAAAATGGGCTGCTGGGGGTGAGAGAGAAAACAGGGACACTTCACCTCTTGGGCTGACTTTTCAAGAGCGTGACACGGTGTGATGACACTGGGGAAGATTTTAAAGGATCCTCTGGTTTGCTCTTCTCTGACAACTTTCAAGGAAGATTCAGATGAGACAGTGGTGAGGGAAAAGGGGATAGACCTTCCCCCACCCAACAGTCGTGGACATCAGCAGCTCCTTGATACCAACGCTAACAGAGTCAGGGCTCAGTTCAGGATCAGAGTCTGTGCCACACTTGGCTTCATTGGAAACCTCTCCTGTCTCCACACTCAGCAGCACCTCAGAAATGCCTTTCCTAGGAGCTTAAAACCAAACCCAAATGCTGCTGCCTGTCCAAATCCAGAGGAGATGACAGCCGAGAGGTTCGGGAAGGAAAGTCAGGAAAAGTTCATAAGAAACGCTTGTGGGTGGTAGAGTGACGTAACCCTTTAGGTAGTTCCCAGCATTTTGAGGTCAGCCATCCATTAATTTCCCATTAAAACACCTGGCAATCTACATGTGAGCACTGCAACATCCGATTTCTGTGTGCCAGAGAGGGAGTGTAGCCACGGGCTGCCCCTGCACCCTGCTCCCCTGGGTGCACAGGGGCTGCTCAGGACGTCCAGAGCCAGCATTCCTGGGAAAAATGAGTCAACACAGAGACACATTCCAGTGTCCAGGAAAACAGCCGAAACCTTGAGTGGTCTTGCAACATCCAGCCACTCAACAGAGTGAAGCAATCGCTCACATGAGCTGGTCTTCAGCTTGGTTCAGCCACACTGCAGTGCCCAGGAGCAGCCAGGACAAGAATTTGTTCCTCCGTGGTTTATGGATAATGAGTGACCACCAGTGACCTCTCCCAGTCCACCTGTGGGCAGTGGGCTGTGTGCTGGGCACCCCTAAAATGCAGAAAGAGCCTTCTCTGGCTGCTCTGTGGGCAGAGACAGGCATCTCAATCTTTTCTTTGTGGGGATGCAAAACTGCTGCCTTGGGAGGAGGAACCACCTCCTCATCCTCCATCCCGCGTACACCCAAACAGCAGCAACAGGAGATTTGCATTTCTGACACTTTAATAGTTACATTAGATTTGGCTGGGTTTTTTTCCTTTCTCTTGCAAGCCTGAAAAATATTTATGGTCTAAGGAAAACATATATAAAAAAAAAAAAACAAAAACAAAACCTAGCAAAAGTGAGTACAATTTTTCCATGCCAAGGAGAGAAGGTTTTAAAAAATTTCAAGGTAAAACTTTTGTAGTTACAGTGGTACATTTATATTGCAGGAAAAGTGGTGAAAAACAAACATTTAAGAGATAAAAGCAGCTCAGCCCTAGCAGGTGTTTTATGATGTTAACCGTGCCAAGTGAGAAAAACATCCCTCCATTACAGATGCAATTATCTGTTTGAACTGAAAACACAGACTTTGGAGAAAAAACAGCCAAACGCTTGACTTCCAAAATATTTAACTTATTTTGAGCATTTGACCAGTAGGAGGGAGCAAAGCAGGGACAAAACCACTCGTGTGGTGCTTCCAAATGTACATATACTATTCACGCTTTTCATAGCTGAGTGGTTAACAACAAAGACAGTCACATTCTTGCTACAGCTGATTAAACAGTTGATCCCACGGACCCCAGGCTTCTCAGACACGGTTGTTTGCTGTAAGCAGAACCAGCAAAACAAAAACAAGGCTGAAGTGGAGATGTTCATCTGCCGTGGCTCAGGTTCAGGACAGCAACCCCAGCCAGGGCCCTGCATAAATATGAAACACGTCCTGTTTACACTAAAATTAACGCAATTTAGGCAGAATTTTACAGGGCCGGGAATGTGGAGGTGTGGTTTAAATTATGTAGCTGAGCTGGGATCTGAGTTGTGCCTCTCCTGCTATCATCAAAGAGCTGAAGTTGCCAAGTCCCATGCACAAGACTCCTGGATCCCTGCTTTGTTTATGGGTTAATGTCCCAGTGTTCAATCCATGTTTTCTTGGCTGTACATAGAGTGTCCCACCAGCCCAGCTGGGCAACTTTAGACAATGTCTTAAGCACGCAAACAGCTCTCCATTTGGAAAAGCTTTGATTCCCGTTGAGCCTGTGAATAAACACATCACCCAAGAGTCCATTCCCCACCTACAGCTGCTCCCATGGGGCTTCTTGAATTATGTTACATGGAATATCTGGCTTGTGGAGGAATACATCCCGTTGAACTTAAATGATCTGTCCTTTCAGCAGGCATGCACTCATTCCTAGTTACATACCACAAATTCCTCTCAAAATTATTTTACATCCAGCTTTGGTTTTGAGTTTTTGGAAGAGCTGAATGTTGTCTCCTTAATGTGCCTTTGTGAGAAACAATTGCATTTGTATTGGCAATCCTTTTTTCTAAGATATTACTAAATCTGCTGTCCTCTCCCTGTGGAATGACAAGTTGGATAAATAAGAAAGCTGGCTTCTCACCACTTTTTTGCAAAAGAGGAAAAAAAATGTACTTTACTATGTGGCATAAAAGACAGTATTTCCACATAGCAGCAATCCTCTCTCTGGAAAAAAAAAAATAAAATCCTGCAAGCCTTCCACATTTTAGCCCAAGCAGAGTATTTGTTCCAAAGCAAAAATGCTCAAAATGTTCTAGAACTGAATCCACATTAGACATTCAATATTCATTAATTACTTTTGCCCCTGTATCATTTTTATTACAGCAAATCTGAGACCTGAACCCAGCTGACATTTTTTGTATCTCTCCAGTGGTGTAAGAACTATAAAAAAACCATTTCCCATATGGATAAAGGAGCTGCAGTAAACTGAAAAGTTTACAAAATGAAAGAAAAAAAACCAGGAGAAGCAGTGAGGGAGAGCTGTGAGCACCACAGGGCTGGAAACTTGGAGCACAAGACCTGAACCAACGTCCCCTTGCAGGAAGAATGTGGAATTTGGAGAAGACCACCACAAGCACACGACTAATATCCCTAATATATCTCATGATTTATATATATATATATATATATATATATNTAAAGAAATGCCATGTTTTATTTCTTGGTGTGTTTGGTGAGGGAAGTTTGGCAAGGGTGAAGGGGTTTGTTCTTGATCTTGTACTCACTAAACTGGGGTTGAGTTGGTTCTTCCAAGGCTTGGCCTTAAACCTGAGAGAGGTTTTACTGTTCTACAAGTCTTAGTCACCCACCACCCAGGGCCATGATCTGTAGGGTCTGGTGTCCTGGGGTTTATGATTACTGGAGTTTTTCCATAGTCAAATGCCTCTGAAGCTGCAGCTCCGTTTTATATTTAGTTAATGGAAACCAACTGGAAATATTCCCGTTGACTCCCAAGGGCCGTGCCTCAAAACATAATGTATTAATGGAATAAACCACCCTGTTAAATCACCAGAAGTCATGGACAGAGCCATTCCTCACCCCTAAGCCCCTGTCCAGATGACACAACTTCTCTGCAAGGGAGGAGCAGGAGGAGTTAATCCAGGGACTAAAGTCTGGGCTGCTGAAATGAAAATTTCACACTCCCTCCAAACAAACACCTCTGGATATGGGAAAAGGGAATTTCAGAGCATGGTCCCCAGGGTCAGACCAGAATGATCCTGTGACACATCTACAGCAGCCAAATCCTTCCCTACCTATCCCAGAGGCTACATAGGTATTAAGGAATGTGCAGGCAAGAAAAGGCTGCCACGGCTCATTAGAGGGCGAGGATGAGAAAAAGAAAACAGAATCAGAGCATCATTTAGTTTGGAAAAGACCTTTGAGATCATCGAGTCCAACCCTTAGCCCAGCACTGCCAAGTCCACCACTAACCCATGTCCCCAAGTGCCACATCCACACGTCTTTAAAATGAGCTTACTCTGGAAAAGGTGGATTTTGCTGCCTGGGATACGTCTCCATACACTCAGCCCAGCTCGGAGCTAGAGAGCCCTGCAGCTCTTGGAACCTTCTGCTGCAACTTTCCATCCAAAAGCTCCACGTGGACTCACTTGTAAATGGCAGGAGATTAGAGAACTTCCCGTCGTCATCACTTATTCACCAAAAGTTTGGAAAAATCTTGCTTTCAGCAGGGAAAAAAAAAAAAAAAANAAAAAAAAAAAAAAAAGGAAAAGGGATCGGATCTTGAGGGAGGGGGAAAATAAAATGTTTATGGTGTGCGTTACCTAAAAAAAATAATTCATATGATGAATCTTTATCTTAAAAGCCCTGGACTAAAAACAAATAAATGAATCATTGAAATTATTGTGGAAACAGGCGCGTTTCATGTTATTTATGTGTTTAATGTTCCTTTCAGGGTTAGGTTTTTTCCTTCCTATAAAGAAAGGCAGTTTTCTTAGCATTGCTGTGAATACCAATGTCAAATTCTATTTTAACAGTGTTCAGTGATGCATGAACATCCCAAAGGCAGAATTTTAAAAACACTAAAACCATTTGTTAAAGAGCAACCAGACAAATGGAGCAGTTCTCTCTCCCTGCAAGCTTAGAAAGACAGGCCAAAATATGGTTCCACATGGAGAGTGCCTGAGGAATATTTTTATTGACTTTACCTGAACTTTGGATCAGACCCACGAGTGTGTTTTTCTGTTGGCAATCAGTCTTCGTGAACTAAATTATTGATAAGATTATAAGGAACCAAAGCACAACCTCATCTTCGCTGGTTTCTTCAAGGTTCCCTGATCCAATTGTTCCAAGGATATCCCTCTTCCCTCTCCTGGTGTGGTATTTCTGGCCTCATCCTTGTGTATTGGCTATCGAAACAGGAATTTTCTTCCTTGATTCATGTCTTCTCACCTCTTTTTTTTATTTCTTTCCCTTTTCACTCCATACCAAGAGTACAACACCATTTATATCCATCCTCACCTGACCTCCAGCCCAGCCAGGGACTCACACATAAGCCTAATTTTAAGCACACAAATAGCATATGTGATTTAATGGATGCATTTCGTGAGTTTAAAATTACATATATTTTAAAGCAGTCCTGGCTCAGGCAGAATATTCCTGTATTTATGTTGTAGCTTCAAATTCTTCATAACTACATTACCCCTCCTGCCCTCTTCAGATATTTCCATCTTTCCTCTGTGTCAGGAAAAGCCTTTCTTTTCACAGTTTGTTCACCAGTTTATGATAACACAATCTCTGTGGCATTTCCCTTGGCAGCAGGCCTAGGACTGAAATTATTTAACGATCTGATCATTAATTGTTGACTGTTTGTGGTTGTGTGCACTTGGTGTCCCATGGAAGACGAACCCCCCCAGAGCTGAAGAAATCCATCCTTTCCTAGGAGAAGGAGTCCAGATTTCTAAGGACTGAAGAACACACTCATTTCCCTCTGCTGCCATGATTCACCTGGGATGTTCCTCCAAGGAATACCTGCAGGGAGCTAGCAGGATTTTCCCTCAGCCAGTCACCACAGGCTGCATCTTTCCCACAGAGTTATTAGAATTCTTAATCCTTTTACTACTTTTTCTTCTTTTTTTGAGGCAACAGCAGGTTTTCAAAAATACATTTCATTAAAAAAAAAAAAGGAGAAATCGGTGGTGAAAGTGTTTTAGGAAGTGGAGGTGACGGCTTACTGATTCTTTTCCATGTAGCAGGAAGACATGTGGTTCTAAAGAAAATCAAAATACAGATTAAAAAAAGCTTCAAGAAAATCGTAAAAAGAAAATAATTGAAACATAATTAAAATCCCAGTCTCCCCAGTAAGGTAAAGGAGGGAAATGAGTGCCACCTGGACTGCAGCAGGTATTGGCATGCTTGGATTTTCCACAAGAGGAAAAGAAATTCACTTTTCTCCCCTCCTGTGTCCCCACTTTTCATCCGTCTTCATTTGGTCACGTTGTTTTGTCAGCCATCTGCCCGGCTCCAAGTCAAATAACCTTTCTCCTCCTGCCTTCTGCAGGACACAAGAGACCCAAGCCAGGGAATACAGAGCGTGGATCTGAGCACTCCTGGCACCTGGGATGGATAAACCCAAATTTAAGCCTCGCTCAGTTCAGGTTCGTAGGTCCCCCCCATTTAAAAACCTGCTGAAATGCTTCGAGTAGCTGAAATTAGCCTTTAAAAACCCTGCTGCCCGGCCCCAAAAAAGCCACAGAAGCTTGATTCCCACAGAAATACTGAAACATTTTGTTATTTTCTTACGCTGCTGCTGCCGCCTTTCCGAGAGCAGGTGGCCTTAGCGCAGATTAGTTAAACAAACACACGGAAAGGAAGAGTTATTCTGGAAGGGGGGGGTGGAAGACAATATTTCTTCTTGCTGAGGTCCAAAACGTGTGCCTGTGAACCCACAGGCAAAGTGTGCACAGGAATTTGTCGCTGCTTTGTGTGTGACAGGGCGACAGGGATTTACCAGCTCCAGGGGAAAGTAAAAACGAAACCCCATCCAGAGGCAAAGCGTGGCTAAAAGACCAGAACAAATTCTGTCCTTCCCTCAGGAAGATTCTTGCGGAGACAAGGAAAAAAATTAAATAAAAATCTAAAAAAATTTTTAAAAATGAAATGAAATGAAATGAAATGAAATGAAATGAAATGAAATGAAATGAAATGAAATGATAAAATAAAAATCACAGGCATCTTGCAAGCGACAATGATTGAAGATACAAATTCACTGTCAAGTGGAAGGGAGATACCAAATAGTAACTTTCTGATGAGAATTATCGGAAGAAATAGCTATTTTTGGGGCCCAGGTGAGGGGAGAATTAGTGCCCAAAACATTAGGATCTGCTGCCTAAAGGACGAGTTAGCAAGTGCTAAGGGCTAAGAATTTGAATTTCTTTTGAAGGAACAAAGGATTTCACCCAGTTTTTTGGGTCTTTTTGAGGGGAAGGGGAGGGTGGGAATGGGAAGGAAACAGGGGAAAAGGGGAGAAATAGGTAATAAAAACATCATGAGAAATATCACAGTAGCGAGGAGAGAAGGCAGCTGAAAAAGTCAAGGATAACTGGAGAAGCACATGGAGCATGACCTTGAAATGAGACAGATGAGGTGAGTTTTTTGGGTTGAGTGCTGCCTGGAAAAGGGCAGTTGGACCATTGCCCAAGGAAACTGCCTCCCGCTATTTAATTCCTAATGAGTTCAGGGAACAAGGATTTTGCCCAGGCTTCGAAATAAACAGGATCGTGTTAAAGAAATACTTGAGACCATCATTAATATCTACTTCTAGTGAAAAAAAAAACACCCTGAGACCCCAAATCCTGGCTAATCATTTGGGTCAAAAAGGTAACATCAGATGAATTTCACCGCTACACATTATTTTGTAGGGCCAAATAATTCCACATGTTCACTTCATGCCTGTAGGTCTTCAGAATAGAAGTGTGATTTCTAATAAATTATTATATTAATTAATACTGTAGGACTTCTGCACTGTCGTTTCTTGTTTTCCTTCCTTCCTGTGCCAGTTTTTCCATCCCTATAATCGTCCTTCCTGTTTATGCAGTCCCATATGCACAGTGGCTACTAAAAGTCAGCTGTTAAAACTGTTTACTGTAAATATTTACACTGTGGCCATTAGTGAAATCTGTATCTCTGCATGGATGATGGATGGCAGAGGGGTCTAATCCGAGAGACACTGAGGGATAAACAGGGCAAAGTCATGTGTGTTGTCTGGGAATGCTGCTTCCCACTCCCTGGAAGGCAGAAAGGAAAGTCATGTGCTTGGGACATTTGCTCTGAAAAATGCTGAGAAGCACAAGGTTATTTGCTGATGTCTGTGATCCACTTTGGATCCCCTTTTCTCCAGGGCATCCTGGGGTCTGGGCTGCCAGTGGGCATCCAACAGCTCCTGAATGAGCCATGGAATCCATTAAATTCTGGAAAGGATGGACCCTAAGCAACCCTGTTCCTCACGTTCTTTGTGTCCTTTCAAAAGCAACTGGCATGGCAAAGCAGATTTTCTCTTGAGAAACTGACACTGAAGAAACAACATAATGAAATGCCCTCCAAACAGTGAATTATTTGGGAAGAGCAGAAATAGAATTATTTGGGAAGAGCAGAAATAGAATTATTTGGGAAGAGCAGAAATAAGCAGGCACTTGATGTCAGTTTAATATTTGCTGGAGTAGCAGTTTGGGGTTTGTTAATGGGAGCATTTCCACACGGTGCTGTCACATCAAGCTTCAAAGAGGAGTCACCTACACAGCTCTTCCAGCCAAGCCTGACGTCCTAATGGCACAAAAGAAGAGAGCTTTTTCCTCTGGCACAAAGAGGAAAGGTGACATTCCCTGGAGACCTCCGAATAGACAAGTCAATATATCTCAGCACAGAGACCGGCCTCATCCCGTGCTTCTAATCAGACTTGTGGGAATTATTTATAAATCAAGATAACACGTAATCCCAAAACACGTGCTTGAGTTCCTTGTTTAAGCCCCAGGATGTGTTTAGATGCTGTTTCGCAGGGCTGGGCTCTCCTGATGACCCAGCTGATGCACGTCACAGAGCGTGTCCTACGGGGAAATAACTTGGCAGTTTATTCTGGATTTAAGATAGGACTTGTGAGCGCATGGAAAACACTGCATGACTTATGCCTGCACGACGTGAGGGTTTGGGAAATGTTCCACGTGTTACTAAACCCATCCGAGATTCTGAACTCTGCCTCCTTTTGTTTTCGTTTCCATTCGTAGGAAAATGGGAAATCCACAGGGTGATGACCAGGCTGATAATGCTGATGAGTACCTGCTCTTGGAGATTCATCCTAGAAAACATAATTTTCCTTGATCAACAGCAGGCTGGAGGATAAAGACAGGTATGGGGCTCCTCTGAGAGCTGAGCAGCAGAGGAGTCTGGAGAAAATGGAAAAGAAAAAAAAAGAAAGAAAGGGGGGAAAGGGGAAAAAGGACCTTCCTTGAAGGGAGGAGGAGCCACATTTTGGTGGTGTTCACACCCTGACCTGTACCTGACGTACAGCAACCTTCCCCTCCCACATACACACCAGCACACCTGCAACTGCAACCACAAAAATCTCAGTTTTGGTGAAAGCGCTCTTCTCTGCCAGCTGCGTATCCATAAATCTCCTCCATCCATAAACCTCCATTTTCCTCCTTGCTGCCCTCTGACCAAAGGGAAAGCAGCTCCTTTTTTCAATGTGCCCTTTCATTTGGCAGAAGCATCTTCCTTCCCACACCAAAATTAATCTCTGCACAGGTATTTTTCCATTTGTAGCTCAGCCTTCTTTGTGGGAAAGTTTATTTTGCTCAGCCCAATTAGGCATTGCTGCAAATGCTCTCTTAATGGTAGCCAGGGTGGGATTAGTCATTCCCAGGTGGGAAGGTTGGCTCCGTGTGGCACCTGCCAAGCTCCACACAGCCTGCACTTCACCAGGAGATGGATGGAGCTGATGGTACCACCTTTGATTTCTCTCTGTAAGTTATTTTATTTCTGCTGGTGCTCCCAGAGCTCAGGCTTGGATGTGTCCATGACACAACTTAATTTTAATGTGAGTTTTCCACGCTCTACCACTGCATTCTCATCTCTTCTTCCTCTACATACCTCCACTCTGATCTACTACTTGTATTTATCTTTTCCCCACCTTTTGGCTTTATGGCACACACAGAGCAACAGGCAGAAGGATCAGAGCAGGAAAGTGCCTTTTGTTTGGCAGAGAGCACAAAAGTGGCCTCAAAACACCACAGGCACACGGGGTTTTACCATCCACGTCTCACCTGCCCTCCCCGACTGCTGCTGGAGCATCACAGCGGGAAAGGGCCAGCTCCCTTTTCCCTCTGCTCTGAAACAACTAATTAAACAGAAAGCCGTTAATTTCAACTCAGCAGACCCAAAGCTTGTGTCGGGAAGCGTTTCCAGGCCTGGCAGATCACCCTGACCCCCGGGTTGCACCGAGGGTTGGGACACAGATATGAGGGTAAGAGCTGCGGGACTCCCGGCGCTTTCTCCAAAGCCACCCTGCTCATCCCGGGATGTGGTGGGGAATCCAAGGACAGCTTCCTTAACCCCTCGTGTCTCAGCCTCTCCACCTGGAACAAAAGCAGCAGCGGCTTACAATGAGCGCCATTGAAGAGATAACCACCTGCACTCCCCGCTATTGACTTTAGAGCGGCATTTCCTCTATGGACAACGAGCCCCACAACAAGGTGTTTGTACCTGGCTGCAAGACAAACTTGCTTTTTTACCGGTGCCTGCTGCACATACCGCACCGAGGTGTTGGGAGGATTAATTACTTAGCTCACGCAGAGGACTTTGAAGATAAAATGTGCCAAGTAATTACTATGTGTTTTACCGATTCGGGCATGCACGGACATTTTTTTTCCATAATGGTTTGTTGATTTTGTTGACCGGCAGTCCAGGACAAAGCTGCATTTCTTGCGAGGTTTCTTTTTTAAATATTATATTTAATAGGATTTTTAATTGCAGTATTTATTTTAGTCACCTCTTAAATAGCTAAATTACTTGTGATCCTGTTTAGATTTGTGTTTAGCACAGACAACAATTACATCTTTTCTCCCACAGCCCACAGTTACTGCATTACATGCCGGGCTTGATCTATTTTTTTCCCGCTGTAAACAAAACTTTCTGACCGTAATAACTTATTTTCATGTTTCTCTTCCATAAGGTGGAATGAATCTCAGTAAAGGCTCTCTGCTTTGCCCACAACAAAGGAGCCATGGCCGAAAGCTGTTGTATAAACATGGGAGATTGATCCTTTGTGTCATTAAAAATGTGTAAAAGGGACATCAGAGTAAACAGGACAAACAATGGGGTCGGGAAAGAAAATGTATGCGAAGTTCAGCTTTTGGCTGATAGTGAAAATGTGCTGGTGATGCCGTCTGGGGAGGTCATCACGTTTTCCTTCCAGGAGAATGAGAAGGGAGACTGGTGGCTCTCACTCATCAGAGCTTTACGGAAAGCACTGATAGGAGCAGCAGCAGGAAGGTGCTTTGGGTCACTCTTCAACCAGGGTGACCCAAAAGCTCTCTGAGAGCCTGCCTGGAGGAGAGGAGCCCAACCAGCAACCCCTGCACCTCGTATTTAAACCACCATTACCACTTCCACAAACTCCCAATTAAAGAAAAAGGCTTCGTTAGACAGAGTTTGGCAGATTACATTCAGCTTTCATTCTATTCTGCTTCTTCTCCACTTCAGGCCAGCACTAAACTCCTCTGCAGCACTCAGGAATTTGTGAAAAGGTCAAGCCTCGTCAGAAACAGCCACCAACAACAACCAGACAGGAAAAGTCTCCTTTCTTGTATGCCTTAACCTCCTTTTGCTGCTGCAGAAGGATTTCTAAACTCAGCATCTTAGATCAGATTACTTTTTTTTGACCGTCCTTAGCCCCAGCCCTGCAGGCTGGACCGAGGACCTTCCCAGGAGCAGGTGGTGAACGAACATTAGATCTCTTTTTGACAAGATGACCTGTCCCTGTGCGTGTGGAGCCTCTGCCCAGCTCTTCTCCCCAGTCTGAGCAGGCAAAGCCTCTGTCTGCCCCAGGAGATGCTTTTTCCAGCATCTTTTCTTCGAGTTACAATCCAAAATAGTGTTAGCAGATGGAAACTCTGGATTTGCCTCCCTGTGATGCCATCCAGAGGCCAGACAGCTCCAAGGGGGGATCCTGCCACAGGCACAAAGGGAGCTGGTGCCTTACAGCCTCTCCACTGGGATCTGAGGGAGTCATTCAGCCTTGCCCCTGTATTTACTTTTCACAGGTTTTATGGCAGAGGCTATGCATTGCAACAACCCTTTTTTCTTTTTCTTTTTTTTTTTCCCAGGAATTCACAGCAGGTGCAGGATTGTGGAGGATACTTGCAGGACTAAGCCAGGCTCCAGCGGGAAAAAAATTTCCAACTCTGCCTATCCTGCTGTCTCCAACTGAGGTCAAGGCAACCCTGCTAATTATTGGATGCACTAAAAACCTTCACAAGCACAGGAGCCCCTCCAGGAATCCTGCAGTCAGGTTTAGCAGTGCCACGCATCCCAAAGCTTTCAGGGCAGGCAAACTTCAGGGATATCATGTTTTTCCAGGCACGGTACCGAAAGTTATAGGAAAACAACTGTCTCATTGTTTAGAGCATCCCTAAATATTGCCAGTAAAGATCTGGTCAACTTTCCACAGTCTGCGGCTTTTGAGATTTTTCCACCAGGGTGATTTATTTCATCAAAACAGCTCTTGGGCCACCAGCTGTTAAAGCACTTGTGGAAAGGGCCAGCTCCATTCTCATTCCTCACTGCAGGTTTCCCTTAATAGAATCAAACTGGATAATAAGTGCTAATACTGTAATACAAGTTCTCTGTACTTTGACCTAAATTCTCCTCCAGCTCCCAAGGGGGTGGGGGGGGAATGCTGCAGTATTTCCTCCAGTGCATGGACAGGCAGGATTAACCCACACAGACAATCCTCATCCCTGTGTTTTGGGAACACTTTGAGGTCTAGGCTCTGTTGTATCAGATACTGTGCAAAATCCTATCCGGTATCTCTGATCCCAAACTGTTTGAGGTCTGTTAATATGCAAACAATGTTTGGTCCCAGAGCCTGTTCTCCAGAATGACCTTTCCCTGCTGCTTGCAGCCAGATCAGACACTCACAGCTGGTTTTTTTGTTTTTTTAATAAAAAGATAAGATATGGCACAATTTTCTAAGTTTGGTAACTGCACTGCCAGCCTGAGCACAAAATAAGAAAGCAAATATCACTGTGATTAATCAATATCACCGAGGGAGAGGGTTTTATTTTGTTGGGGTTTTTTTTTCCCCTGAGAGACTATCTAGAAAAATCAGGTTGCTGTAAACATCACAAGGGTATTTTGGTCAGGTTCATTTGGCAGGTGGGGTCCCAGAGAAACTGTTCATTTAACTGCTCTCATTGCTACATAATCCAAGCTGTAGTTTCAGACACATGAGCCACATGTGCTTCTCAAGGACATGCACAGAGCTGTGACAAAACCAACTCACCCGAGCTGCGTGGAGCAGAGCAAGGTGGTTCAGGAATGGGATCTGGGATGGAATGAGGTGACTGGTTCCTCCTGGTCCTAATCCCAGGAAAAGCACGTGTTGTTGCCCAAGAAATTGGACCTAAATCACTTCTCGAATAGAAATGGGTGTCCTGAGACTTAAGGGTTAAGGTTTTGGGGTTAAGGTTGTGGAGCAGGGTGGGTTTACAACCATTGTAAGGCATTCTCACACTTCCTCCTGCCAGGTCAGGGACAGCAGGAGTGGCAGCACTGACCTCCCGCGTGGCTCAGCTTGCGCTTCCAGAGGAGCTCTGGCAGTCAAGGAGAGGAAGGAAGGAATGCAGACTCTTCCAGCCACCAAGTTAATGGGTTTCAATGCATAATTAGTGTCATTCTTGAAAACCCACGTCTTGTCACCACTCTAAATGTGTTTAGCTTCTGTTTCCTCATTATTTTAGGATCTCGTCTTTCCGCTAGATTAAGGAGATGCTTTTGTTTCCCCCCCCAAAAAAAATCCTCTCCCGTGTGGGTGTTCATAGATGATTAAGAGATGATTTGAAACCTCTTGGCCTGCTCTTTGCATTAAACATTTGCCTGAGGAAGGACAAATATCCACTTATGCAGTTTGGAAGTTTGACAAAATCTGACGTATTGAGCAGGGACTAACAAATCCCTGATTTGTATCTCATCCTGGGTACCACAATTCTTTGGGACTACTTATGCATGGAGATTATTAAATGAATTAAAACTAATTTTCCTACATTGCCATAGAATTTTTGGGGGATTTCAGGCTGCCCTGAAAAGCCCAGAGTCAAACACCCCAAGAGAGCTAGTTTAGGAGATGAGTCCAGGGAGAGCAGGGCTGCTCCCTAATGGAAAAGCCAGGAAAACCAAGCAGCAGGAACAGGGCAAAAGGAACAGGGCAAAAGGCAGGCAATTCAGCAGCTCATGCTGGGCTGAGCCCAAGTGGGGACCTCTTGCAATCATTATTAGGGAAAAAACAGGTGCCTTGAGATGTGAAATCAACTTTGAGTAAGTTGGTGGAGAGGACTTATTGCCTCTCTTCACTTTCTCTGTCCCTATCAGAGAAAACCCATTTCAACTGATATAGTGAGAAAACATGACTTGATATCTCTGACTTGACATCTCTGACTTGACATCTCTGACCCTAATGAAAACACGTGATTTTTTTTGTTTTAACACCACTGGCAGGTCAGGGTACACGTCCTCCTGCAGTCACAATAGTTTCCAAACTCCCTGTGCCTGCAGCCACTTCCACCCCAGCCAGAACGTGCAGCAGCACATGAGCCTTCAGGCACACCGCAGCTCGGCAGGCTGAGGAAAAGGGTTCAACTCTGCAAATACAGAGATCTAGAGTTACACACTACATGTTTCTTATCCTATTTTATTCTTGATTTGATTTTTATTTGCAAGCCAGCACAAATGCAGTGTTCTGCAGAGGGACACACTCTCTTTCCCCTGCCTTGAGACAGAAAGACTTAGGAAATGCCACAGAAATAAACTCCGCACAGAAAATGCAAGAATGGAGCCGTTCAGCTTTCAAGAGTCAGATAATGGCAAACAGAAGGTTGAACTTTTCCCCTCGTGTGCATATGCATCATGATTCATTGCATACTCCTCTTATGCTATTCCTCAGCTATTGCAGCATGCCATAATTTGTCTCCAGAGGCAAACAGTAGTTTGCAGAGCTGCATACTTGTCTCTGCGCGACGGGGCAAGGCGGAGTTCACAGCACATGCCCAAGGCACTGCACACCACGGCAAGAGTGCTGGCGTCAGGCAGGAGCACAAGAGCAGGGCTGCTCCCTAAAGGAAAAGCCAGGAAAACCAAGCAAAGCAGCACAGGAACAGGGCAAAGGGCAGGCAGGCCTGTGATGCAGCTCAGGCTGGGCTGAGCTCAAGTGGGGACTATCAAAAGTCCAAGGTGAGGCAGGTCAGGGAATGGGTCAGGTTGTAAGGGACACAGTGGGGTCATCTGGTCCAACCTCCCCGCTCAAGTGGGGTCATCCCAGAGCAAACAGCACAGGATTGTGTCCAGTTCTGGAATATCTCCTGTGAGGGAAGACTCTCTGAGCAACCTGCTCCAGTGCTAAGTCACTGCACAACAAAGAAATTCTTCCTCATGTTCACGTGGAGCTTCCTGTGCATCCATTCCTGCCTGTTGCCTCTTGTTCTATCACCCAGCACCACGGGGAAGACCCTGATCCATCCTCCTGGCCCTCTCCCTTCAGATACTGATAGGTATTGATAAGATCAAGGTCTATTAGTGCCCTCAGGGCTCCCAGCTGGGTCATGGATGCCCCTGAGATGTGGCTGCCCTGAAACAATTCCCTGAGGTACAAGGGAGGCTGCATTACAACGGTGGCTGAATTACACTGGGTCAAGTGGCCTGCCCATGGCTAAGCCAAAACCCGCCCCACACACCCAACCATGCAGGATTTGGCCTTGTGAGGCAAGAAGCAGTGGCAGGTTTGAGTCACTTCTGGCACCAACACGAGTGGAGCTCCTCACCCCCAAAGCACAGCTCAGAAAAAGCTCTGACAGAAGAGGAGCCTGAAATCATGGCTTTGTGTCCGTGTATCCACATCACCGCTTCTCCCCAGCCAGTTTGGGCCAGTGGAGTCTGGCAGGCTGGTATTGCAAATTCCTCTGCAAAACATCCCTGAGTTGCCTGCTGAAAGGAGTCCAAGCCCAGTGCTGGTGCTGCTGAAGTCAGCACAAGCCTGAGCTCAGGCAAGAGCGCTGCCCGGGGAGCCTGCCTGTGCACTGCACGCTGAGTAACCAGCTATTCCCATGCAGATGAGCCCTGGGAGATGAGCAGCAACCAGCACTGGGACCCGGAGTTCTGGGAAGCACAGACCTCTGCTTTCCCAAATATCTCACCGCGGGAGTGATGCCGCTCGAACCTTGCGAGTAATAAAAAACTAATGGGAAACAGATGCTGCTGTACCTTAGATTAGAATCTATGTTTAGATTTCCAAGATAATTTTTATCTCTGATACTTTGGCTAATGTAAGTCTGATATGATAAATAGATTTTCCGCGGAGTCTGAGAAGAGCGCGCCTGCTGCAGAGCGCAACCTGATACGGCGTTGTCTCCGGCAGGGAGACTGAGAAAAGAAACAGAGCTGGCCTGGATGGGTCGGGATGCAGGATGTGTTACACGCAGGAGGTCAAACAACCCCGGAATGGGGCTGGAGAGGGAGGAGTCACATCTCCCCTCCCACCTTCCCTGAGCAGGGTGGGAAGGAGCATCCCACAAGGCTCAGAATCTTCAGATCCTGAAGGGGATGGAGTCAAACACCCAGTGCACTGGCTTAAATCACCCACTAATGGAGAGAAGAGGGTACCACATTCCAACAATCCGAATTTTCACCGGCCCACAGTTCCAGGATGGAACTCCCTGTGCATCCTCATCCTCTTTAGCTCAGCTGAACCCTGTTTTCTGAAACCGATTTGTTCCATAAGTCGTCTTCCAATATTCCCTGTCTCCATCACTTCTCCTGAGGCCAGGCACAGTTCACTGTCATGCTGTGACTTCTTTCTCAGTGTCCCCTTGAAGCAATGGCCACAAACAGTCCATACAGCCTTGCCTTGGTCTGCAGCCACTAGGGCCAAATAGCAAATGCACACGGCAAAAAAAATTAAAAAACAGGGGGAAAGAGTAAGAGATTTTATTTTTTCGAGATTATTTTTTCGTTATTATTTTCCAGCCTGAAAACTCTTGGCAGAGTAAAACTCATCAGTTCCTTCTAGCATTGTAAGCGGAGATTATGTAATATTTACAGTGATATTAATGCAATCAATCAGCGTCAGCAAGTGGAGATGTGGGAGCCAGCTATACACACGAGAGAAAAGTGGGGAAAAGGGAAGCACAAAGGGGTCCCTGTGATGGCCAGGGAAAGATGCCAAATAATTTCACTGCTTTCCAAACTAATATGTTACAAAATAACACAATCAGCTTTGGCCCAGTTCATTAAAAATAATTGACTTGACTGCTCAGTGACTTCCCGGCAGACTGGAGATGCCCACGAGCACCCAGGCGTTCCCATAAACACCTTTCCTCCTCCCATTTGAAGGGAAAGACTTTGCCCAGCCCTGTTCCAGCTCAGCTCCAAATGATGTCAAAGGAGCCTTTGTTGGACTTTGGGCTAGTGGGAATGGTGAAAGAGTCATGGATCAGGAGCCCTCACTGAACAGAAGGGCTTGGCCACTGCTCCTTCCACTTCCAAAAAAATGCCAGTGCCTGAAAGAGGCTCTTCCCAAGGCATGGGCCTTGCAGCATCAGGAAAGGGACTTTGGAACCCAAAAAGCCCTATGGATAGCAACTTCTGCTGCTTTGTTTTATTTCCCTTCTCTTCCTCAGGTGGAAGTATTAAGAGGGATTTGTTGCCAGAACTCAATTTCTGCATCGCCATTGGAGAAATATTTGGCAGCAGGGAAGAGGCGTTGCTTTGCTGTACAAGGGTGGCAAGAGGGACCTGCAGATGATTCCAGAAAGGCTTCAAACCCAACCCTGCCAGCTCCCAGGTAGGCTGCAAAGGGCTCAGCAGTTGGCTTCCAAGGAGCTGGGAATGTGCTGAAGAACGGCAGCTGGGAATGTGCTCTGCTCCCTGTCCCCCAGGGTGGAAACACTGCAGGCATTTCTAAAACATATCTCGGAATAAGACTTTTCTAATTAGTTGCTATTGATGTTTGGACCCCAGCATACAGTTTGGAAGAGGCCAGTCTTGGGATTCAGATCTCAATGTAGAGTGTCTCAAGTTCTGATGATGCTACAATGAGGGATCCCTGCTGCTTTGGCTGGTGGGCCACTCTCACTGGGGGGAATAGGCAAATCAGTTCAGAAGAAAGTCAGGTCACATCCTCATAAGCCCATGAATCCTTCCTTCAAAAGAGGCAGGAAGGGATGAATTGTCTTGTTTTCTTAATTTTAAAATGTTATGTAACTGTTGAGATTCTGGGTCAAATGGTTCTCACATCCCAGCAGAAGATCTGATCTCTGACTTTTGCTGGACCATGGAAGAGTTTCATGGCCAAATATGACTAATCCAAGAAATTCAGGTCTGCTCTGGAGGGGTCACTGCCTGTTGATGTGTTTGCTGAACTGAAAAATTTCAGCTTACAGAATTTACTCTGGCCTGCTACCTAAAGGACAAAACCTGCATTTCTTTAGAAATGTGTCACTTGAGAAACAGAGGCAAAGACCCTAAAAAATTAAGAAAAACTGAAGTGATGGAAAGGCCTGAAACCTTACGGCATTTTCTTCAGAGGACTTTTTCAAACAAGAATTCAGTTCTGGAGTAAGAAATTCCAGTTATGCTTCATTTGGAGAGAGGACAGCCTTTATATTTCAAAACCCATCAAGTGCAGTAAAAGAGTACTTTTTTCCCATAGCATTTTTCCCATGTTCCTGTTCGTTATGCTACCCCAAAACCAGAAGCATGCTCAGGCCAAAGTCAAAACAGACACACTCAGGGCAGGTTTCTTTTTCTCTGTTGACCTCCTGCCAGAAGCCACCTGAGGAAATTCCCACACCCCCAGAAAGATTTACTGACACCCCCCTGGGTTGAAAGGGAAGGGAGAGCTGAGTGGCAGAGCACTGCTGAGCTCCTGACCCCAGTGCAGATGGAGATAAGGCCAGGGATGATGACTCCTGGAATGCTGGCTTTGAGAAGAGCAATTGGCCTGGCCGTGATTGAGAAATGCCTGCTCTCCAGAGGAGGATCAGCACGTGGGCAGCAGAGAATTTTTCAAGAGCAGCCCTCCCCTCCAGTTCGTTTGGCAGTAAGAGCCACTTGTCTCCGAAGAGGCACTCAGCATGTGATCATTTTGGGCTGCTTCCCACCGAGGAGCATGACTCTTGGGGAAAGCTTGACATCAGATTATGCCCTTCTCAGAGAGTACTAAACTCTGTTTCAGGCCAAGTTTTGTGCATTTCTGACTCCAGAGCCATGCTCTCACTTCTTCTCTGTCCCAATGAGTCTATTTTTGGGCTGAATTCCTAGTGACATGAGCAGAAATTCCTAGAAAAAGACCCTTGTGCACAGATGGAAGAGCAGACTCTCTTAACCACAACCACAAACCACTTCCATAAACTCCAACCTTTTGCTCCAGCTTTAGGTTTCCTCGCAGAGACTTGGAAGCTTTCTGGGCAAAGTTCAGTGCTCTTGGGGAAAAGGGGCCCCTTTTTTTATTGCTGCAGAAACCTGTTCCTTGCACCATGGAGGTGCTCACCAGATGCCCTAAAAACCTTTGTCACTGGGAGCAAAGGAAAAAGAACATTTGCTCCAGACAACTTCAATCATGTAAGCAACTAAATTAGGTGGCTGATCTGCCTTTGATCTCTTTGTAATCTCTGCAGAGATATTTATTTAAGTGAGTATAGAGCAGGAATTAACCTCCTGTGCAGGGAAGAGCCTTACAGAATAACCTTTGTCTCTTCCCTGTGTAGAGGAGCTGTTGAGCAGTTTAGCCAGGCAGCTAAACTGACTTAGAGACTTAAAGACTTAGACAGCTTAAGTAGACACCTGGAGGTGTCATCACCTTCTGGAGATGAATAATTTTCTGGTACTCAGTCCTCTGTGCCTCCATGGAGTGGGAGATGCTTCATTTGTGCTTCAAAATCTGGACAACACCTTTCCCAACACTAAAATGACCAAGAATTAATAGCGGACAGAGGGACGGCCTGAAATGTTTGTTCCAGGAGAGCAGCAGTTGCTTTCCCTGGTCTGTGGTGATATTCACAGCTTTCTCTGTGTGTCACACTGAGGCAAAAATTACGCAACGGCCCGACTGTACATTTATCCACACTTCTGGTGCTTTAGCAATCTGGCTTCTCAGCTAGAGGCTGGAGCCAAAGCATATTAAGAAATGAGCCTGTGTTTTGAACATATGCTATCAGCAAAGTCTCTTTTTTTTTTGTTGTTGCCACTTAGTATTTCTTAACAGGAGGAGAACGCACATGGGGCTGTCTTGAGGCAGGAATGATGCAAGGCAAAGCCCTGCATGGCTTTACACCTCCAGGCCACTCGCTGCCACTGGTCTGCAGTGCAGAGGTGTCCAATTCTGGCCCACCCCTAATGGACTAATGGAAAGAATCATCGACAGCAAAAACACTGCAAGGATCCAAGATGCTGCCAAATCACCCACCAGCTTGTTGAAGGCAAATATGGAATAAAAAGAACTGGGCTGCACATGACCTCAGGATGAAATATGGATTGGGGAGAGCTGTTCACCCCAGCCCTGGAGAGCCATGGGCTTGGCCAGCAGTCCCTGGCTAAATGATGAGCCCGTCCTGTTATAGACACAGAGCAGCCCTTGGCTGCTGCTCTTGTCTGCATTTCTATTTGTGCCGATAATACACATTTTTAAAGGCCATCTTAATTGCCGCACTAGATTTATTAGCAGGGATATTATCCATCCTTTCCTTCCACCCCCTCCAGCTCAATTCATCATTTTTACGAGAGGGCAAGTTGAGGACCACACCTCCTCAGCTTTCCAGGGACAGCACTGTGGACATCAGCTTCACCATCGCCCAAAAATCAAAGAGGATGAGTTCACAGAAAGCTGGTAAACGACTGAATGTCAGCACAGGGAGGCCAATTGCATTATTTTCACCCTGAGCAACTCAAGGTGCCAGTACCATTGCACCTGTTTTGCAGCAGGATAACAAGGACAAAGAGCTTTTGGGGTAGAATCCAAATGACATCCTCCTATCCAACCCTGCCAGGATGCTGAAATGGCTGAGCCTGCAGCTCGGAGCTATGCAAAGCTGCAAGGATAGCAGCCCTTGGCTGGTGCCAGGCTCCAAGCTGAAGGGAGTTCTACAGGAGGGAGGTTCCAGGCCTCTAACGGGGTGTAAACTGTGTTTCTGGGCGCAGCAGAAAGCCTGTGGCTGGTGTCTGTGCAGATCCTGGCAATGTGCATCTTTTGATGTAAGCATTGGTGGTGCCAAGCAATTACGATGTTTATAGAAACTGATGGCCTACATCTGTTTAAAATACTTCCCAGTGTTTAGACTGACAGGACAGAAAACATTCTGCAAGGAGTAAGCAGAAATTGGATGGTTTTATATATATATATATATGGTTTTGGTTTTGATTTTTTTTTTAAACTTAGAAGAACTCACACTAAATTGATTAACTACTCAAATTCATTAGCACTCTAAGCACTGTAGAGTGAGCACAAGCCATAAACCTGCCTTCCTGCATGCTAGAGAATTAACAAAATGTAAGAAAACTCCTCCAGAGGGTGAAGCCTGTTTGGAACTAGACTGAAGCAAGAACGTGGTCTCGTACCCCAGCAGCTTTATAGCCTTCCTGCTTCATCTTAATCAAGACAAAGCTTTGTCTTCATTGAGAAATCAGCCAGGATGGCTGATCCCAGTCACTCCAACAAAGATAACAACCATCCTCACTCCGATGTGGCTATTTACAGATGGAGCAGAAGAGCAAGCTGAGCTCCCAGCATCAGCTGCTTGCAGAGGGTGACTAGATCTGTTGCACTGCACAGAGAGGCCTCACCAAATCTCACTGCCAGTGGTGGCTCCTTATCTCCACCACAACACTGCCCTTTTATTGCTTTGAGTCCTCGCAGGCTTTGACTCCTCCCAGGAGGTTCTGCAGGGTTAGTGGTTCTTCTTCACACCAACACCCTGCTGGAACCATGGGATGCTCCTTCTTTGATTCAGGCAGCTTTGGCCATGAGTAAAGTGTCCCGATGGTTTAGGGATGGAAGAAGTTGACATTCCATAGGTGGTGACCGTGACAGCAGAGAGAGCAGAGCTGCACAGCGCTGCAGTCCCACAGCCCCCAGTGACACCAGGGCTCTTCAGAGACCTCAACAGGCCACTGCAAACTGCAGCCACATCCAGAAACCAAAGGATTTCTGCAGAAATGGCCAAACCCCAGGACCTCATGGCCAAGCCCAAGAGCTTTGGCAAAGCACCTTCCCTCAGCTGCAGCAACTCTCTTAGCAGAGTGTATAACACAGCAATACCCAAATTTTCATGCACATACCCAGGGGCTTGTTTGTACAGCCAACCTTATCTTCCTCTTCCTTGAGCATGGGCTGCTGTGCTGCTGTGCTTTGCCACCTGACTACTGAGAGAAGCCTTCCCTAATGATTAGCTAATGATTAGCAGCTTAGAATCTTGCTATAAATCTCCCTGTAGGGCTCACTCCTGGGTGACAATGGCCCAGAACAAAGAGCCCCATTCAACGGTCGAACCTTTGGAGTTCATTTTCCTGTTTTTTAATGTCAGTCCTAGAGGCGGGGTGCAAGTTTTATGTGCAAAGCACACAGAGACCCCAAAAGGGACACCCTGTTCTGGAATTAGTTATAACCAAGTCCCCCTAGGGCATGGCTGCTGCTCAGCAAGTGGGAAGGTCTCTCCTCTCTAGTTATACTGAAAACAAATGTATGGCAGAAAAAAAAAATCCATCTCTGGAGCTCTCCCGAAGCTCACTGCCAGGATTATTGTGGCATCTAGTTTAGTAAAAGACAGTTTCCATTCTCCTTTCCCTCCCACCCAATGCCTTGTATTTTTAAGGCCACTTATGTCACACACACACACATGCAAAACTCACACACACACACATGCAAAACTCCAGCAGGAGAAGGCAGCCACATCAAGCACAACAGCGAAAAAAAAGCAGCCACTGTCCCTTCCAAGCCCTCCTTCCACACTGTAAATTAATACACAAATTATGCAAATCAGAAGCATGTGCAGAGGGGAAGTGCTTTCCCTGGCACTGGGATGGGAGGGATTGCATCTCCCACCAGGAAGTTCTCTGGGGAACAGGGATGGGGTTAGGACTGTGCTTTGCACTGATGCTTCATCCTCAAGGACCCACAGGGCTTGTCTGTGCTCCCCCTGGAGCATCCTGTCCTCCCAGCAATGACATCTCTGTGTGTTGCTTCAGCACTGCTGCCTCTGCCCCAGTCCCTGAGCAGAGCCGTGTAAAACATGCAGACGTTTTCATCACTAAACTTATGGCTGCCCTGAGGGCATGTGCACAAGTTTACCCAGTGCTCTTTAAATCAGTCCCAGAACAACCTTTTCCAGCCACTGCCAAACAAAAGCTTTTCCAGCAGAACTCCATTTTCCTTTTCTCTGTAAGAAACCCTTTTTCTTCAGGCTAGCTCAGCTGTTACACTTGAGCACTGGCTGGTGGAAACACACACAAATACCTGCAACCTCACTGAAATTAACGGAAGAAAACCTGGTCTTAAATTCAAAGAGAGTGGAACAAAATTTTACAGTATTTTTTTTTTTCAGGAAGGTAAAAAAAGGGAAAGAAATCAAAAAAAGGAAGGAAAAGATCTGTTAAAACCCAACTTTAGTCCACACTGAAGCAAATCTTGACGGCTGCCATATTCCCTGTGGAGGATATTTACATGCTGCAGAAGTGAGCTGCTGTTCCACCACAGTGTAAGAGCTGTAAGGAAGCAATCTGCTCTAGGCTGAGGCTCCCAAATTGCTCCTCCCTTTGTGTCCAAAGTGGCCTGTTACTCCTGCACTGCTGCTGCAGAGGTGTAAATATGGAGCTGGTCACAGGCAGAGCCTGGTTTTGCTGCTGAAGCAAGCTCAGGGCGGGTGGGCACAACATCCACCACGCAAACTCTCAAGGGGTGGGGTGCTTTCAGACTTTTATTCCCCTACCAAAATAGTCCAGCCACTGACGTCTCCGAGTGGGCTTTACAGGGTGAGGCTCTGCTCTGTTTCCATCTGCTGTGACGATGGCCAGGGAATACTCTGTCCCACACCCAGTTTGCATCCATGACCACCAGCCCAGAGGACAGCCCAGGCTCCCAGGGAATGACAACTTTTGTGTTTCCCAGAAGCTCCCAGGGAATGACAACTTTTGTGTTTCCCAGAAGCTCCCAGGGCAAGACAACTTTTGTGACTCCCAGAAGCAAACCCCTGTTTGAGACCCGCTTGCTCTGTCCTCCCTCCCTGATCCTCTCAGCCCCAACTGCAGCTTCACACCAGGCAAGTGACTCAGAAATGCCTGTACCACATGTCCCTGACAGGGAAAGGAGTGCCATGAAGGGACAAACAATTTATGGCTGTTTTATGGTGCTGACATCAGCCAGAGGTCGTTCTTTGCAGGGGGGTGTGTAGGAGAATTTTAGACAGAGCCGGCCTAGCAGCTCTACTGACACCTCTCAGTGTAGCTACACAATCACCCCCAGATATCTGACATGATCCCACACACTGGACCCTCCAAAGCTTCCCTTGGGGCTGAGTAAATCTAAGGCTCATGAGGTTGCCCAGCGTGACTGTGCACCAGAGCAAGGCCAAGCCTGTCCTTGCCATAGGGACAATCCTGGGGACACCTCTGGTCAATGCTGAAGGACTTCAGCAGCTCCAAAGGCCACCTCCATGTGAAGGGATACAGCACTGCCCTCTGTGTGGGGACCCACACTAGGGTCAGGGCTCTGATTTGGGGTGTCCCCACCCCACAGCCAGTGGCTGGATCTGCTACACGTCGACGTTTCTGTACAAACACACTTGGAAGCTGCTCACACCAACGCTCAGCTGGAGGAAATCCCAGCCACGAGCCCACCGGGATCAGGGGAATCAAAGTGTTGCTAATAAAGGGCCTTTTCTCACCCTCCCAAATCCACACTCCAAACAGTAGGATGCAAGAGGGAGGATTTCTAGTAAGCTGAACGACTCCAGCAGGAAATGGCACATTTAGCACTTCTTTTCATGATTTTTCTTTCCACCACATTTCCTCCCTGCCCCCTCCCAAGCTCTGTCCATGGCAGCACACTATCTCTGGGAGCAGATCCCTTCATTTTTTAAGAGCAGCACCGTGCACTCCTGCCACAGCCACGTCTCTCCAATTTAGCCCTGCAAATCACAGTGGCACCAGATTAAGCCTTTAGCCGTGTTATTTCATGAGGTTTACTCATCACAAATGTTGACAATAAGGATCAGCTTTAAGTAACAAAGCAGAAAACCAATTCCCTTCCATATATTCAACAAAATCCTGTTGCTTCCTCGGGAGAAAACATGCTGCACTGCCTTATTGTACAGGCACAGGAGGAAATCACTCTCTGGATTTGGAAAGTCAATATTAATGGGCTCAGACTGCAGCAGAGGTCATGTTCATTTTGCAATCGAGTTACTTTCCCTGATACTCTCTTGATTCTATTTTCCTGGCAAATTGTGATTGCTAATAAATTGCAATAACTTTGAGTTTACATTATGACTTGCGGAAGATTATTTTGGGCAGTAATGACATTCCCAAAGTGGAGGGTCTCTCCAGTGAAATATCTGGCATATGGAAGCAATTCAGTTTTTACAGATTCAGATGAAACCTACGCATTGCTGATGAAGAAACCGTGTTTTGATAAGATAATGGGCAGCGGTGTGAGCCGACAGGGAAGAAAATATGAAGTTTCTAATGCCTACAAGGAAGTCAGGCTTCTCCCAAAGCTTATTGAAGGCAGTGGACTGAGTCCTCCAGGCTTCACTGGGGTTGAAGATCAGGTCTTCACCCTCCTCACAACAGGAACATGTTCTGGGTCACCTCGTCCCATCCCAGAACACTTCATCCTACAATAATATTCCAGCCTCCCCCTTATTAGATCCTCAAATCTGTTTATTTCCTCTAGTGTCCAAGTGTCTCTCTCTTGGTGTCTCCTTTTGAAACCCCCAGGGCAGCCAAAGTGGGAATTTTAATTTTATTGCACTATTTGTCAAACATTTTTCCCTTTTCTTTTCTTTTTTTTTTTGTTTAAACACTGTTTACACAGGGCAGCCTTCCTCCTTGATCCCCTCTGGTTTGTCTTTTGCTTCTCAGGCATTTCCTAGCTGCCGTGCTTGGGCTCCACCTTGTCATGTAAATCCAATTTAATTTGCACAGTTCTGCTTGACTGGGGCTATTTTCTAATAAATTCAAGCTCCGTGAAAAATTCCAACCAGGTGATACACTCAAAGGCAGCAGCTCCTAACGCAGTATGTGGGAAGGATCTTCAAAACACACTCTAAGAGGAGGCAGGTGGCTTTTGGGGCTGATTGCTCTTTTACTTCTAATATTAACTTTTAATTTCCAACAGCTAAACCTTGTTTTCCTACACGATCCATCGCTGCCTCAAAATCCGTTCTGTCCTGGGGTTATTGACACAGTTGGGAAATTTACTATGTTTACTCTTTTGGAGAAAACAGTTTAGTTTTTTATGCATTGATTTCTAACCAAGACTGTGTCCACGCTCACAGTGCAATCTCTAATTCTGCTCTTCTTCACCCTCTATCATTAGTATGAAGTTGTCTTCAGAAACCTTGGGTGCAGAGATGAAAACATGCAGGAAACAAGGATGAAGAAGAAGCTTTATTTCATGGGTTTATGGTTTTAATACTTCTGCTTATCAGTGAGTAAAAATTGGGGAACATTCAACAAACTAAAGAGCAAAAAATGCTCTTTGCAAAAGGGAGATGTGGAGTCTATAAGCCCCAGCACAACACCCTGAGAGACCAAAGCAGGGTCAGAACTGGATGGTAAGAGAAATAATTAAGCTCTGCGAAGAGAAATAATTAAGCTCTGTGCCCTGCCCAGCCTAGCATGGGCCAAGAAATCAGAGCCCAGAAATCCTCTTCTGCCATGAGCAGGGGCAGGGAGGCTTCTGAGCAGTGCCTACAAACAGAAAAAAAAAGCCCTTTTCCTCATGCCCCACATCTCAGTGCAGGCTGGTGCCTCCCCTCTAACCTATTTTTGGCTGCAGGCTCAGCTCCAGCACAGGTTGGGTGATGCACGTGGCTTTGTCTGCCAAGCAACCACTGCACCTCCTCACCTCTGAGCTGGGCTTGATCCCCTGTGAAGCACCTCCAAAACCAGCAGCATTACATACCTCAGGTACAAGAGGCCAGCTGGAGGTTTAGGTGGAATTTATCTACTCTCCTGAGCAAAGGAAAAAAGGAAACCCCCCAAAATTCCCAAGAAATCCACAGAACGAAGAATCTCAGCTTTTGTTCCACCTGGTCAATAAACACCAAAAAAATACTCCTCTAACAGCTTTGTAAATAAATACAGGGCACCACGACAGTGCAGGTGATTTATTGGCACTTAACGTTACGGGGGTGACAGAAAGCACTGCAATAGTCAAGTGCCATGGCCATTATAAACATTTTTTTAAAGGGGTTTATTACAGAGCTGTAAAAGTCAGCTTGAGGCTAGAAGTTGGCATGTGAGTTCTCTCCACCTTTGAAGTGTTTATTGACAGTAGAAATTTGGAAGGAAAAAAAAAAAACCCTATTTGGAAACTATGGTTTCATCAGGCTTTGAATAGCACGTGTAAAAAGGAAAGGAGATAAGAAAGGGGGGGAAGAGGAGAAGGAGCAGTGCTGTGAGGATGGATAATGTCCAGCAAATCTTTTTGCCAGGGATATCTGTTGGGTTCACCTTTTTCCATCCCTGAGCGACTCACAAAGCAGTGGTTTCTACAAAGTTTCTCCCCTCTCTCAAAATATTTGCCCAGCCATTTCCATGCAGTTATTGGTGTATAATTTACAGCTTTTCACGGCAGGGAATGCGAGTCGCCCTGGGGTAACAGATGCCTTTGAGAGCTGCTGGGAGAGCTGCTGCTCTCTGGCTCCCTGCTTCCATCAGAGGAGAGGAGGAGGAATTTCTATCCAAGAGCATCAGCCCTGCCAGGTTACACATTGGCAAGAGCAAGGGGTAAATCCCACCTGGCCCGATTCTCCAGCCAGTGCTGGAGCTTCAGAAGTCTGGTCCAGGTGGAGGGGCTGCTTTTCCATTCCTGCAAGCACTTGCCAAATGCAGGTACCTCTCAGATTTCAAATCCACAAGGGACCACTGTGAGCTTCCCATACAGGAAAGGCAGTCCCATTTTTTGGGTAAATGTCACCTCAGCACTGCTCCTGTTCACCAACCACCTGCACAGCACCACTGTACCACAAACTGGGCGCTCTGGAGCATCCCTGGGAAGCTCAGGGGTGCCTTTAAAGCGAATTTTAGGAAAAGGTTGCACAAAAACTCACTTGTGAATGGGTTCACCACCCAGGAGGGACAGTAAGGGAACATTAACTCCTCCACTGGCACCATCCAGGGGGGCACTCTGAGCACGGTGCAGCTCAGCACCCCATTTTGATTCCTTGTGTGTTCCCACTTGGAGTTGGTGCATCACTGAGCTTGGATCAGAGAGTCAAGAATCAATCCATGAATTGTTTGGCTCCTCCAGGAGAAACCCCACAGTGAGACCTACTTGGATGGGAGAAATGAGCTGGAAAATCAGCTTGGAACATCTCAAAGCAGGCCAGTAAGGTTTGGTGAAGATGAACCACACCTTGAGCAGGCAGAGCAGGAGGGGAGAAACTGATTAACACCCACCAGCGGCCTGGCCTGGCTCGCTGGGAGGATGATGCTATTTTTGTCTGCCCTTTTCAGAGCCACATTCACCACTGAAACCCTGCCACATGCTGAATTATGGGCTGGATGGATGACTCCAACGTGGAGCAGATGTTTATCTCATTTGCGTCCACACTTTTTTAAACATTTCATGTGTAGGAAAACGATAAAAGCAACAAGATTAAAACATGGATGCCCAAAGTCTAATTAACATCCCTCCCGGTGAGCTGGGTGTGTTTTATCTTTAAAGCAGAGTGATTCCAGCTTCCTTTGTAACATGCATGAATCCCAGGGGGAGCAATCAGGAATAACACAATGATGTTGTTAAGAATCATTTATTACTGTTATTATTCCTGTGAGCTTGGGTGAATCAACTCAGTAAGACGATCACAATCTCCGTGAATAAGTTAAACTCTATTTTAAGGTCTTGAATAATACTTTTGATGGGACTGAGTGTAAAAACCTACATATGGGTGAGATGCAATTATGGAATTTTGACAAGGGCATTTGACCAACCCCCAAAAAATCCATGCATCAAACTGTCATCATCACCAAATGTGCATGCCTCAGATTTTCCAGTTCAGCAAGGTTATAGAACATTACAGCTTTTTATGTATTTAAAAGTGAGAGTTAAAATATAATTATAATATAAAAACATTATAAAATAAAAAGCTTACTTTTTATAAGCTCGCCACACTGGAAAATTTGAGGCACAATAATCTTCTCTATAGCAGTCTCAATATTATGGTTCCAAGTTCCTCACACCTTGTAACATAATTAGGCGTCCTCCCGAACGCTTTGTCGCACTTTGATTTTCGGGGAACGTCGCCAGGAATGGTTGGTCAGGCTCCACTCCCTCCAAGCATCCCGACACTTGCTGGCTTGGAAGGAGATTGCTCCAAGAGCAAGTAGGAGAGGTGAGCCCTAGGGGTAGTTTTGGCTCCATAAACTGACTGCACACAGGGAAAGAGAGTGGTCAGAAACATTTTCCTCCCAGATGCAAACGTGCACGCAGGTGCCAAAGGGCTCTCACCACACGACTTTATTGAGCCTGGTGACAAAATAAACCCCTGTGCAGGAAGATAAAGCAATAGGTGAGGAGCTTCTTTTTAAGCAGAACCTTAATAATTTCTTTATCAGAGAGAGCAGTATTAATATATAAATATTCTTTAACACAATGTTAGCCCTGGGGTCATGTGTCTGATTTGTTTTCTTTTTCTTCTGTCCTGTCAGTGCTTTCAGGTGTCCATACCCTGCAGCTGTGGCTCCATTGTGAGCTTGGTCCATGATGCCAGCCCTGTGGCAAAGGGATATTAGCACCTCATGGCCACTGGTTGGAAACTGGTCACTCCTTGGCTCAAAGGCTCTTGCATCTTGGAACATCTGGGCTGGAGAGGTTCGTGAAGTAAATCAAAACAAGCTACAGGAAATTCTAGGCATGGTAAAGGTTCCTTGGCTGAATGATTGATTCACAGTTTGCAAGAAGTGTTGTGCTGGTTTTGGCTGGGGTAGAGTTAATATTATTCATGATAGCTGGTGTAGGGCTGTATTTTTGCTGAAGAGAGAAGACAGAAAATTTGGAGTGATTGTTGTTTGTCATCCCAAGTCACTGTTACACATAATGAAGCCCTTTTTTCCTGAGGATTCCTAAACACTTTCCTGCCCATAGGAATGAATTCCTTGGTTTGGTTTGCTTGCACACATGACTTTAGCTTTACCTATTAAACCATCTTTATTTTAGCCCATGAGTTCTCACCTTTCTGCTTCTCTTCCCCATCCCACTGTGGGGAGTGGGCGAGGAGCTGTGTGGGGTTTAGTTGCCAGCTGGGGTTGAACCATAGGGGTTTTTCATGTCAAAAATCTCTCAAGTTATGAGCCTAGATCTTTACAAAAGAAGCACAGAAGATGTTTGGAGTATGGATTAGACCATCCTGCACCATAAGGAGACCACGTCCTCCCTATTTCTTTCTCCTCTTTCTGGCTCTGTGGATGGGATTTCGCAAGCAGAGCACAGTTACCTCTCAGGACTCATGGTCTACAGTTGTGATGAAACCACATCTTGAATTCTGAGGGGACTATGAAGCTGGGAACCAAGAGATGGAGTGGAGAAAGGAACAGAAAGGCTGTGCTGTCCCACCCAAATAAGGAGGAGATAGAATTGGTCTGACTGTGAGGGCAGGTAACGTGTCCCAGTTCTGCTCCCCAAGTAAAAACCCTGTATATGTGCTGACTCTATGCCATTTCTCAACAGAGTTTGGGGTTTTTTGTAAAGAGATTCAGAAGTGGTCATAGAAGAGCTACAAGAGACCCCATTATGCCCCAAATTCGGCATGATGTGATGCACATTGGCTGTTTCCCTTTTGATTCAGGCCCAGCTGATCCTGAGACACGAGAGACTGCACGGCTAAAGACCCTCCCTGTTACATCTCTTGGGACATCTCACTGGGGGTGTCTGCAACACTCCAAAACTGGGCGTACTACAGCAATTTAGGATAGATAAAAATAATCTGCAACGTGTCCAGAACTGACTCTTAGGTGTTAGGGAGGGCCATGAGGAACGATACTCAGATTTTGGAAGACAGAGTGGAACGTTCCAGCTCTTCCCAAAATATACAGTGGAAATATTTGGGCTCAGAGAGAACAGCTACAGCCAGGGCAGCAAGAGAAACATTCCTGGTAGTGCTGGAGGAGCTGAGAGCTGACTCAGAAGGAGGATTGTCTTTCATGCTGTCGATGGCAATGTCCTCGCCTGGCCTTTGAGGCTGCACCTCACCCTTGCTCTGAAAGCCAAATCCCTGGGGATTCCAGCCAAAGGATGGCCCTGAACGTGGGGCAGCTGGCACCACAAGAGGTTCTCCAGACACTGACTGAGGGCCAGAGGTGGGCTGATCCCTGATTGTTATTGCAGAGGTGCGGCGAGCTTGGCAGCTGCTCTTTCCCTCTGCCTGCATGGGCTGGATGGGGGAAAGCAGGGAGGTGAATCCATCCAGGTCACTCTCTCCAGCTGCCCATGGCCTGTCAAGGATCCTTGCCTTCTAAACAAAAAACCTCCCAGTGGGACAGTCTCATCGGGTTCTTTGTCCCTTTACTGAAAAGATCACTAGTTATTGATGGAGTATTTCTCACACAGATGATACAACACCACAAATGAAAGATAAAGCAAATGAGACAATTCTTCAAGCACAATTCTACCACGTTAACCTATACAAAACCAGAAAAACTCGCAGTTTACTCAGAATTAATCCAGAATAGAGCCACCCGGTTGGAGGGAAAACCTGGACTGGATTATTGTTGGAGGGAAAACACAGACCGGCTTTTTCCCCGAGTATGGAATGGAGTCAGATGGTAAGAAAACCCGGACTAGATTTTTCCTGGAGTCCGGAATGGGGTCAGCTAGAGGGAAAACCCAGACCGGCTTTTTCCCAGATCCTGGAATGGGGTCAGTTAGAGGAAAAACCCGGACCAGATTTTTCCTGGCATCCAGAATGGAGTTGGTTGGAGGGAAAACCCTGACTGGATCACAGCTGGAGTCCAGAATGGAGTTGCCCAGTTGGAGAGAAAACCCCGACCGGATTTCTCTGGGAGTGGAGAGGGGGGTTTTTTAGTCTGGGGAAAAGAAGACTCAGAGGTGACGTTATCACTCTCTACAACTTCCTGAAAGGTGGTTGTTGTCAGGTGGGAGTTGGTATCTTTCTTGAGGTAGCGACTGACAGAACGAGAGGGCACAGTCTTAAGCTGCGCCAAGGGAAATATAGGCTGGATATTAGGAAAAATTTTTTTACAGAAAGGGTAATAAAGTATTGGAATGGTCTACTTGGGGAGATGGTGGATTCGCCATCTCTGGATGTGTTTAAGGAAAGACTAGATGTGGCACTTGGTGCCATGGTTTAGTTGAGTAGGGTTGGGTTGGACTCGATGATCTGGAGGTCTCTTCTAACCTAATGATTCTGCAACTCCGTGAAATCACAGGACAGAGAAGTTTCTTTTTTCATTTGCTTATTCTCTTCTACCCAAACCATGATATGGGATTTCTTTGTGTTTTGTTCCAAAATTTGGAGCAAAGACAGTGATACGCTTCCAGGCTGGCCTGCAGCTGACCATGCACCCCTGCATGGTCTCTGCACATTTCAGGTATCGCCATAAAACCAGTAGCCACAAAAACCCACAAGTTATTAGCAACTAAGAGTCTGTTAAACTAATGGATTATAGTTGGCATCCCATCTAGGTGCCACCAACTTCCTGGGCACCAAGACCAAGCACCTTCTCAGAAATGGACACGTATGAGCCTAGTAGCATGAGACTACAGAAGTTATTCCTTCAGTCTTTGGAAATTTAATCCAGGAAGCAGCCAGAAGACAACCTGGTCCTTTCTTTCTGGCCTTTGCCATATCTAAATACAGGTCAGAAGGAAGAATTTCAAGACAATTTATTACAAAAGGGACACGTCCCACACATCTTGTCAACTTGTGCAATCAGCTGAAGAAGAACCAGAGCTGATTTTAGGGCCTTGAATCCTAGTTCTCTTCCCATGGCAACCAGTCATAAAATGGAAAATATCCATTTTAGAGTCATCCATAAAGAGTCAAACATCCAGGCAGGGCACCCAAGTCCCAATGTGTGGGCATCACCCTGTGCTTGCTCCAAGCAGATGTGGTGGTAATGCTATTTATGAAATTGATTTCTCCCCACCCTTACTGTAGCATTTTATTATTTTGAACATCAGGCAGGAAAGCATGAAAAAAAATCCTCTTAATGTCACAGTCATTTTTCAAGCAGGAAGTGACACAGGTTGACACCCAACCATTAATTTGATATGGGGTAGTAAAATCATTTGATTCTGCTGGCAGAATTTTGTAGGAATCAACCAATTTGAAGATTTATTGCCAACATATTGCTTTCACTGTAAAGGCTGGTATGAAAAAGAACCAAAATGGACCATAATTGTAAAAGGGATTTTTTAACTATGGAAGCAGAGAAACTTAGAAATCTCCGCTTTCTATAAATATCCTTTTCCAATCTTTGCTTTTTTTTCCTGATTAAAAAAAAAAATCACAAAAAGGTATCTTAGGAGAAGTAGTTATTGTAAAGAGACAAAGAAATAGATGGGGTTTACTGAGATGTGAATTTTGCTTCCTCCAGGAAATGAGTACTTGTGCTACAGCCAAGAGGATGGTGGCCATTGTTCATGTCTTCAAGGATTTAGTTTTTCCCACTTATCCAATGAAACCTTAGGAGGTCAGGGAGGCCTTTGGCCTGATGAACACCTTCAGCTGGGCCAGGGAGAAGGAAGGACTGGAAAGGCAGTCGTCTACTTGTCATGGCATAATCCCACAGCTCTCAGCACAGCCAAGGCCAAGGGAAGGACTCTTGTGCACCCAGACTCTGGATTTTATCCTCCTGGTCCCATTCTGCAGACCACACACCCTCTTCCTTCAGTTAAACAAACCCTTGACAGGCCCGAGGACTCTCTCCCCAAGGACAAGTTGGCAGCTCACACTCTCGGCAGAGGCGTGTTAGGATAACAAACGTGGTTGTGTGCACGGGCCGGGGGAGCTCTTCCAGGCAGAAATCCAGAACATTTTCCTTTGCAGCAGGCTCCAGCCCAGGATGGCAGCAGAATGGGGCTGTGCTGTCCCCCACCCTGCTGCTGGCCACGGCCCTGAAGTTTTCCCTCCAGCTGGGGAAAAGACTGAGGGCAGGAGGAAGCACGTGGAGATACTCATCAGACTGCAATCAGCAGCACCACGTCAGGAACGTGCCTGATGTGTGGTACCACCCTCCTGAGATGAGCCCCCTGAGCCAAGCCTGTGCTTCCCTGTGCCAGCTCCCCACAGAGTGTCACTCGGTGCAGGGAGCCCCACCATCCTGCTCCTTCATGCTCAGCCATGGTCTCGCTCACTCAGCCCTAACGCTTGTATTCCCAGTATTATTTTAAATCCTGCAGGGAGATCTTTCCAGCACCTCCAGACAGGAATGAAAGCTGGATGCTTGCACAGCCAGTCTGACCAAGAGGTGACTGAAGCACTAATGATCAGCAGATGAAGGATGAGGTTGGAGTTCCTGGGAAGGGATGGGCTGCCAGAAAAGGAGGGCAGATCCCACAACAGCCATCCTTGTTCCTTGGGCTGTCACCTTCAGTGCAAGGAGCACCACAACCACCATGTCCAAATCTGACCGCTGCAGCGCCTGCGCTAACGGGGTGAGAGCTGATGTCTATTATTTCAGGCATAGCTGAGCATTAAAAAGCTCTGGTGATCCTGGCTCACATCCCATCACCTTGGAGCAGGGTGGAGTCCATCCTGGATCCGCAGGCAGAGCCAAAAGCCGGCTGCTGCTCCGGTGTCTGCCTCACAGCCGAAATTCCTGCACGAACCGACCCACAGCGAGAGGGCCTCTGAACCAGGGAGATTTATACGCTCAACAGCAGGAGATTTTGGGGCAGCAGATGTAGAGAGAGAGGGTCAAACAAGGTCACGTTGGAAATATATGGCAGAAGCAAAGGCTTAGCCCAGTTGAACTGAATTCTTGCTCAATGGCAAAACCATGAGACCATTCTTCCTCTTAAGAGTTTTTCCATGCCCTAACAAGCCCAGTGAGGAACTTATTGACATCTGTGTGTTCTTGCCTGAGCAAGGACCTCATGATTTGGCTGGGTGCCATGAAAAAAAAAGATGTCCAAAAGTTATGAAAATAAAGGTATTTATCTTCATTGTTAGGAAAAAAAAAAAAAAAAAGGCTGAGCCTTTTATTTCCCTCTCTTGGAGGATTAAGCTCACAGATTTACAAAGAACTGGTTGATTACCAAAATAAATACATGGCCATGCCAATTTATAGGACACAAACGTAGGAAACCCATCCAACCAAATCAGGCAAAGTGTAATTCATGTGAGAGCCCTCAGCATGTGCAAAGGGCACAGTGCATGTGGAACAAAGTACATAGGGAAAGCATGCTAGAAACCTCTATCTGCGGGAACAATTCCCAGTGCTCCATACAATGGAGCTATAAAATAAATGGTTTGGCTCTCCACTGGAAGCAAAGCCCAACTGTTCTCAATGAGAAGGAGGATCATGTATCTTTATAATGAGAATTCAGTCATTTTTAAATGTTGGCTTTGCTCATATCACCACCAAATCTGTCTGCGGAGCTGACAGGCTGCAGACTTCATTTGGGTTTCTAACTGTGATTATACATGGCAGTGATGGATACCACAGGGTTTTCCAGGGCTTAGGGTTTGGGGCTGGCTTTTGTTTTTCAGTTGTTTGGGGCTTGGGATCGAGAGAGCTGGTGGGGGTATTTTTAGTGTCACTGTCCAATGAGGCTTAAAGGGCTCTTTCCTTATTTTAGTAGCTCTGATAATGCACAGAGATGAAAGCAGCCCCTGAACAAGTTCTTCTTTATATTGGCAGAGCTGCCCCCTCTGTGATGAAACCCAAGAGCAGTTTCTGCTTTCAGTGCTCAGTGAGATGGAGCAGAACATGTTTACTGAGCCTGAACATACCATTGCCCTCAGAGGTGTAAGCATCACCCTTTGCAGCAAAGGTGATCCTCAGAGCACTAAAACATCTGCTTGCTCAGTGGAAAAACAACCCCACAATCATGTTAACATTCATGAGCATGGCATATTCAGGAGTTAAGGGAACTTCCTTTCCTCCCTGTTGTTTCTTACAAGGCAAAGTCACTTTCTGTAGCTGACAGCACACACGGGAGTGATGCATTTCACAGCCAGAGCAGCTCCTTTCACAGTCCAACCTGAAGAAACCTGAACTTGTCCATTAGAAATGAAGCAGCCTTCACACAAGGCTTAAAGCCTCATTTGGAATCTCTTTTTTCCCAGTCCAACCACAGACTGCAAGGCTACAGACAAGCAAAGCACTTGTATTCCAGTGGAGGCAAAGCATCCATAGCAGCCCAGAGCTGCCCAAGACTTGACAACAAACTGGCACAGGGAGGGCATTTGCAGCTTAAAAACTCAGTTTCTCCCAATCTTTGCTCCTACTATCAAGACTAAAGAGAAGAAAGTTGTCTGGTTCCTTTTGGTCAATGCTATGATCCGTAGGAATTGCAGCCTGGACTAAAATGGGAAAGCAAAAGGGAATAATTTTGTCTTCTACAATGTGCTTCTCCACACAACCTGGGGAAAATGTCCCCAGATTTGTGACATGATGCATTTGGAAGCAGCATCTTGCATATTTAGCCTGACTGGGGGTAGTGTCAGGCAGAGTGAGGCTTCGGTACATATGAGAAAAGTGCCTGACCTGACACTGGAGCAGCCGAGACACTGAACTGACAACATGCACAGAGTTCACAGCATGTTCCTTGCAAGTGGACATGAAGCAGCTCATAAAAGTGGTTCAGATCAGTTGCCAAGATCAAATGTTCTCAACTGAGCTGATCTGGCACTTCACAGGGCTGGGTGTCATCAAAGAGAATCTCTCTGAAACTTCAGAGCATTGTATAGTCAAAGGCACTCCAGCTCTGCACAGGAGCTGGACAACACCTTGGGTTCCAGCCTGCTGTGGCCTTCAGAGCAGCACTGCATGGCCAGGGGGTGTAAAAGCAGCTCAGGAACCTCTAGCTCACACCACAGCCCTTGTGGAACCATTGAATCATTAGGACTGCAAAAGATCTCCAAGACCATCCTGTCCAACCATTAACCCTGATGCTGTTTGTTCTTCATGCAAGCATAGAAGTCTGGTTGCAAAGTTTCTGGGACTCCCACTCCTGAAAATCATCCTGCCACTACACCAATGGAAAATTTAAAGATGATAATCACAAATGCACCTTTGAAATCAAACAAAAACCCAGTTAGCTCAGCAGCACACAGCTGTGCTGCTCCCTGTACCCCAGAGAAGTGCTGCTGTGCCACTGACCAGCTGCAAATTCAATAAAGGGCACAGCAAAGCCAAGCACAGCTCCAGTTCTCCCCAGCAGCATGCCAACTCCATCTCAGCACTTCTTCCCAAGCTTTAGCCATTTGTCCACAGGCCTCAAGGCCAAAATAAGAGGTGCCTTTCCCAGTTGCAGCTTTTGGAGGAGGCCAAACTCTCTGTACATTGTGGGTTGTGAAATATATATGAACTCTCAGGCTCTGCATGAGCCTCGCCCTCCCGTGCAATATCACATGGCTTTTGGATTTGCCTGCCCTGTCCACCTCTCCCATGTGTTTCCAATAATTGCTTACACATGGAGGGGTTTCTTTTGTTTGCCCTGAGAAGTGACAGGCTGTTGTTCCCCCTTCCCAGATGAGGCTGCAGACGTACACATCATTTTTATTGGTGTGTTTTATTGCCCCTGCTCCTTTACAGCACACGCCACAGGTCTCCCCAGCCTCCCCTTTCAGGCCACTGTTTACCCTCTCCCCTGTTAGGTCTCCTCATTCCCCATCCTCTCTCAGTCAAAACAGGGGCCCCTAATTAAGAGAATGCCTTATAAATCTCTCTGCATCCAAATAAGATCCAGAGCCTGGCTGGGGAGACGGCCCTGGAGACAGTGGGTAGGTCTGGCATTCCTCATGCTGCACACAAGGCTCTCTTCAGCATCACTGCTTGCATGGCATGTCAGCTTTGGTCCCTGCACTGGCAGCCAGGGACAGAACCCAGCTCTTGTGCCCACCATTCACAGCCAGCAGGGACCAGAGGGACAGGCTGGACACCACCCACTTGGGCCCACAAACCTTTGGTTATGCAGAGCAAAGACCCAAATTGCTGACCCTGCAGGAGAGACAGTCCTGTCACCTGAGGATTCCCTGTAGGACCCCATGGTGTGCATTGGTAGGAGAGGTGGGGGAGCAATCTCTCTCTCTCCCCCCAAAATCTGGGGGATTCTACTCTCCCAGAGATGTGTCCAGCAGACCCTTGGGTCTGCATACAGAGCTTGTTACTCCTCTGTTAGGGCACATCCTACCCTCAACAGCCCCAAAAACAACACAAAAACCAGGATGGACATCCCTGCTACCAAGCCCTGCCTGGATATGAGTTTGTGCCCTGTTTAGCACTGACTAGTGCCAGGCAGGTCCCAGCTCAGCACATCTATCACCCAAGCCCCCATGGAGGTGCCCAGGATGAGAGCTCCTAAGTGGCTCTCCACTCTCTCCATCAATCCCGTTTGTACAAGGAGCACAGCTCTAAATCCAGGCAGGATGACCCTGCTGAGACATCACCATTGCATCACCCCATGCGGGTGTGTTTAAAGCAGATGGTGCAAGAAGCACCATCAACACTCACAGTAACAGCAGGAACCTTGCTGAAAACCTGCTCCTTGTGGGGTACTGGGGTTGGAGGCCCATAATGCAAAAAACACAAAGGATGAGAGTGGCCCGAGATAGAGAAAACCCACCCCACTGTGTCACCACGTTACTTTGTCCATGCTTGCTCACAGCCCTGACTTTTGATCAATACTCTGCCTGCCCAGGGACTTAAGCTCAGCTTGCAGTGGTGTCTCTGCATCACACTCACACACAATAATTTCCTCAGTGTGCACATCTCTGGAAACGCAGCCGGTGCCAGAATTCCTCGATACCAAATCCCTGCTTGGGCTGCTGCCCAGTGCTCTGAAAAGGCTGTCAACATCTGGAAGCAGTGACACTGCACATCTGCATCAGAATTGCAGGATGGAGAGAGAACTACCTACAGGGTCAGTTCTGTTGATAATTAAATCCTAAATAGGAGGGCATTAGATGGACTCACCTTCCCTAACACCATAATGCTTGAACTGACTCATACACGATGCTGCTGCTGCTGTAAACAGAAGGAGAAGCAGATGGACCTTTTCTTGCATTTGTAACAGAAGTGCAGCTGGGGAGGCTGAACAGGTAGGATAAATCTAAAGGAAACCTCTCTAATTATCAAGGGAGTGATTTTGATTCTTATTCACACGGAGAATAAAAAATCAGATTGTTGTACTTGTTGTCAGCATGACCCAGGAGATTAAATCAATGCTTTAAACAGAACCAAGACTTCTAGGACCAAGCCGAGATCATACAAAGCTTCTTCAGGCTCCCCACAAACCTGTGGGACACATTTTCCCCTCAGACTTCACTATACCCAGCAAGATACCTTCCTGCTTCCAACACACTGGTTTTCTGGATGCCTGCTATGGAGGAGCACAGAATACCTTGTGGTTTTGCTGGAAACATTCCCTGTTTAGAATTCTGGCATCATTTACACCTCAACATGCAAGATACCTTTCCCCATGCCACATGACCCCATAGTTAATGTTTATTTGGTTTGGGTTTTTTGGTTTGGTTTGGTTGTTTTTTTAAAGTAATTTAGGTTTTTACTTCCAAAAAAGTCCTGATTTTTTGGCAGTGGGGTCAGATTTAGCAGAATGGAAGAGAGGGGAAGAGGAGGTGTGAGCCCTCCCTGAGATTCCCCTCTGTGAGTCTGACCAGGGTCTGAAGTGGCTGGGATGGGCGACAAGAGTTTTATCAAGTCAACCAAAAGCCAGAGAAGCCAGGAGAATTTACAAAAGGATCACTTCAGCTGCTGCATTTATGTACTGACACCTCCTGCGTGGCCCCAGGACGACGACATTTCAAAGAGGCCATTGCTTAATTTATGTATATTTTTCTATTACTTTTACCTTTTTTTGTAATGTGAAATCCCCCCTTTGATAGCCAAGATCAGGGATCTGGAGCACCCCAGCTACCCTGGCAGCTCAAGGAAACCTTTCCCCATTCTGAACAGATTCTGAACAGAGAAGACATCCAGACCAACGACCCACTGCTGCCACGGGCTATGAAGGAGCAGGAGCCACCTGTACACCCTGCAGGAGCCACGCTCTGCACACAGCACAGGCAAACATCGATTTGCACAAAGGAGAACATTTGCAGCCGTGATTAAACTCCAGGTAATGAGGCTTCCTGATGCTTATCTCTGATCCGAGAATTAGGCTCATTCCTCTTGTGTTCTAAGGCATCGCAGATAAATACTGCTTTGCATCCCCAGTGACCCCAATCCAAAGCTTTTCCAAAATCAGAAGCTCTCAGGGCAGCAGTGCAGTAGCCTTCAGGAATAAGTTTCGGAGAGGGTGGGGCAGATTTTGTTTTCGCTTTTTTGCTAGTGAATAAACCCATTCTGTGGACACCCGGCATTGAAACGATGAGAGATCTGGGTTCAAAAAAGGTTTTTGTTTCGCTGTAAATCCTATTTATGGCTTAGAGTGCAGCTGATACGCCGTTAGCTTTTATTTCATTGATAATTCTGTGATTGTAGTTGAAAACTTGCAACTTAATGAGCTGATGTTATTACTCATACTGTGTGGCCATCTGGAACCAGTTTGGCCAGAGAGCCCAAAGCACCACCAGCCACCTGTAATGCATTAAGCCTCAGCCCAGTACCAGCTCCGTGGATTGGAAAAGCCAGGCCTGCATAAATACTAACCTGTGAGAATGTAATTGGAGAAGTGATATTTAAGAACTTAGGGTTTGCCAGAAACGCTCATTCTCTGGGGAGTGCAGGCAGAGGCTTAAAGTTTAAAGCCAAGTGGTTTTTAGTTTCAACATTGTGAATCAAGGAAAAATCATTGCATATGGATGTTGCTGGAGTGTCCAAACCACCGGGCCAGTCCAAACAGACCAGGCTGTCCCAGGGCTTTCCAAAACCAAGGTTCTCTCCTCACACCTGAGCCTCACACTGCACATGGTGCTCATTTACCATCTCCAGACATCTCTCCAAAGGCACTGAAGAAAGGAGTCAATGCTCCAGAATGCCTTGCTGAACGTGCTGCCATGATCATAATAATAATAATAAAAAAAGAAAATCACGAGAGATAACACCCAACAATTTGGGAAGGCACAAAGACAGCATCAGAATATCTCAGTAAAATGTTCTGCTGAATGCTGTGAGCAGACATGAGCAGCCTCTGGGTCAGAAAAGAGGAGGGGCAGCAGCCTTACCTGGAATTCTGTGCTGTGTCCCAGGCAGACCCAGCCTTGGTGGCCTCCTGGAAGAGCTCCTGAGCTGGAGTTACTGGTGAGCAAAAAAAGGTGGCTGTGTTGGCAGAGACAAAACGTAGCATGGTTAATTATCACAACTCATTAGCATAGTTCATTAGTGTGGTTGCTCTCTTCTCATTCCTGATTGGCACTACCTGGTGGTTTGAGTCACTGCTCAGATTTCAGAGATTTGGGTAAAATACAATTCAAGTTAAATTCTTTTTTTCTTTTCCCTTATTATTTTTAGAAATCTTTTTGGCATTTCGATGGTAAAATATATATATAGGGAATTTCTTCCAGACTTTTCTGACACAAACATTGATGGCTGCAACTCAGACAGGCTGTGACACTGACTAAAAGCAGCTTTCCTGGGTGTTTTCCAATGGCTCAAGGACAATGGCTTCTCCTGCTGAGGCTTGATGGAGTTGGGCTTGATGATCCTTATGGGTCCCATCTAACTTGAAATATTCTATGATTCTAAAACTCCCTGGTTCAGTTAAAGACACACAAAACTCAGATGCTTCCAGGTAGGAGTGCTGATCCAAAGAAATAGAGATGTTCAGCCCTTGCAAGTTTTCCATTTCTTTTCTTGCCCTGTTTGTCCTGCACAAGGCAGCTCTGCAGAGCAGATAATCAGGATATCCAGTAAATACAGGCCTACATGAAGACTTGACTGGATACTTGAGCATTTTGTCTTAGAAGAGACACATTAACGTTTCACGAGTTCTGTGTAAATATACAAACGTTGCATTTGTGTGAAAATCACAATTTATTCAGCATCATGTGTGTTTCACACACTCAGGATACATCACAATGGCTCAGCATGGCCAGCATCACCCAAAGTTCAACCATCACATCCACATGCCTTGCCTGGATCTAGTTTGTGTTTTATTTATTTATATGTTTAACTCGCTCTGGTGACAGAAATGAATCCGTTTTAGATGAAGGCTGCAAGTACCTTTTTCTTTTACCCCTGCCTAATCCTGAAATGCTTTGAAATTCACAGAGTCATAAAAGAGGAAAAAAAAAAAAAAAGAATGGGCCAAGGAGAATTTTTTCTGCTCTGGTTTTGATATAAGTGATGCAGTGCAATATTAAAGTCTGCGGAAAGCCCACGATAACGGTGGAAAGGTGAAGAGGTTTCATTTCAAACCCCAAAGTGTGGGGGATGTATCGGCCCAAGAATTTGGGGCAGGTCGTGCATTCCTGACACACAGAGACTTTCCAATCCCATCCCTGCTGGGAAAACACCCTGATCTCTTCCTGCCCATCCCCATGGCCGGGTGGGAGCTGCGGTGGAGCTGGCACATGGCAGGGGCCACATCCTTGGAGAAGATGTTGTCCCTTGGCCATGTTGACAAATGCCTCTGAGCCCCATAGCAGAACATGGGGAACAAAAGCAAATCCCAAAAGAAGAGATGAATTTCCATGTGGATGGGCAGAAAATGGATCCAGCGACTTTTTTTCATTTATTTTCTTTATTATGTGTCAGAATGTATTATGATACAAATCTTTTTGGCCTGCAGTCTTTTCTTCATGCTTTCATTTCTTCATGCTTTCATTTCTTCATGATCCTTAAAACTCTTTTTTTTTCCCCCCCAATTTCAGCAGATTTTTCAATATTTTGCGGTGGGGTTTTGAGTAATTCTGTGCATAAAACTGTCCAAGGAATTTCTCTTTGTAATAGTTCTTCATGGGTTGACTTCCTGCAAACATACTTGAGTGGCAGCTCCATCAAAAACGCTGGTGTCTCTTAAGCTGGGTGAAGATTAGGATGGGAGGATAAAAACCCACAAAAATTTTGTAGCTTTCGCAGAAGCGTTTAGAAAAGTCACTGAAAATTCCCCATATTTTCTGGGAAATTATTACTTTGAAAAAAACCCAGCAATGTTCCTCTTTTTCCCTGAAATGTGTTTGTGTCTTGGACTTGTGATAAAAATCCCTCTTGCCAATTTTTTTTAGTCTGAGCATCCATTACCCCGCTTGTATGGAGGCAACAGGAAGAAATCCCATAAAACCTGATGTGGTGGAAGGTGTTGCCTGGGGCAGGGAGGTTGGGACAAGATGATCTTTAAGGTCCCTTCCAACACAAACCGTTCTGTGATTCCATGATTATCCCCTGCATTTTCTTCTTGTTGTAAACATGGGGATTCTACCCTAAATTTGCTCCTCCAGATAAATCCTACTTCTTCCTTCATTTTTATTTCAAATCCCTTATCCCAGGTATGCATCCCAAACATCCATTTGCCATTTTCCTGACCTTGTCACCATCCTCCCAACTCCCTCTCTTGCCATTACACCCGTGTTTCTTTGATATATAAGATCTCTGAGGCTGGGATGGAAAGATTTTTTATTCCAAATTTCTTTCACACTTAATCAGCCTCAGGAAAAAAAAAATAAAAAGAGAAGAGGAAAAGGAGAAAAAATAAAATAAAGCAGGATTCTTGGGAAGCTCAGTTTGAAAAGCATCAGTCACAACACCCTGAAATCCTCCCTTTTGTTGACAAATATGAGAGTGGACAGTGGATTTGCTCTAGGAATAGCAAAAATGTTTTGGTGCTCTGCAGTTTTTCCATTCCCAGCTCAGATTTCCCGGAGCTCAGAAGTGTGGGCACGCAGGAGCTGCTCACAGGCAGCCCAGCATTTGGCTGTCAGGATAAAATTCAACCTACACTCAATGCCTACGAGGAAAGAAAAATAAGGAAACCCATCTAGATTAAGTGGCTCACCCCGGGTCCCACAAGTTTTCATTCACAGCTTTCCCTGCCAGCCTCGCGCCGTTACAAACTGAAGGGTTCAAAGCTTTGTTCCTCCAGAGGCTTTTCCCTTCATATAAAACCCAGGTTTATTGCAATGCATCCCCGTGGCACCGTGCCAGCAGGATTGGATGTCTGCACACACCACAGCAAGAAACTTGCTCAAAAAAAGGGGAGGAAAGTGTTCCTTTGTAGATTGCACAATGTTCAGTGGAGGTGCAAGGCCTGTGTCTGTCCTGGATGTCTGCTCAGGGTCTTCTCCAAACCTCAGCAGCCTCTGGGCCATCTGACTTAGCTCAAACCTGTCCTGTGGTTCCCCCCAGCTGTCCCAAAAGCAAAAACATCCCCCACTACGTACACAAGTGCCATTTCTAGTGGCAAAACCAGATTTCTGGGCTTGAGTATCTACAGAGAAACCAAATCTGGCTCAGGTTTTCCCAGCAGCTGCCTTCTCTTGATGTATGACTTGCACCTTGCTCCCATCCCTTGTGTGGTGCGTGAAAACCTAGAAAACAAACCCACCATGAATTATAAATATTGTCAGGGGAAAAAAACAAGCAACAAACCAAAGCAGAGAGCTTGATGGCACATCCGATCCACGGTTTGGCTGATCATTTTGGCACCTTACATCTTCAGGTGTCTCTGACCACAGTAGGGGGCTTGGAACAAGATGATCTCTAAGGACCCTTCTGACCGAAACCATTCTAAGATTTTATGATTTAGACTCTAAATCACTCTACATGTAAATCACCCCACAAAAGAAGTTGCCTGAGCAGCCCAGCACCAGAAACTGGGGGCAGGGCAGGGTTCCTCACCCTCCTTCCATCAGCACATAAACCACTTGATAAAAATGACAAAAAAGCAATGCAAAATTACACCCCCACTATGAGAAAAGCCAAGCCCCAATGCTGCAGACCCGTGAGCATTTATCCTATTCCTGCTCTGGGCTTACTGCTGTCACACACTGTCATTCATCTCCCAGCAACATCCACTCCCACTCCAACAGAACAGCGCAACACCAAGGAAAAAAAAAGGCAGCATTCCACATCCACAAACACATGTTTCTCTGTAAATATTTGGAGAACATGTGAATCCTCAAGAGAGCAGGGCAAAACAGTGAGAGCGTCAGCAAGGGTTCTCATTGCCTTCCAAACCCCAAACAGGGTCTTTTTATGGTCTTTCTCCATGTCTTTCCTGCAAGGAGGGTTTATCCTTGCTTTATTCTTGTGGTGTGGGGATGTCAGGCTTCGCCCGGCACTTTATGAGACTTTTATACAGCAGGTGTGCCAGATGCAACCTCGGGTCAGCCAGTGGGGATCAGAGTCTCCGTCCAGTCAAAGGGAATGAAACAAAACAAAACAAAACAAAACATGACAAAAAACCCACTCCTTTTCATGGCTTGCGGCTGGTGGTGAAGGTGGTGTGGGGAGGGCGGCGGCTCTGCCTGCATCTGCCCCCATGGAAGTGCTCATCAAGTGGAAATAAAATTTACTGCAGTTCCACCCAGCACCGCCGTCGGTGTGTCAGGGCTCCCTTGCCGGAGGAAGTGGCAGTGATCGATGTGCTGTTTAGATAAGCTGTTATCGGCCGGGGCTGAGCCCTGCCCCCAACACCCGCGGGCCCCTCGGACCTTCCCTCTCACCTTCAAAGCCACCGCAGGCCTTATCAGGGCCGCCGCCAAAGCTGTGGCTTTCCAGAGGTGTCCAAAGGCAGCAGCTTTTCCCATCACTGAGATCAAACGCTCCCTCCTGCCTGCAAATAAAAACCTGGCTGGAAAACAAAGCAGCCGTGCCCTGCCTCGAGTCCTGAGGGACACCCAGGGCAGGCACACGGCACAGGCCCCGTCCTCCGGCCACCCCAGCATGGGACAATCCCACTGGGATGTTGGTTTTGAAGGGATAGGATGGTTAATGGAAGATGTCTGTGTCCTGTCAGAAAGAAAAGCAGCATCTACATGATTCATGTTTTGAAAAAAAAACAAAAACCAACAACAAAACTTTTATTTTAGTTTGTGACTTTGGTGAGCTCTGTTTGATGCTGGGGTCACACATGGTGGAGCAGCTGCTGAGCAGTGCAGGGGGGGATGGCACTGAAGGGACCAGAAAAGGGACATTGCTGCTTGCTGGCACTGAGACCCAGTGACCACAGTGCTCTATTCTCTCCCCAGACATTCCTCCAGCAAAGCTTTTCCCACTCACCCTCCCTCACCCGGCATCTGGGGGGCTCTGACTGCTGCTCTGTGGTTCCTCTTTGGATGGCCAAAAAAGGACTCACAGAGTCAACCCTGCCCTCTCTGAGCTGGTTGTGGCTCACTCTGCCTCCAAAATCCTGCAGAGTTTAGGTTTCTTTTCTTTTTCCCCCACTTGCCTTCTCCCTTTGGTAATTTCAGACCAGCAGCAAGGCCCAATTTCACACATTCAGTCTCTACTAGAACATTGTTCTGTCCAGGAAATCTCTCAAATCTCTCTTTCTATCATGAATTTTTCCTCCTGTGATGTGGAAAAATCCACATCCCTATTTCTGAGAGAGCCTAGAGGAAGCAGTTCAGAGGACTGGGCAGCAGCATGGCTTGTCTCACTTGCAGCAAAAGGGTTGTTTTTCTTGCCCCTAATCTCTTCTGTGTATTGCATTTCCTATCTGTTTCATAAATGAGCAAATTTACTGTAGTCATTAGAGTTTTACTTCAAAATTAAAGGCAGGCTAATACAAAATTCTGCACGTATTAAATTTGACTTTGCTTTTGTTAAGTCAGATGTTTCTTAATCAGAACCATATTTTATGCAAAGTCTGGTAATTTTAGGCACCTTAAAAAAAAAATAGAAAGAAAAGGAGTTAACCTTCCATTAAATATCAACCCCTCTTCACTGTAAACAGCTCAGCTCGAGATCAATGATGTGACATTTGCTTTCCCAAATGCAAGTGTTTGTTTCTATCTTTTTATAAATGATAATGCCTCCGTGGCCTTTCCATTTTAATTGAAGCTGAGAAATGGAGTACAAAGACATAGCCCAGACTGCTCTGGCTGCAGTGCTGGCTCTTCTGGAGAGGTTCAGAGTCCCATGCTGAGGGTGGCTCTGAGGTTCAAGTAGAGCTCCATGGATTGGCGTGCTTGAAACCCAGAAAATTCCTCAGCAGTTCATTTGGAAGCCCAGCGCTGATATTTTGGCCTCTGTGTCACTCCAGCTGGGGATGCAGAAATGCTGCCATGTGCAGGCTTCAGCCAAGCCCCAGGCAAGCTTGGGACTCTGGACTGTGCACTCTGTGGGGCATCATCCTGGATGACAGAAAACATGATTTCCAAGAAGCAGCAGAGGCTGGAGACAAAAGTTGGAGAAAAAAGAAAAGGCCACCTTGGTTTGCAGGTGTGCTACACCTTGTAAGGGGCTGTTCCCTGTGTGCAGCGCAGGTCTCCCTTCCTTCCCAAATTCCACTTTTCAGTCCCACGAGAAAGTTTTGAGTATCATTAGAGACTTTAGGCAATATTAGATGCCTGTGTTCATCTGGAAGAACCCCTGATTTTCCCTGGATTTGCAGCTTGCATCAACCTCACCCTTTACAAGGTCCTCAATGCCTTTCCGAAACAGGACCCCATGCAGAGGCAAGGGCAAATCCCCCCAGAGCTCATGGCAGGACTTGTCTTTAAGCCTGGAAACACCAAGAAAACCCTTCCCTAAAGCTGCAGCCTCAGTGGCATAAGTGTTATTTCACACTCCTCCTCTGGAAACACCGAGATTCCCCAAACAGGACAATTACCCCTCCTGTTCAGTATCAGGTCTGAGCACACACATTTCCTCTTAGAGGCAAGTGCTGTGTCTGCTGGAGCTGCTTTTGCCCTGGCCAGGTCACAGGAAAGGGAAGACAAGCACTGCAAGGTGAAATGTTTCCTCACATGGGTCAGGTCCAGGAGAAATAGGGACAACAATAGGAAGATGCCAGCACTAAGTGAAAGGTTGCCTTCCCATTTCCCCATTTCCCCTTTTCCTGCAAAGGCTTTCAGTTGCATGCATTTCATGATTCACAAAATTGAACCTGAACCTGAGGCTGTTGATGCCAATCCCAACTTTCCCATTTTTCCCCACTATCCCATGCTGGACCTCTGAGCTGCTGCCTGGCACAGGTATTTAAACAACCAGAGAAAGGATTTAGCAGCCCAGGAGACTTTATCCAGCCATTGCATCCCTGTCTGCTTCAGCCACAGGCTCCCACACTGGCCACAGGGCTAAAAATAAATCAGTGGTGTTTAAATCAGAAAGCAAGATGTGCTTTTTCTCTCACCCTGCAGGTTCAAGTAGTCTCAGCAAAAATAACAGATTTGTTTTGTTTTTTTTCCCTCAGCTTATTTTAATCCTCATGTGGATAGTTATGGAATTGTGGTAGCACATTTATTGACTCAAAGTATTCTCTCAGAAGCTTCAGCCCACTGAAACCCACAATTTTACTCAAGAAACAATCCCTCTCCAAACAGCAGCCCCAGCTCCATGCTCATAAATAATAACAGTAGAGAAAGAAGAAAAGTCTAAATAAGATGGAGAGAGAGTTCAATAACAACCACAGCTCACTTTTCAAAACAGCCTTACAAAAATGCTGTTTGTACCACAGGTCTCAGCTGGACAATATGAGGAATGTCAGGAATTTGATTTCTAGAGACCAATCTTTGGGGAGAAGGCAGTTTTTAGAACATACTTGACAATACAGTCCTGAAAACAGTTCTATAAATCACAGCTGACTCAGCCCAGCAAACAGCTTCTCTGGAGCTCCAGAGCCATGGCAAGGGATGTACATTTATTTGGATTTGTTCTCTTACACGAAAGTTTATTCCAAAACCCAAGTGCTTTGAGTATCTTAACTCTTCCAACCAACCAGAGGAAGGTGTTTGTGCTGAGCTTGTATGTCCTTGGGTTCATTTGGCTGGTGCACAGGAAATGAGAGAAAAATAACGTTTTTGTGGTAGCAACTCTAACTTATTTACACCCAATGTGAAAAAAAATATTTACTTCCAGCACAACTGACCTGCTCGTGGTGATAGGAGTGATTTGTGACTTGCCAGTGTCCTCAGCAGCAGCAGTTGGATCCTGTGCTGAACTGGCATTTCTAAGATGCTCTGTGGGCTTGAAAGCCATTTCTGAAGGTGAGGAAAGTGGGAGGTTTGTCCCCGACCTGCACCCTCCTGAGGGAATTGGGAGCCCTCATCTGCTAAGCTGACATGACCCACTAATGATTTCTCCCTCGGCTTCCCTTTCTACTTTCATGTCCCCACTGAATTTTCCTCCTCAGCACACAAAATCGCTGCTTTTCCTCCCTGGCTCATCACCACGGCCCGGAGGGGCAGCATCGAGCAAGGTCCCCTCTTCTTCACCAGCATCCTGACAACCAGGGGAGTGCAGACACTGCAGGAATTCTGCCCAATTTCCCACGTGGGCACCTCCTACTTGGCAGCACCGAGAGGCAGAGGTGCAAAGGCATCTCCTGCCCGTGTGAATTCCCCCAGTCCAGGGATCAGCCATGCCAGCAAGCCATGAAGAGACATCCAGAGGGAATCCAAGATGTGAGCCTCTGTTCATTGTGCCTGCAACACAGAGCAGAGATGTGACACAGGGGCTTCCTGAGGATGGATGGAATAATTAACATGCTGACTGTACCCTGGGCATGCCAGTGTGAGGGGAGGTGACCCTGGGAGCTCCATGTCCTTCCTGGAGCAGGGCATGTGCTGGCTACGAAGCCAAGGGTTCTGCAGGCTGGACTATTGGCCTTCCCCCTTCTCCCAAGTGGGGAAAATGAAACAGCACCAGTAGAAACAACTGAATGAAGCTGAGTGTTGGGAGATGTCCCCCTGATGTGTGGCCTGTGCAGGAGGGGCATCACACCACAACTCTGACACTTTTCCCTCTCCTGAGCCTGCCCCACACCACCTGCACCAGAGTAGGGAGCAGAGGCTACTTCCCGTGGCAGACCCCCATTGCCAGGGGAATGAGCACCACAGGGAAAAACCAGCAGGTTCTCCAGAGACATCTCATGTCCACAGATGCCACAGAGCTCTTCCCTTGCTCCCTCATCAGCTCTGTGTGAACACCCTCCCCACCCTTCTTGGTGGTGCCCAAGATGACCCTCCCTGCACCAAAGCCCCAGCTGCAGGACATCAAGGTGACTTCACTGGTACTGCCCCATATCCTCAGTCATATCCTGCTGTCCCCAGTGCCAGTGGCTGAATCCCCCCTAAACCAGTGTTGCCCTGAGTGACTAACCACCCCTACACCACCCTACAGAGGACCAGCTGGATGGATGACTCAAAACCAGCTTTGCTCCTGACATGCCTGGTGAGATCGAAGGGTTGAAGCTAAAAACATAACTCACCAGAGAGCACGTTTTTGCATTTCAAAGAAAAAACAATTTTACTTGCTAATAAATGATTTGTTTATTTACCCTTTCCTCCCAGAGAATGGTTTCGTGGCTGTAAGTCCAGATAACTTATGCTTGTCTTTAACCCACGCCTGACTTCGGGGTCACCCATTTGGGGAAGTGTAGTATTTCTTACCCTGGTAGGCAGCAAAAATAGGCTGGACTCTTGCCAGATGGGAGGCTGGCTGGAGACACCCAAGTGGCAGTCTGGCTGGTGGCCATGCAGAGCAGGGAGGTCAGGGGCCATCCATCAGGTTGGGTCCTTTCTGAGTGAGCAGGCTCGAGTAAATAAGTAGTTAAGCGGCCTGCTCCATCCCTGGAGTTGGAAAAGCCACTGGGAGTGGTGCTTTCAGTACAGCACAAACTGTCAGCCCAGTTTGTTTTGTTTGCTAATGTAGCCCAACAAGGGGCTGGTGGGTAAATGCAATGGGCTTGAGAACACACAGTTCCTGGGCAGGTTTTGGGATGTACCCGGTAGTGACCCCGTTCCCCTGGACTGCCATGAGAGCTGGAGTTTTGGTTTGTTTGCTTCCCCTCTGCTTTGTTTCTAATGCAGAGCAGACCTCATTTATTGTAACAGGAAAACCAAGGGCTCTATTAAAGTCATGATTATGCAGCTGCCAAGTATTCAGGGTGTTTGAATTGGAATCTTTTTTTTCAAGGAGAAAAATCCCCCCCACCCCCTCCCCTTCACAGGTAAACCTATTAAATACTTTTCAAAGGTCAGTTTTTCCTCCCCCCTTGTGCCAGAAACAATTGCTTCATATTTTGGTAATTTTGAAGTGAAAACAGTAACATCTCAGCAATTCAGAACTGAAGCGCCCCTACTCAGGCTCTCAATGGAAAACAAAATTTCCCAGTGAGATATTTCAGTTTCTCCAGGAGCTCCAGCCACCACCCAAGGAAAAGGCTGCAGTGCTCTGGATGCCCTCTGATTAATCCTCCTTGCACCCTCGGTGTACAGAGGGTATTAACCTCAATTTACAGATCAGGAAAATGAGAGAGGAGGGAGATGAGTGACAGCTGTAATGAACACATTGCTTCACTCAGCCAAGGATTACAACCCACGGACCCCCAGCTCCCAATTCCCTAATTAGCAAATGGCATAGCTCCTCCAATGGAGCAGAAATGAGTCTTTTTTGGAATAAAACAAAACATTTCCCTCCAGATGCCTGAGTTCCTGCAAAATACCTTGCTGCTGACGGTGATTACAAGCCCTGCTTCTGCCACTGCCACCTCTCCTGGTTTCGTTACTGACAAATTCATCTTCAGGGAGGAAATATCTGCTGCCACACCACGTCACAGGAAGCATTACAGAAATGCAGCTATTCAACACTCTTGGGGGATCTGGCTGTGCCAGGGACTGCTCCTCCCAGGCTGATTACAGCTCCCATGCTGGTTTATTTGCTGAGTGTTTAGGTCTTGGTGCCAATGGAAACCCAGTTTCACCAAGTGTTGGTTTGTTGAGGGGTTTTTTTTCTGGCATGAGAGCATAAATTCGATTAAAAATTAAGTCACCTCAGTTTCATTGGAGTGTTTTGCATAACTCTGACAAGTGCAAACCAACACTTCTCAGGAGATGGGATAGTTTTGTGCACATGCTGCATGCAAACAGCACGTTCTGGTTCAGGCAGCAATTCCAGCCCGGAAAATCCCAGCGATCCCAAAGCATTGCCCAGGACAGCTGATTTCACTGTTGCAACTTTTCTAGTAGTCCAGAAGAACAGCTCACAGTGCCACAGAGAAGCCTGAGTATTTATGGCCACATCTTACCCATCTCCATTAAACATTTCTTATCTATGAGCTTTTAAACCTCAGACTTCCGTAGATGTTTTGGGTTTAGCAGAGTGGTTGGCACATTTTCCAAAAGAAAGCTGTTTGGTTGTTATTTCACTGTTTTGGTTGGGTTTCCCCAGAAAAAGAACAATATTCTAGAAAAATATATTAGCTCCACAAAACTTATATCAAAAAGAAGCCCCCTTCACAAAATGCATTCTGATTTTCCTGCTACAGAAGGGTTGGCATAACACTGGCTGGCACATTTCATCCTTCTCTTTCATTTGCAATACAATGATGTAATCTTAGAGAAGGAAAAAACACTTTTATTAGTGAAAAAAAAAACCAGTTTATTTTTGGGTTTGAGATTTTCTTCCCCTCTGGAAAAATGTTTTCTTTCCTGTAATTTCAGAACGTGTTTTCTCTAATTTCAGATTTTTTTTCCCCATAAATAACAAGTCTGATTCCTGCCCTGCTCTATTGCATCCTTTATGCAGGATCCTCCCAGGAATGGCATGCCTCAAGGATTAAAGAGATGTAATGTTTGGAGAGAGATAAAGATTAAGTTCCCTCGGTTCCTAGACCTCATGCCGGCTCTGAGCACAAGACTGAATTTCACTCTGTATGAGTTATCACAACTGAAACTGCTCTTCGGTGGAAACCACTCTGCAACCATCCATTTGCAGTTGTAAAAGTCAATATATTTAAGCCTGCGGTGCATAACAATGACCCCTATGGATCCTCCAACGTTTTTCTTGGATCTGTGTAAGCCTGTTTTTAATATATTACTCATCTAAATTGTTCCTGGGACTTGATTATTTGCTGGAGTTAAATATCCAATCTTTAAAGATTTTTAAGCATGTGCGCGCTGAATTCCCCACTGCAATAAGCTTCATTTAGCTCAACTAAAACTGCCTCGCCATAAAAAAATGCTTTAAAATATCCCAAACTAACTGCTCTCTTGGTTGGTGGGAGCTCCCCAGGCAGGATTCCTTAGTGATCATAATCTCTGGTTTTGGCTGGCTCTGTTCGGTCCCTGGAAGAATAAAAAATATCCAGTTTTCACCGATCGAGAGGGCACAGCCACCCCCCTCTCCCCTGCAACATCCTTCCCATCGTACACGGATACAGGATCCCATCGTACACGGATACAGGATCCCATCGTACACGGACACAGGATGCTCCCCCAGGAAAGAAAAAAAAAGGAAAAAAAAAGTGGCAAGCCAAGCGATCTACAAAACAATATTGATTTATGCAGTGTCTCTGAAAAGCGGATGAAATCACCCCGGTTTGTCGGAGCCAGGGCTCGCCGCATTCCTCGCAGTCACCCCGGCCCTGGAGAGCCCCGCTCGCTATTCAAAGGCAAATCACCGCACACCCAGCGCAGCGCAGGGTCCCTCCCTTTGTCACCATCGGCTCCCGGGGCAAAGCCCGCCGGATCCTAAAGCCCATCAAAGGCTGCTCAGCCTTTGCCTGCTCTGCTTCTCAAGCCCCAGCTCCTTTTCATCGTGCTGGTGCAAATTAGGGAGCGGCCTATTGAAGGAGGTGAAGCCGTAGCAGGGAAGAGCCGGGCCAGAAAAATAAACCAAAATCAGAGTTCAGCAGGCGGCTGTTGTCTCTCTGTTTCTTCCGCAAAGAAGGAGAACTGGGTCATCATGAAAATCACTGTACAAAGCCTGGCATTTTCCCCCCCTCCTCTCCTATATGGAAAGGCAATTGGGCAATCATGCGAAAACTGTATAAAGTTCAGCGAAATGTGTGTGTAGGGGGGTTTGTCCCCTCCTCCTCCTCTGAATAATCTCCCCTTTTGCTCCACAGCAATGAATACTAACAAGGTGATTCCAGTTTTCCGCTGTTGTTCAGAGCAAGTGCCAAACATTTATTTCCGAAACTTGAAGTTTTGCAAATTGTTCGCCTTTGTGGCTTTGAAGTCTGGTGGNACGACACCCTTATTTATGTGCCTTTGATTGATTTTTGTGGAAATGCAGAATGTCTTTATCTCAGCCATACAGTCAGATTTCTGTGGTTTTGACCACAAAGCCTCCCTACAGTTTCAACAGCTTGATATCCAGAATTAATAAACCTGATATGAACATGCTTTCACAACCCCCTCGTCTTATTTTCCCCAGGGAAAAATATCGTCTGCCCTATTGTTGCCTGCTTGGATTTACCCCCGCAATATCTCTCCCATCAACATGTGATTAATCACCCTAATCCAGCAGGCACCTCTCAGGAACTCAAGATCTTTTACAAGCCCTAATTAAGCCTTGCAACATCCCCGTAAAATAGGTTGAAGCCAGGGTTAAATGATTTGCCTGAGGTGACAGAGTAAATCAGAAGCAGGGATAGAAATGAGACAGAAAGCTGCTGCTCCTGAAGCACATGCTCGGCTCCCAGGGTCGATGTGAGATACCAAAATCTCTATATTTCTCTTTGAAGATAAGATGCTACAGGCACAAAAGCCATGGCAGCCACGCTCTGAGGCTTCCCCAGCTCTCAGGAATCTGCCTCCATCCCTTCAGCCCGAGCATCACCTGCGAGTCCAACGCCTCTGTTTGCCCATGGTCCATGTCTGTGCTGCCCCATCCTACTCCTCGTGACTGTTGTGAGCTGACAGCTGAGCCCTGCCCCAGAGCTGTCTTCCATGAGCCACCCTCCTCATCTGACACCCAAACTGAAGTCAGACCCTTGTCACTTGGCACATCATCAATCCTAGGGCTCCAACCGGGAATCAGAGCCAGCTGTGAGGATGTTGGAGTCTGGGCCTCTCTCCCCCTTCCTTTGGAGAGGAAAATCATGAAGGTGAATCTATTCACACATTCTGGGAGGCAAAAGCAGCAAAGAGTAGGGAAAATCCATAACTTTTTCTCATGGCCTGGGAGTCCTGTTACCTTGCCAGGGGTCTTTTTGTGGGTTCACTTATTTTCTAGACTCAGAATTAGTCTCATGCAGGTGGTGGGGAGAAGGCCGTCCATGTGGCCTCTTCTTCTTCTCCACAGAGTTATGAAATACCGTGTGGGTTTCTGAGGCTCATTTTTTTTCTTCCCAAGAAAGGTCTTTCCTTTGTTTTTTCTTAATTTGCCCCAGATTTTCACATCGAGTCCAACACTAAACAAATAAACCAGCGAGATGAGCTCAGTTGGTTAAAGCACGGTGCTGATGGTGCTAGTGACTCCAAGGGTGTGGGTTGGATCCCTGTTCGGGCCATTTGATGAAGAGTTGGACTCAATGATTCTTGTGGGTCCCTTCCAAATCAGAATATTCTGTGGTCCTGTGAACTCAAAATTAATGTTCCCTCAGCTGGTTCAGTGGTTTCCTCAATGACCCAGCAGCAGAACCAGACTGGCAGGGGTAGGGAGATCTCCCAGTTGTACCCACCAAAGTCAGCTCTGTTGGGAAGTTTAAATGCCCGCAGCTCCAGGAAAACTTCCCCTTTGCTGGGTAAACAGATTTCCCTTATCCTTCTCCCCACTGCTCATGTATATCCTTCAATGTATTCCTAAAGGTCATCCAAGGAGATATCATTCCTAGAAAGTTCTTCCTCCCTCCCTCAGGGCGTTACCTCTCCTGTCACAAACTTTACACAGCTTGGCATAGTACTGAACAAATAAAACACGACCAGTCTATGAGGAAATGATGGTCTGAGGCCCTTGGCATGCCTGGTCGGCCAGGGACAGTGGGAAGGAGCCAGAGGATCATCCCTGTGTGGCATTACTGAAAACTTTTTTGAGAGCAAGGAAAGCCAGCACATCCCCACTTCCAATGAGCTGTTTTCTTGGGGCTCAGCTCAGATCTTTGGGATTCTCTTTTCTTGGGGGCCGACTCAGATCTTTGGCATCTATTTAGGCTGGGGGGCATCCTAGGGACGTCTTGCCAAAGAGTTAAATTATTCACACATAAAATATTACTCACTGCTGTGACCCCCCTGGGCACAAAGCACCTTTCCAGCCTGCTCCACCCCCTGTCCCTTGAGACAGTGCCAACTAGCTGATGGGGACAGAAGGTTGGTGGAGCTGGCGGACATCCCTGGGGACAGCCTCGCATGCCTGCCCGTGTCCCTGCTCCCAGGAACAGCTTGTGTGCAGGTTTGCTCTGCTCCCAGCACAGCACCAACATCTGGGGGAGTGGCACACCACCAAACATCTGGGGGAGTGGCACACCGCAGCACTCAGGCATCCCTGCCTGGAGAAATCTCCTGGGAGCTGCATCCAAAATCCCCCTCTGCTCTGCAGTTGCAGCAGCCACCCCACAGTCACACACAGGCTGTGCACCATCAGCACGTGAATTCCAGAGGCTCAGACCATCCCTGTCTGATGCTCCGGGTCTGGAAGCAGTTAATGCACAAGGTGCCAGGAAATGAGGCTAAAAATACGCTGCATGTTTGCTCTGTAGAGCATGCCACGCTTTCCACACAGCTTTTTCAGCGGGGTTCTTCAAATCAGCCCTTACAGAACAGGGGATTTTTTAAAATTTTTTTCCCCTGCACCTATTTCAACATCCCAAACAGAGCCACAGGCAATGGGTGGGTTCTCCCCTATCCTCCTGCAAAGCCAGTGTTCCCAGCTCTCTCACTCTTTCTGGTGGGTTTTGCAACATTTGGCTATTTTGAAACCAAGATGAATTTCCAGACCCATGTTTACAGCAAAAGGCTTGAAAGCACAGATCCTAAACCCCGGAAGGCCAATAGACACAACTCTAATTGCAGTGTTATTCTAATTCCAACTATTTTAATTAAGCACTTGGATTGGCGATAGGATTGTGCTTTTTTTTCCCCCCCCTGTCTTTTGGAAACATTTCCAGAAATATGAATAGTCTCAACAGCTGGGAAGGAAAATCGGAAATCAAAAATGTGCAGAAAATGCTAATTAAAATGGAACCAAATTGCGGAAAGCTCAGCATTTTCCATGCCGTGCTTTCCTGTCTGGCTTGGCTGCTCTAAATTCACCTCTCCGTGCTGCAGCAGGAGCTGGGCTGGCAGCATCCTAAGGATGAGACTTTGGGAAGAGACACTATTCCCTTTTCTTCCCTTTTCAAAGACACAGATCAGAAAGTGCCTCCTGCATGGATCTGATGGCTGGGGTACAGCTATTTCCTCAAGCCAGCCTTGGAAATGTTGCTGTTATCAACGGAGCAAAACAGCACTTGTTCCACAAAAAGCAGCCAGGAAACAGTTAATCCCAATTAGCTCAAACCAGCAGATATCATTCTTTATATTTTGGCAGTTCTCGTTTTGAAGGAAAAAATATGTTTGTGTTCTTGGAGTCTGCCTGAACAATAAAATCAGATGCCAATTCTCTGGTCTAAATTAGGTGAACGACCAGACTTTTTATCATATGTGTGTGTCTGCGTGTGCTGTTGGGTTACATGTTTATTTTACTCCTCAGTGTATTTACCACGGAAATCACGGCCTGCCCTCCACATGGCTCGGCCTGGCAGAGGAACATCACAGCCTGGTTCATTCACTCAGGCTGGAAATTCAACCTGGCACCAGGAAAACCTGAGGCACTATCAATTGCACAAGGAGATATTGCCAAAACATAAACATAATAAAGTCAGTCATTGTCAGCGTATCGAGCTGAAGCCTTTCCAGGGTGGATGAATAAGGGGTTTAAACTTTTGCACTGGTTGAAGTGTTTTCATGTCCTATTTCAGTGGGAGCTGAAAGACGTCCAAACCCTGGGCTTCAAAGAGGCTAAAAATCAAAAGGATTAATGAGTGGTAAAATACCATGGGAAAAGAAGTGAAGCTGGCACATCTTCCATGGGACATTGTCCATTGTGAGCACACAGCCAAGGTGCAGGCAGCGCTGCCTCCATCAAAGGGGAGGCAAAGGAAAAGGCAAGGAAAATAAGCACGTTTTCAGCTCCATTCCACACGCTGTTCCCATCTGCTGGAATCAGCCACAGGGGCCTGACCAGGGGACAATGCCATGTCACCACCTCTCTGTGGAGCAGGTCCTGAGCCCTGTGCACGCCGGCTGGCACACGATGAGAGGGGCACAACCCAACCTGTGTGACCCACGAGAAGCCTCAAACACCCATATTTTTTCCTTCTGCATGCAAATGAGCTTCCCATATCTTGTTTTCATCACTCCCTCTCTTCAGATGTCCCTAATTTCCAGGACAGGTGGGAGCATGCCAGACTCGCACTCAGCACAGACAGCGGCACGCAACGGAGCAGCCGTCCCTGCAGCAGAGCAGGAGATCCGGCCCAACCCAGCCAAAATGGGGCTGATTTATCAGCCAAACCCAGCCAAAATGGGGCTGAATTATCAGCCAAACCCAGCCAAACGGGGCAAATTTATCAGCCAGCAGCAGCTCTGCTCACAGCAGGATGCTCCCCATCCAGAGCTCCTCCAAGCCCTCTCCTCTGGGCATCCATGGATCTTGCTGGCATCTCTTTGCTGCTCGCTCGGCTGGGAGAGCACCTTGGGCACTGAATCACTGGCACTCCCTTCGACTCCTTTTCCAAGTGCTTTCACAACACTAGAGGGAGACAGGATTCAAATCAGGCTTTGCAATCACTAATCCTTATTTACCCATCACAGAAACCTTCCCAAAATCCTCACGGAGCCCAGTGCACCCAGGAAAACGTAGGTGCCAATTCCAAGTACAGACCATGTGCCCTTTGCAAAATGGGATTTGATATTATTTTTGGCATTTCGTTCAAGAGATGCACACAAAACAGACAAAAATCCAGCCCAGGCTTAAATTTAAGCACATGCTTGAGAGTTTGCTGGCACAAGGGCTCAAGCAAGGATTGAGAGCCACACACCACATTACTTTTAATTGAGCTACTGTCTTCCCATATGGTTTTCCTTGGGGACACCAGTGGCTGGCTTATGAGTTCAAGTAACAACATCGGTTAAAAGAGGATTTGAACAATTGTGGTTGGCAGCTCCCTGAATAATATGAATGTTATGGAGTGTCGGAAAATGTCGTATCATCAATTTTCTGGTTTCCTGCACTCATTGCTTTTGATCTCCACCAAAAGATTTATAGAATGGCTTTTGTTTTCACGTTAACCTTTTCCAAATCACACCGATTGAGAGCTAGGGAGTTTTCTAAATTTTTTTTTTTTTTTAAACATACAGATCTTTTTAAAGCTGAGGTTTACCATTCCTCCCAGTTTTTATTGTTTGAAGCAAAGGTCTGTTTTGGCAGGTTTATGAGATGGAGTCTGTTTTGCTGACAGACGTGCCTGATAAATTGCTTGTCCGTGTTTTATTTTTGGAGCCATTGCTTTGTTATCTGTGTTTGAAAAACAATTCCATTTGATTAAAATTTAAATCAAATATATGGTAATATCAGCCTTGCTTACCACTGGATCCTACATCTCTCCTGTGGAGCCTCTTGCCCTCAGTGTGAGTGAAGTGTAATGCAGAAGAAAGCGATTCCTTTCCCTCCAGCAATGGCCACATTCTGTCATTATTGCTCAAAAATGAGAAATAATTCCTCCCCATGAACCATATGATGTCTTGAAAGGTGAATAAAGACACTTCTTATGCTGCCTGGCTAACCTAGACTTGCCGTTGATGAGTGTGAAATTAAAACATTCCTCAAAAAATAAAGTTACAGCAGCCAGGACATTTGGCTTGGATGATTTCCTGCAGCAGTGAATTTTAGAGTGACCACAGCATGCACAATTAGTGATGGATTGGATGGGTTGGACATGAAGGACTATAAAGGTTATTACACCTTTAATTTGTCCCAGGTATTGAAACATTTGTAGCTTTTAAGCTCTGCCTTGGGATCACATCCCAAGAATTTGTTGTTGTTTAACAAAACTGTTTTCACTAATCTGTACCACACCAAAAGTTCGAGGTGGCTTAGAGAAATAAAACTGAGATCTTTTAGTGCCAGCACTTCTATGCCAGAGAGCAAGCCAGTGAATCACAGAGCATCCTGAGCTGGAAGGGCCCCCCAAGGATCATGGAATCCTACCCTGTGCCTGAGAGTGTTGTCCAGTGCTCTTCCTTCAGGTTTAAGTGATACCTGTTACCATTCTGGGAGGTCTTACAAGCCCATTTAAGTTGTATAAAACAGAGGTACATCCTGCAACACAGTGAGACCTTCAGTGGCCGCTGTGGAAAAAGGAAAAACAGAAAAAAAACCCAAGCCAAACAAACAAACAAAAGAAAAGGAGAAAAGGAGCCCATTTTCTATGATTGTTCTTTGCTTTTAGACAGCCCAAACATGTTAATTTTGATTTGCCAAATTTGTTTGGGTTTTTTTTCTTTTTGATGAGCCAAGTTCACCTCCTCAAAGTCTGTGTGTGACAGCACTGATGAGCTTGGCCTTGCTGATGCTTCTTGAAATAGCCTCCAGCCCCAAAATAACCCTGCACACACACCAGCACCACTTCCTGCGTGGGAATTGCAGGGATGGGGTGGGCAATCTGGGCAGCTCAGGACTCAACAAGATTTGGGCATGGTCCAATTTTCTATAAACACAGCTAAACAAGGCTGAGTGCCCCTCCTCTCCCTCTCAGCACTCTTTTTTCCCCCTCTCCTATCTCAGCTGAATTTTCCTACCAGCTTCCTGAAGACACTTCCCGATTTCACACCATAAACATCCTCCACTTTTATTTGGCCAACACTTCGAGCCCTTCTGCCCCACTCCTCCAGAGCTGCTTCTATGCTTCCCCTATCCTTGATATCTTGGCAATAAATGAAAAACCACCTTTCCTGTGCTGGGTACTGGAATGCTCCAGGCATTTTTATTCCTTCCCTGCCAAGTCCAGGTCACTCCACACCAGGGTTACCCAACAGCTGCTTTACAAGAGGTAGCAACGGTGGTGGAAGGACTTATTGCTCCCAAACCTATGCTGGGAAGGGCATCACACTCAGAGGGAGCTGAGGTGGCTCTGGGGGTTGCTCCTGTGCTGTGAGAGTCCTTCCAGCCCCACATCAGTGGGGACACATGAGGAAAGGGATTGCTCCCTGGTAGGATGTCGCAGCCACCATGGTCTCCAAAAGGAGCTTTCCCTCCCAGCCACATCCACTGTCCTTGGATCAGCTCTGCTGGGAATACCCAGAGCTCAAGCCACAGCCAGCTGGAGGTGAAGGATGTTTGTGTTGAGTACACAAGGCTTCCTAGCAGAAGAGTTTCCTGGAGAGTCAGCACTGATGGACACAGGGATGCTCTTCTTTGGGACATGCTGCTGCCAGCCAGGTAAGGTGCAGCCTTCATGCTGCTTCTTCCTCCTCTGGAGAGCTTTAACCACTGCTGGAGAGCACCCGTGCCCTATCATATCATTGCCCCTTTTCAGGTTTTTATTGTGGCACTCAGTAACACAGGAGCTCCCCAGAGCTCCAGCTGTGTACAACAGTCTGTGGAGACGTGAGTGAGCAAAAAAGAGAAAGGGCACGTCCTCCACTGCAGGAAGCAGAGAATCATAGAATCACTTAGGCTGGAAAAGACCACTGAGTCCAACCATTAACCCAGCACCAAACCACATTCCCAAGTGTCACATCTACATTTCTTTTAAATCCCTCCAGGGATGGGGACTCCACCGTTGCCCTGGACAGCAGAGTTTGACAACCTGTTTGGTGAAGAAACTTTTCCTGATGTCACATTCTTTTGGTCAGCTGGGGTCAGCTGTCCTGGCTGTGTCTCCTCCCACCTTCTTGTTCCTCTCAGCCCCCTCACTCATCAACTCCCAGGACTCATTTTTTGGTCTGGTGGGCACAAGTTGGGGCTGGCAGAGTGGTGTTCACCCCAGCTGGGAGTCAGCCCAACACCAGGGCTATGGTGGGACATAAGGGCTAGTAAGTGACCCAGCATTTGGGTGCTCTGATGGTCTGGCAGGAGGACCTGCAGCAGGCAGAAAGGGCCTGATTTTTGGAAACAGCATCACGTGGAAGGCAGACACACTCCAAAGACAGACACACTCCAAACTGCTCAGCTCTGATTTAAGGAGAGGCTGTGTAACCTCAGCTTCTGCAAAAGTCTTTACAGAGGCATTTGGCGCTCCAGCAGCAGCTTTGGGAAGGTCTTCTGACACATGAGAAAGCAAAAGATTTTGCCAGGAAAACTAGGTTGAGGAGCAGCAAGGCTTATTTATGGAGAGCCTGCAAACGGGCTGTCTTTATTCCCCACAATCGTATCGGAGCCACCGATGGACAAGTGCCCTGCTTCTGATGTAAAAATATGAAAGCAAGGGCTGCTTTGAGAACTTCATATTTTGTTTCAGCCACATTTTGTTAGCATCAGATGCGGCCAGGGATATAATACCCTACCTCGGAGCAGCCAAGGATAACAGGCAAAGCTTTGCTAGAAAGGATGGCTATGAAAGATGAGCGAGTGATGAGGAGGAGACCACATCCTGCATTTAACCAGCAGCAGACGGGCACGAAATCCCTGTCCCCTCACCTGTCACCCACTGTCTCTTCCCTCAGGAAGATGAATTTTTGCCACCCTGGTATTCATAAGTAACTCTCATGTTTAGATGTCATTTGAGTGCATGTAGCATTGTGTATTTTAACAAACTGTGGGCGGAAGCCAAGGGTATCCTTTGCTTGTTTGCCATTTTTGTATTTTTAACCAGGGAGGCAGCAGCTTTTCTGACTGTTCACATAATATAACACAGGAAAACTGGCAAGGAAAGCCAGTTTTGATGGCTTTAGGTGCAGCACTCCTGCATTTAGTATTGCAATAAAAGCACATTGTTGAGAAGAGTTTAGAGCCAGAAAGCCCCAGGAAGCAGAAAAAAGTACTGATAATTTTTGTGCTTTACTCTGCTGCTATTTTCTTAAAGGGAAAGGAAGGTGTTCTCTTCAGGCAGGGTCTTAATCCACCTTGCACCACTATGAAAAACAGATTGGTGACTAGAAAAAAAAAGGGCTGGTTCCATAATTTAAATATTTCTAATGCAATATTAGAGAGAGATAAATATTTCTCTAATGCAGCATTAGAGTGAGATAAAGAAAATCTCAGTTGTCCTTGTTTAATATTTAAGAGATCACAGTTATGGAGACATTTAGGAGCCAGGACAGCTGCCTGCCCATTGTCCCATCATGGAATTTACGTGTACACTGCTGGAGGCTTCCTGAGCTTCAAATGTGATGTATTAAAGAGAAGTCATCACCTTCATCCATATGTGGCTCTTCTAAGCAAAGGAACAGATGCAACACTGACTCCATCCTAACCAGGGTCACCATGTCCCTCATGGAATTTGTCAGCAAGCCCAGGCAGAAACACAGAAATTGTCAGAAATACAGAAACTGTCAGAAACACAGCCCAACCCAGCTGCACAGGGAGGTCCAGGTGAACAGGAACACACACTGAGCCTTGATCAGCTCACACCGATTCTGACAATTTTGTGCCTCTATCACATGAGCAAAGAGCTTTGAGGAGGGAATTGTAGAGGGACATCAAGGAGCTTGTGCTCACTGAGCTGCCAAAAGCAGCTCGGAGGTCACCTGGAGACCCACACCCTGCCAGAGCAGAGGCTGCTCTCAGCCTCCCAATGCCACACCAGACATGACAGCAACGTGAAGCTTGGCCTCAAGGAGCCTCACTAGAAAAATAAAAACAACTCTAAATCTTTTTTTCCACCAATAAACTTTTCCTTGCGGTGAGAATCACTGGAGAGTTCAGTTATTTTTTCCGATACGCAGAACGCAACTGCCCAGCCCAATGCCTGTGTGATATTTACAAGAACAAAACAAATGAGGGAGGAAATCAAGGCTGAGCAGCCCCAGGAACGGGCTGCAGGAATCCTTGGGAACAACACGCTGCCACACACTGCACATCAGGAGAATCCTGCTAATGAAACAACAAGGAAAACCATCCGTGACGAAATACTGAGGACTCCACCACTTCAGCATCAGTGCGATGTTCAGTACACACCACACCTCAAGGGCTGGCTAAAAACAAGTTACTGACACCCCAAAACAGGCAAGCACAACTTTTTCAAGAAAACAGGAAGACCGCAACTGAAAAACAAAAAGACTCTGGTAAAGAGTCAACAGGTCGCGGATTAATAAAAACAAAACCAGTCTGCATTTTCCAGCTTGTCCTTTTGGGCCAAAGCTTTCCAGGCGCTGCATGAGCCAACTAAATTTATGCCTTGAAAATGCTCAGAGGTTGCATTTTATTTCCACCAGGGATGGAAGATGCATCTTCAGATGATGTTGTCCATCAGAGCAGTAATGGGTGGTGGATGTCCCTCCTTCAGAGGTCCTGGGCCCCATCCCAGCTCTGCAGATCAAGGGGGACCACGCTATAACCACAAGGCTGGTGAGCAAGAGGAATAGCAACACCAAGAGTCTCAGACTGACACCAAAGACACCTTTCTGCTCCTCATGCCACCTTCACTGATGTTTTCCAGATCATTCATGGCCCTCTTCACCTCTCGGTGAGTTACCAGCCCACTCAACAGGCCCCCAGAATGTGGAGACCAGGGGAGTCATTAACACCACTGGGAGTGAAGATGCTCTGGCATCCTTTGGCACAGTAGATTTTGTTCCTCAGTGCAGGCAGCTCATCCCTGCCTAATCCATCATTGTCTTCATGTCCCTCCAAAACCTCCAAGCCCACCATGCTGAGCATATTTGTCCCAGTCTGGCTTTTTGGCTTCCAGCAGCTTTGCCGTATTATTAAAATAACACCCTTTTGTCATCCAGGCCCTAAACACCTCTCTGGAGCACTTGTGAAAGGACTGAACACCCAAGGGCTTCATCGAGGGAAGAAGAACTCTCCCTTCTCACAGGAGCTGGGCTGAGGGGGCTGATAATCATCTTGTGATCACAAATTACTTTTCACTAGGTCCATTTATGAGGTAACAGTTGGCATGCGGAAAGCATTTCATTTCGCCAGCAGCTCGCTGAAAACGAACCATCGTGAACCCTAAAAAGAAACCCTGAATCAAAGGCTGCATTCTTCTCTCCCACAGTGACCCCTTTGTTTGGATCTGCCCTAAAGTTTCATTACGAAAGTCTGATACAGGAGCCTTATTAAATTGTGATTGAATGACGTGTCCGTGTAGAAGCCTGCTCTCTCCGCTGTTGATGTGGGCTGGATTTCTTAGACTTTTAAAACACACAAGCTTATGAAATAGCTGTAATATCTTTTCCCATGATTTCCAGGGAAAGGAGGGTCTTTGCTCCTGCTCTAGCCATACCTGGCCTGGCTCCAGAGGATAACATTTTCATTAAAAGTGCATTAGGTGCACAGTTCACCACGCAGCCGTCCTGACAAAGCGTTGACCTGGCTCAGAAGCCTTAATGGGCTCTGGTGAACTTTGCTGGCTTCTGTGAAAACAGAATCACCCATCACTGGGTTGACTTTGAGCTGTTTTTACCATCATTTGTATCCAGTTTGTTCAGACTGCTTCCGCCTAATTCCGTTTGTGTTTGGATATTTAAAAAGAGAAGCACAAGCTGAATCTTGGCTCAGGTCAGATAATGGCTGACTACTGGAGCGGCAGGGCTGACACTGGGATGTCTTAGAAAGGGTTAAACAGGAGAAATTCAAACCCAAAGACCTCCCCATCACTTCTGACCAAGTGTGAGCTCTGAGCCGCCAGCAAACTTGCAGCAGTGATGCATCTTTCCCTTCAGATGACTCACTGTAAATAGTGCCCGGTGATTTACGCACAGAAAAATGCGTTTAACACGGAAATGCACAAATTCGTACGTTTGAAGGCCAGAGGAGCCGTCACAAATGTTCAGCCTGGCTCTCTGGAGAGTGCAGCCTCACCCAGCAACTCTGGCCCGAAACGCACGGCTTCCGTTGGAGTGAAAGCGTCCACAGGGGAATGCTTGAAATACTTTCTCCTAATATTTGTCAGGAGGGAGGTTGTAAAAACAGAATCAAAGGATCGCAGAATGGTTTGGGTTGGAAGGGACCTTAAAGATCATCCTGTTCCACCCTCTCCCATGGGTAAGGACACTTTTCACCATCCCAGGTTGCTCCAAGCCCCATCCAACCCAGCCTTAGACACTTTTTGGGATGGGTCATCGACAGCTTCTCTGGGCACCCTGTGCTAGGGCATCCCCACCCTCACAGGGAAGAATTTCTTCCTAATATCCCCAATAATTTGAAGCCATTCCCCCCTTATCCTGTCACTACAAGTCCTTGTAAGAGCAACTCTGTGCTCGTTGAGTAGACAGCAGATCAAGCTACTCAGAGAGGTGGCAGAAAATCTGATGGGAATGTGGGTGATTTCTGGGACATGCTGGCAGCCTTCTGGCTGAATCAGCAGGAATCCTCCATGGGACACATGTCCCAGCCTGACTGCCTCACAACTCTGGGACCAAAGGGCTGGATCACAGAGGCACCACCTCAATTATCCAGCAAAGGCCATTTAAATCATGCCTCACAAAGTACAAATGTGTGTAAATATTTGTGCAAGATAAGATCGGCGAGTGGCCGAGCAATATTTATTTCAAAGAGCCGAGCCAAGGGCAAACAACAATTTATATGTACTGCTCCAGAAAAATTAAAATTAGGAAATGCAGCAGTGTGTTTATGTTAGGGTAACATTTGCTCTGGAGTGGGTTTCTGTCAGTGGATGTCCCACCCATGGGACAGGCAGTGGAAAAACGAGGGCAGGGCATGAGAAGAGATTTATCTGAAGAGCAGCCCTGGATCTCCTGAGGGACTCCTAATCAACAGGACATCAAAAGGCTTTCAGAAAAGGTTGGTGGGTCTGTCAGATTGACATACACAGCACAGGCAGCCGGTTGCTAAGTTGTATTTTATTCAGAGCAAACACTCAGTGAGCATGAGATAATCTGAGATAATCAATCTTTCTTTATTAAGAAGACAAAGTGTGCTATCTAAAGTAGCTGCAATGCTCTCTGACAAGGACACATTTGAGATTTTCTCCTTTTAAATTAATGGTTTTCATTAATACTTTTAGCCCAGAGTCACAACCCTGAGGGCACCACCTAAACCCATCCTGAACTGGAGGTTCAGAGGTGCTGTCCCACCCTGCCTCCCTTAGCAGGCAAACACTGGCCAGCGACGTTGTGACACAAAAGCAGAATCCACTACCGAGAAGGCAGAAGAAAATCTGCATCATTTATAGGTGGGAAGAAGACACTACCAGTCTCTCAAATGGTTTAGCCCAGAGAAGGAATAGCAACTCACAGCTTTTCATAAAACCCTCTGGAGGTGACCACACTGCAGTATCAGGTGACAATGACAACCAGTACAACCATTTTTACCAGGACTTTGTGCACCTCAGTTGCATTTTGTATCACAAACCAGATTCTCTGCCTCCCTTAATTACTCTAGCACTTTAACTACAGAAGTCAACTGAGCTTCTTCTGCCACAGCCACCTACATCTTCACACAGGGAGCCAAATCCCCTGACCCTTTCCATGACCTGGTGTTCAAGCCATGCACAGAGAGCAGGAGCTGGTGGGTAACCACAGTGCAATGATTTGAGCTTTTCATTGTAGCCATCAGGTGTGAAAACATCAGGCTCCATGAGCTGGAATGAGAGCAAGGAATGCTCCATGGGCAAGGAATGAGAGAGTTGAGAGAGCCACTGTGCTCCAAGCACCAAACAGCTGCCTCCTTCCCTCCTTCCCTCCTTCCCTCCTTCCCTCCACAGCCTCCCTTCGTTTCCCAGATGCTTTGCATTTCCCCCTTTCTTCTGCCAGGTGTTTTTAGCACATCAATGCTAAGAATTTCAGTGTGTCCTAGGATTCCAGCCTGCTTTTTAACTAAACTGCCACGGATCTGTCTCCATGGAAGACGTTTCTTGCCAGAAATATTATCTAATTTGTAAGCATTTTATGATTTTCTGAGAGTCATAAAATACAGTATTAGGAAACAAATGGGCAACGGGAAAGATCCCTCCTGGTAGCCAAAGTGACCATATAATTGATTTTTATGAACAGCAACTGAAGAAATTACTCACAACCCATATGGCTGTTTTGGAATCCACATATACATCGTGTTTTAAGCCTCTCAGAAGATTTATCCAAGTTTTTCTCATACAATCAATGGCCATTAGACGAGGACATGAATCATTGCAGCTCCTCAGTCTGAGCACATGTTTGAAGGGTGAAGGCTTCACACATCCTCGATCTATAAATACCCATCCAAGGCTGTCCAGGGCATGAGCAACTCAGATGGCAGAAAGTGAAAAGGTATCAGGGAACAAACTGCAGACTCATTACCGAGCCGTGGCCTCCTCCCTCTGATGGGTGTAAATGTTATTAGCTTAGGACATGGTTCAAACTCCAGTTGAAGTCAGACGGAAAAACTTTACCTCTAAGCTGGGCTGTGTATCCTCTTTCTCCATGGCTTTAGCCATTTTCTCATAGCTTGGCCGCAGCCGGTGACGAGGTTGGGTTACAAGTTTGCTCACTCAGCTGTGATGCTACACAAATAACACCCACACAGTTCACATGTGCACACTTCCCATGCACATCTGGGCTGTGCAGAGCTGCAGAGACATCCCTACTGCGGGCCCACGTTGGCACAGCCAACACACACACCCCTCACACACAACACCAGCCTCGCTCCTGGGTGCCTTGTGCAGCTCCTCCATCTTGGTCCACACTCTCTTCTTCAGTGCCAGAAGATTTACATCCACCCAGAGCTGACACAGGAATGCATGCTGCATCTTCGGAAAGATGCTGAGAGCCTTGTTTGCAATGGCTCCAGACTTCTGCCTTCCAGCGGCAGTGTGAGAATTTTATTTACAATTACATTAGATGCAACAGGTACAACTGGGCAACTCCACAAACATGATTGTTAAATTAAACCACTTCACGTTGCAGCCCCAGGTGCTGGTCCACAATACCCTTCCTCATGACATGCAGCACTGGAACAATTATGTATCACACATTGTGCCAGTTTTCAAGGACTCCCAGAGACAAATGTGTCTCCCAGTACAAAACAGCCCTCTTGTTCCCATGGAAATCTCAGCCAAATAAATATTTTGCACGTTGATTTGCTGCAGAAGAAATAAGTCAGGGCTTATACACAATCCTTCAGGCACAGCACCTCCAGTGCATTTCCTTCATCCATCAGGCTTCCATGCAGCCATCACAGCTTCCCAGGAACATCTGAGGTGTTTGGCCTAAATTGCACATTTCCACCTTTGACAGACTTTTAGATCCAGGAGGGAATGTTATGGTCCCTATGAAACACAAACCAAACAATCTCAGCTGATAATTTCTGCATCAAGCCCTGTGGCTTCCACTTGAGCCGGCACCAGACACATTCCCGACGTGCTACAGCTTCTCTGTAATGTTCCTTACAGCTCCTGTGATCCTGCAGGTACAGCCAAGAGGAACAGGGACCTGCAGCCCCTCCTGCTGCCTGTTTTGCCCTGATAAACGAGGAAACCAACTGAGTGCCAACAGTATTTTTAAAAGCTGCCTGGTCTTGGGGGCGAGCGAAGCCTCTGCATTCCTCAGGAGCCGACGATGGGGTGATGGGGAATAGAGCAGGGCCCATGATCTGTCACACAGGTTTCACTCCACAGCACCAGCACACATCCAAACCCCGCTCTGAAGGGAAGATGAAGGATTAACATTGGCTCCCAGACCACTCCTGCTGTAACAAAACCCTCATCTGCAGCTCGACAGAGGCAGTAACGGGGTCTTTGATGAGGACTGCCAAGGGAAGGCTCCAAGACAGACGAAAATTTTGAGGTTAGAATTTGCAAGGCAGTCAATCTTGCCCTCATATTCGTGTTACAGCACATGATAAACTATTCCAGAGGGAATTCTTACCAGGATGCTAAAAGAAATTTTATGAAGAACTGGAGTCATTCATCCTAAATGAGGATGAAAGAGTGACATGTTACCTAGGAGGAAACAAAGGTAATATTTTGCCCTCAATTTTATTTTCTGAGTTTCTTAGGCAGTTCAGTCAGATAAAATTTGGAAAGACATCTGAAGATGAAAAGGCCTGTACAAAAAAACAGATCCAGAGGATCATAATTTAAGGAAATACTATGCCAGTTGCAGCAAAAGTAGAAGTTTTCATATTTAAGTTATTTCATATTATTATGTAAGATACCAAGGCTAGCATTCTTCCACCAGGAGATTTCCCAGATTTCCCACCCACATAGAGTCTGAAATATCTCTATAAGGAGTTGTTCTCTACTTCAGAGATCAAAGCAACTGTCCCCACACTGGCAGCCCAGCTAGAATTAGGGCTGACATGCGCTTTTGCATCTTTAGTCTTGATTTTAGTAGATATGCGAGGCTTTCTGAGCACATGGAGGGTGATTTTACCCCCTGAATGTGGGGGCCATCTATCTGGTTGGTTGCCCAGTTATCAGAGACGATTAAATCATCTCTCCAACATGGGTCAGTGCTGATATGGGGCTGGGGGTATCTGGCCCCTCTGGTGAAACAGGAATCTTCGTGGTGCCAAGGACACATGAGAACACAGCCAAACCCAGGCTCATGGCCTTGGAAAGACTCCCATGCCAAGAACAACAGTAAATAACCTGCTCTCCAGCAAGAAGCATGAGCATTTCCAAGCTTAGCTGGGGCCTCTTCGCTTTTTTTTTTCTTTTTCTTTTTTTTTTTTTTTTTTTTTTGCCTGAGAAAAGTCAAAACACTCTGGGATGCCTTGAAAATACAGAACAGCAAGTGCTGCTGAAGGGGATATTTGCAAGGAGCCCTGCCATGACCTCAGCTTTTAAATCATTTCAATCAGAACGACTCAGAAGTCATGCCAATGCCAAATTATCCCCATGCAACACAAGAAAGGAAGCTAATCCCCACTCCTTGATGATAATTGGCACAATGAGAAACACCTTTCTGACATGATTTAGCTCAGAGCCAAAACGCAGGCTGTCTCAGGAGAAAAGCTCTTCCAAGGAGCAGATGATGACAAAGTCTTGAGTGGTGCCTTGCCCCACACCAGAGGTGTTCAAGGAAACAAAACACCTGGCCTTCCTGGCTCATCTCTGCAGCTGGCCACCAGCCATGGCTCACCTCCCCGCGGTTTTGGATACAGAGAGGAATTCCTTCTCCTTTCCAGTGGCCAGACATACTTGATTTTCCAGCTATTCCACGGAGGAAATAATCCCCCAGGTGATTATGTGCTATGAGGGTCTGTGTAGTGACTCAGCCTTTGTGGCTTTTAGTGGAGCCGACTTCACAGGGAGATTTTTAGGGGGAGAAAAAGAATTCTTGATTAACGTGACAGGGAATAGACGTGGTGGTGAAACTCCAGGCAGATGCAGGTGTCCAGGCAGTCCCAGGTGACTTTCCATGCACCTACCCTCGTGCCCAGGCCTGAATTGGCTCTTTTCAAGGGAAAAGAAATAACATTTTCCATACAATTCAGAGGGGTGGACTGAAGTTTTGTCACTGGCACCCACAAGATGACAGGTGGAGGTTTCAACCAGAGTGCTGCCAAAGAACACTGGAGAGAGGATGTACAACAAAACAGAACCACCTCAGCCTCAAAATCCCATTGCTGCTGTTTTCTCAGATGGTTTGAGTCTGGGAATCCAGAGCTCCTTCAGCACCAACCCTTTCCAGCCATGCCCCAAGGTATGGGGCAGGGAAAGATGCATTTGCACTGCAGTGACTTGATCACCTCTAACCCATTAAACTGGTAAAGAACAGCAGGACCAGAGGCTTAAAAAGGTCCTGCCAAGATCTGGGAATGCTTTTTTCATGTTAGAAAAGCCCCACGTGCTGATGCAACCCACCACACACATCACCTGCCCCAAAAGGCAGGTATCTGCACCCCAAAGGGATCCATCTTTAGCCCTGTTTTCCCAGCATAAGCAATGAGAGGGAGACACTTGCACAGAAATCTAGACAACAACAACAAAAAAAAACCCCACCAAACTAAACTGGTTTCTGTTCAGAACCAGTTCTCCTCTGGGAGAGATAAGATGAGAAAGAGCAAATCACTTGTGACAGATGACAAGGTTGGTGGGGAATGCACTAATGGGAAGCACACACATCCCAGGAGGATGAAAGCAGTATAAAACCTTATTAAAAAAAACAACTGCATGTCTCATTGGGCTGCTCACTGTGGTTCCTTTCACAAAAGATATATTCATTTAAAGGCAAATCTTGATTTCTGCCATGATCCCAGTATTACACCAGTGATGTGAAGTGGCATTAAAAGTACACTAAATCTGTGTACACCCACAGGTAGATTAGACCCAGATTTATATAGCCTGGAGAAGGCTCCAGGGAGACCTTAGAGCCTCTTCCAGTGTCTAAAGGGGCTCCAGGAGAGCTGGAGAAGGACTTGGACAAGGGTGCAGAGTGACAGGACAAGGGGGAAAGGCTTCACACTAACACAAGACAGGGTCAGATGGGATAATGCAGAAAAATTCTGCCCTGTGAGGGTGGAGAGGCCCTGGCACATGTTTCCCAGAGAAGCTGTGGCTGCCCCATCCCTGGAAGTGTCCAAGGCCAGGCTGGATGGGGCTTGGAGCAACCTGAGATAGTGGGAGGTGTCTCTGCTCAGGGCAGGGGGTAGAACTGGATGATCATTAACATCCCTTCCAACCCAAACCATTCTGTGATTTATTGTTTGTATCTTGTGACATGAATACCCCCAGTACCTGCTCCCAAGATGTGCAGGCATCCCAGCAGGGATGCCTATCAAGGAATACTGCATGGAGAAAATTGTATTCCAGTCCTTAGTTGTTTAAAGGACTGACTTAATTTCCGAGATGCAGCCCACTGCTTTCCAACAGCACACGCTGCTTTTATGAGATGGTCCAGAGGAAAATATCCAGAACACTTATCAGCTGAAACCACAGGTAGCACACAGGGAAGCAGGTTTAAGGGAATAACATGTTTTCCACAGGCAGCAGTGCCCCATGCACACATGGAAAGCCCAGGGGACAGTTAACCCTGAGAGCAGCTGTTGGCTTTAGTACCACAGACCCATGGAAAGATTTATCTCTAACTCTCCAACAGGCAGAAGTTTGGTAGGGATTCAAGGAAAACAGCAGTGGATACCCTTTCATTTAGCATCCTGAGGAAGTCTGGGCAGAGGACAAGTTTTAGCATGAAACAGCCACAGATAGGACCTGCTAATTTCTTGAATGAAGCTCAGACAACGGGAGGTCAGTAGCAAATCTCGCCTGTCACCCCCTCCGTAACACATGCAAACCAGCTCAGAGCGCTCAGGAATCCTGGGAAACCAGAACCAAATGGATTTTGTGCCATTGGAGTCAGGAGGTGATGGAGCCACCTTTCACTCTGGGAATTGGAGTTAAGAGGACATAAATAGTTTTTAAGATGGGTCTTGACCAAGTTGTGAAAAAAGATCCGAGATGTGGGCTTCTCCAGCGGCACAGGACACTGACCCACCACATCTCTCAATCCAAACATCCAAACATTTGTGCTACTCACAGCAAAACAAATTTGAGTTACATATTTTTGCCGGACCAGCTGCAAACTGTCATCCTAAACAATTTTCTGCGATTCCCAGCTATAACATGTTGCTCATTTTCATTACATCCCGGTTTTCCATCTCTGGGCGTGCCTTACCATGGTGAAATCTGACTCTGCCCCTTAATTAATACCATAACTGCAGACTGTGACTGCTTGCCCTGTGCTGAGCACCATCCCCACGCTCCGAGGTATTTGTTGCCGCGACGAGGGAATACAAAGCTTTACACGCAGGAGATGGAAAAGGTTAAAGTCAATATTTTGGCTGGTGGAAATATTTATGGAAAGAACCCGTGAATTAGTGAGCTGCATTCATTCCACTGACATTTCCTAGCTGCGTTAACCTTTTATATTTCTTGTGGTTGGCTCCTGTTTAATACGTTCTAATTATATGAGAACCAGGAAGCAAATGAATGGCTGAGATTAAAGTTAAACAACAGCCGTAAATACTGCAGGACAGATTCTCAGCACTGAGCCTGGAGATTTAAGCCTCTGAGCTCAATGCTGAGAAGATGAGACACACAAGGCCCAGAATCTCTTGTCCACGCACTCATTTGAGGGCAGAACTTGTCCCTTTGATGGCGTCGTGCGGATGTTTCATTGCGCGTGGAGTGAAGCACGTCAGTTCACCCAAAGAGGGTTCACAAAGGACAAATAACTTCTGCAAAAATCACCATTTCCTCTGGCCTTCCTACCACGGGAAAGGCAGGGAAGGAAAAAAGGGATTCAAAATGATTCAGTAATGCTGGGCAGATGCTCTCAGAGGCTTCAGCCAGCCCTCAGCACCGATCAGGTAAAACGGGATGCAGTGACAGCGATTCCACCTCACACACGGGCAGGCAGTCTGTCCCTCAGCAGAGATTCACCAGCACAGCAAGATCAGGTACACAACACACAGGAGCAGAATAACTTTCTCCCAGCAGAACCTGACATCACAGGCAAACGCAGACAGTTGCAAAACTCAGCTCCACACGGGGAAGATGTCAACAATCTGTCCCAGTTCTGCACGGAAATGCCAGATGGCCACTCTGCTGCTCACCACTCCAGAAGGGGATGGAGGAGGTTCCTGTGTGCAAGGTGTCCCTTTTAACTGAATACAGCTGAAGCGGGTGATGAAGGGAGCACCAGCAACTTGCTGACACAGCCACAAACTCACACAGTTAAAGCTGGCCAGAGATGCTGACCTGTGGAGAAGCTGAACCTCTGCTGGAGAATTATTTCAGAGGGAGACATTGGACCATCACCTCTGCTTTGGGGGTTAAGAATGGCACCACCAGCTCCACCAGCACCCACACGTGGCCAGGGTGCTCTCAGTCTGCAGTGCTGAGCCCACTGTGTCACCCTGAATTTTCTACCTTCTGTCTTTGTTCCTGCAGTTTCTCACGCAGCTTCATCTGAACAATGTGTATTTTTAAAATGTTTCATAGTTCTCCTCTGAGAGAAGAAATGATTGATGGTGATGTTCACCATCCAGGTTGGAGAGGTGGCGACCTCTGTAGCCAATCTCTTGACCTTTGTACAAATGTATATAAATGGAGTCAGATTTTGAATTAAAGGTTGTTCCCTTGAACTGCTGCGGTGTGGAGCCTCATCTTTCTGTCCCTGAGGTGGGACACTCCCAGCCTCGGCAATCACACCACTGCCGTCCACACCAACTTCCTTGGACCACCCTGGGATTGAATGGCTCTGATGGGATTAAACGTTCTACTTTTCATCAGCCAGCCTCCTGCCTCCTCACAGACAAAGCAACAAGGAAAAAGGGCATCATCTTTCATCTCTTTGGCCTGTGTAATGTCCTCCCAGCTCCTTGCTCCCCTCTCTACCCGTGGTCCATAGGATTGCTCAATACTCCTAATTGTTGTCTTGTAGCACAGCTTCTGATGTGATGCAGCATCAAAGGGACTCATGCAGGTGGTTACAATTAAATCCATGCTTAAACACTTTGCTGAACCCAGGCATTCATTGAGCTGCAGTTGTTCCTGAGGTATGGACCATCTTTCCCCATAAGATGCCTCACACAGACAATTTGACCCCAGTTGGCCTTATCTACCCCACTAAAATAAAAATAAATATCTGGGAGTAATAATAATAAACGCCGTCACCCTGGTAAAAATTTATTTCTTTTGTGTTTCCAAGAACGGTACACAACCTTCAAGGAAGGATGTTGCTGTCTCCTACCATCAACAATGCCAAAAATAAACAGAAATCAAGTTAAAGAGTCACGTTTCAAGAGGTACAAATTCAACCACAGCAAATACTTTGTGTGGATGCAGTGTAGTTTAGACTCCAACATGTTTCCTTATGGTCTATCTATTTCCTCTAAAAATATCAACTATAATCACTCCGGCTAAGCCTAACACAGCATGGTAATTCAACAAACATCTCCATTCCTCTGTTGCTTAGGGGGCAAAAGGAATCCTAGTAGGTCTGCAAGGGATTTTTGAGAGCAAATATCTCTGCTGATCTGTTAAAAATCCCAGTGTTTCTCTTGCTCAGCACTAGCAGAATCTGTTCATAGCCCAGACAGTCTTTTCTTTATCTTCAATAACTCTGATTCCCTCCACATGCACTTTTAAAAAAAATGAATAAATTAAAACAAAAAAAGTTATTTGATATAGTGATCCTCAGTACTTTTTGTACATCTGGGAAAGCCTCTGCCCCTCGTCACAGTTTGCCCATTTGTAAAGCTGGTGTCATTAGAGACTTGAAAGGCTAATGCTTTAACACGCTTTGGGATAAATAGTGTTACATTAGCACAGGTGCAAATAGCTTTCTAATTATTATTAATTTAATAATACAGTGCTGCTGGCACAGGCTAATTAGATCCATGTTGTCCTATACGAGGGGAACAACACCAGGAATTTCCACAGCTGTCAGCTGCTGTCTTCTCCCAATTGCTATGGAAAGCAAACAAACCATGAAGGCAATTCATAATTATTGCAAACACTCCCTAACCTAAACCACGTTGACATTTCTAAATCAGAGCTGCTTGCTTGCTCTCGTCTGTGGTGTCAGAAAGGGATCAGAGCCAGCTGAAGAAGGACAACCAGCTATCAGATAATTTGAGGGCCAAGCAATTAGTTTGGTTTTAACAAGCTCTTTTAGCTTGCAGGAAGTCCTTCCCCCTTCGTTCTGACCAGCCCATCCCACCTCTCCCTCCATCATCTGCATCTTAACATAAGACATTCGACTTTCAGTATTTTCTGGACTTTTCCTGCTAAGTTAGTGCTGCCCTGTTTGGAAAAGGCTTTGCCATTGTTATCCGTTGGGATTCCTTCCCCCCAGCTAGAAAAAAGGAAGGAGGGCTGCAGTCTCCCCTGCCTGCTGCTAAGCCCCTCTGGGTTTTTCTCATAAATTCATTCCAAGAACATGGCTTAAGCTCTTAAGTGATATTCAAAGCCCTCAGCATGAGGTTTATGGCTTTCAACGTCTGCTGAGAATATAGTTATAACTGACAAGTTCTGAGGCAGGTATTTGGATGCTTTTCCACAAATACATCCCTATAAAATAGATCTCAACTCTGACATTGACCAAGACTTAATTTAAAGTGGTTTAGTAGAAGCAGCTGACAGATGAAAAAAAAAACAAAAAACAAGGCCTACATGCAGAGAAAAGCCTACAGGGCTGAATCTGCAGCTGAATGCCTCTCTGGCAGGACCAGGACTCTCTGACTCTCCTTTGAACTGTGTATCACTCCCTGATTTTGACTTTTTAAATTTAAATTGCCAGTTATACCGTAAAAGAGAGGAAATCCCTGTTTGCTATTTCTCTCCTATTACGGTTTCATTTAGATTTCATTACAATAATTTAAGCTTTGATTTGAGGCACTTCCTGAATGAATTCTTTGTCTTTCTGTGAAAGCCCCCAGCAGTGCAGTCAGGGCTGACGAGCTCAGGGTGTGGGGATCAAGACGCTTTCCCAGGGGACCCACATCCCCCTGAATGTTGCATCCTTGATGGATAAACCTGGCTGGTGCAGGGGGGTGCAGAGAGAGGAGGCTGCCAGGGTCAGTCTCAAAATTGGGGTGGCCCCATCTATCATCCCCATCAAAGGGCACTACAGAGGACTCCTCAAATTCAGCAGCATGAGAGGGAGGGAGGAAGGGAACCAGAGCAATGTGTCTCAAGAGAAATTAAGTCCAAGCAAGGACTGATGTTTGTTGCCCTGAGTTTTCTGCCTTCTGTCTCTGTGAAGAAGTTTTCTCACGCAGCTTCATGTAAACAATGTTTATTCTTAGAATGTTTGCATTCTTCTCCTCTGAGAGAAGAAATGATTGATGGTGATGTCCACCCTCCAGATTGAGAGGTGGCGACCTCTGTAGCCAATCTCTGGACCTCTGTACAAATGTATAAAGGAGTTGGATTGTAAATTAAGTAGAGAGTTTGTTCCCCCTCACGATGCTTCTGGCCTGCTCTCTTTCTGTCCCTAAAGTGGGACACGCCCAGCCTTGGCCTGCAACAGATGTTTATTCACATATTCCCAACCCTCCCTTACGTAGAGAGAAAAAATGACCTCCAAAAGAAACCCAAGCTCACCTAGAACCCTTTTGGCTAAAGTGTAATTCTAAACCCCAGGGAGTGCACCCTGACTTACAAGATATTCAAAACCTGCAAACCCTTGTTGAATTTGGATGACAGCAAGGGTCATAGAATGGTTTGGGTTGGATGGGACCTTAAAAATCATCTCATTCCACCCCCCCTGCCACGAGCAGAGACACCTTGCACTAGATCAGGTCACTCAGAGCTCCATCCAACCTGGCTTTTTAGATGCAGTAAATCATTCCAAAGTCAGACACACTTTGTGCCAAGGTGCTCTGAGAAATGCTGAGAAGCACCAGAGCCCTTTTGCATGGGGAGTAATGGAGTCTCCCAGCCTTGAGGAGATGATGGTTTGATCAGCAGGGAATGCCAGCCTGGAAGTCATTGATGCAAACATTCACTGGGCAAAAATTTATCGGCATTTTCCAACCAGCACAACACCTTCAGATCTCCTGCAAACCACCAAGTGTGCACGCTGAAAAGCAAAATCAGCTGCCTCGCTCAGGAACGTTCCTTTCTTTTAAACTGCATTGAGAAGTTTGAAACATCATGTTCAAGACCTCCCATCAGTGTGTGAGGCATGTTGAGAAAGACGTTTCTTCCCCACAGGCTGATTCCCACTTTCAACCAAAAACAAAATGTAACACACTTTACCTAGGAAATTGGATATGGACACTCTGCTCACACATTTACTGGGTCTCCATGTGAACACACAAGCTTGACTTTCCAGCCAAGACCAGGTGGGAAAGTCTTGCTATTAAAACACTAACAGGAAGCTGTGGGGTCATTCAACATCCCTACCCTCAAATAAAAACTCCTCTTCCACTGACACACAGCTGAGGGATCTTGCTTGTCTTTCCCAAACCACAAAACTGGCCTGGATGTTAATTGGAAATGGAAAATGTACCCAAATGTGACGACAGTCTATTAAAAAATAAAATAACCTAATGTAGTAAACTCTTTCTGAGTGCAAGAACCGCATGGTATAAACACTGTGGGCACTCATAAACCTTCAGTTGGTTTTAACAGCTTTTCTTCCAGCCTAGTTTACCCTCAGCAAAGAGGTTTTTTTTAGTTCATTGTGATCACAATGAAACATCTTTCTTTAATATTCCCGAAAATTAAAAATTAAAATTAAATTTAAAGTATCTTATAACATTCCTTCAAAAACTCTCCTTATCTAAGGTGATGTGGTGCCTTTGGGAGCCCAAAAAATCTTCCCCTCCAGCCTTTGCATGAGCTACGGTTAATCTCCAACAATGGGGAAGAGTAGGTGATATTCCTGAACAAAATTTGTATCAGAACTGTATGTCCTGCCCCAACACTGATTTTTCTTTATCTGTGATATGGTGGAGTCAAAAATTCACACCACAAAGAAATGTGCTGAGCTTTTTAACCCTGGTTTAGGAATTAGCATCAAACAAGCGAATTTCAGCCACAGTTTGTTGGACTGAAGGATTTAGCTCTTCAGTTTAATATGGGAATATTTATAATTGGAACATAACTGGTAGAGAAGAGCCTCTTCATTTCGGTGTTTCACATCCCCTGCTTGTAGTGGGCCAAACAATCCTTCTTGAATCAAAATATGGCAGGAGTAAAAGGGAGAGAAATGATGCTGACCAACATTCTCCTGTCAGGGACTGATCATTTTGGGTTGGGATAATTAATCAACCCCTGTCTAAATGGTTTCTGTCTTAAAGGGCTTCCTTCTCCTCCTGGCATATTCTCAGTGGGTCAGAAATGCCAGTGCAATATTATCATTCTGTCTTTGCATTTGAAATACCAGCTACCACGTTGATGAAACAGACCTTTATTGAACTTCAAAGGCCCATAATTATATACCCTCTCCTCGAGCTTTGATATTTTAATATTCAGCTGGTGAAATTATTATCTATTCCAGCCACAAAGCGTTTATTTATTTTGCTGGCTTTATCTCTGTTATTTCTGCGGTGGCAAGAAGCTGAGGAAGAAGCCCCCCTGCTTATTGGCAGCAGCAGAAAGTGGGAATTGAATGTACCAAGACTTTTATCTCCAGCAGCTGAAGAACGAAACGTTTGAACTCCTCCTCGAGCCCTCAGAAACCTCTCCCCACAGCCAGTTCCTCTCATTTATGCTTTTCAAGAGCCAGCCAAATTTCTTTATGTAGGTTTCCCTGTGCCATGAGGGAGCACAGGAGTCGAAGAGACACCAGTCAGCACTAACGATGGCATGAATTTTTCATCTGAAAAAGGCACTGGCTTTTTTTGGAAGCCGCAGAAAGAAATCTTTGCTGGCGTTTCCTCAGCTCCAACCCCACCAAGGTGGAAGAGCGTGCAGCAGGGGCAAAAATATTTTATGTATACATCCAGCCCAAATGTAAATACACACAGGTAGAGCACAGCTCCCTTGCTGGCTGACAAAACAAGGTGGTGTTTCATGGCTCTGCATCTCTCCCTCACCAGAGAAAGCCCCTGTGAATATTCTGTGCCATTCTTCTCATGTGTCTTGGTAACAGGACTGAGCTGCAAAATTCAGAGCAAAACCTGGATTTTCCAAGCTCAGCTCGCAGACCTGGCCCAAACCTTCAACAAAACTAAGTGAAAAGTGCATTTACATCAGCAAAAGATTTCAGAATTTGGTAAAACCCCTGCCAGACATTTTCAGAGATCCCTGCAGCTCATTGAGACGGAGCTGTAGCCAGGAGGTGCTGGAAATCACACCGGAATGATGTTATCGAGACATTGCAGAGCCATTTCTAAACTAAATCCCCTCAGATACGCCTGGATCTCTCTCCTGGTAAAAAAGGATGATGGTTGATCCTGTGCAGGCGTTTCTCAGGAGTCCTCACAAGCCTTCCCTCTCTCCATTGGGTCATTTCCAAACAATCCTGAAATCAAACCTCTCTTAGATGAGCCCAATATCAGCATATGGCTTTCATCAGGTGATTCCCATGCTCTTCAGGAACGTGACTTAATTGCCCTTCACAGCAGCCCCCGATGGGATTCAGCAGCTTTTGCTCAGCCTTCATGAGCTGGAAACTGAGAAAGAAGGTCTTTGTCACCTTTCCAAACTTGCAATGTGAAACAGCAGAGGTGATAGAAATGCCCTTGAGAGAGAGGCCTGAGCTCCTTGTCTCACACTTCCTGGGACAGGCTTCCCAAAATCCAGCTCCATTAAGAAAGTATTTCCCCACAAGGGAGACAGGAAAAGCTAGCCAGTTGGAGTAGGACATTAACATCGAGATTTTCCCTAGCATTGTAATCCTTCCCTTAAAAAAAAAAAAATTAAAAATTAAATGATGGATGCTTACCATGGGTTTTCCCAGGATTTAAACTGAAGAAGTTCTTGCTGCAACATATGGGGTGGGTGTCCAGGCCAGAAACTCCTCTCCTTCGGCCCTGGGAGTCCAACCTGATGAGAAGGGGGAGGTATTGAGGATGAGTTTGGAAGACTCTGGAAGAGGTGCGGGTTTCCCACATCCAGCCTCACACTGGCTCTGCGTTTGGCCGTATTTGGCAGCTCTGGACATCTCCTGAGAGGATTCAAACCTGCACCAGGGCTTGCCAGGGAACACTGGTGAACATGGCCATGGCCCCTTCCTACGGAGCTGTGCTGTCCTGCCCACACAGGGAACCTTCCAGAAGCAGAAGGAAATGGTCAGAAGCTGCAGCAGACAGGGCTCATGGTGCACAAGTCCCATTTGATGCCCCAAACCTCAGCCTTACAACTCCAACCCCCCCACCAAGCATCTCATTTCTCTTTTGCCATCATTTACCCAGCATTTCCCACTCACTGGGGAGTATATTCTTGGTTAGCTGCAGGAGCCTGCTGTCTCTTTCCAGGATTAAGTTGTTTATTTTCTTACATGGGCCTTTGGGAAAGCTATGATCCTGTTTATATCACAGTCAGTGTTACCATATTCCAGAAACTTTAATGCCTGGGGGGAAAAAAAAAAAAAAGAAAGAAAAAAACACCATCTGGGAGAATGGGGACATTATTGAAGCTGAGAGGTGACCAGGAGCCAAAGCTCCTCTTCATTGAGCAATGGCTTGGCTTGGTTCTCCAGCTCACAGGGATGCTCAGCACAGGAAAGGCAAAAAGTCCTCTTAAAGCCAAATTGGGTAATCACATATTTACCAGGAATTTGCGAAGAAGGAACAGGCGGAACCCTCGTAGGGCACATTCTGTTTTGCCAATGAAAGAACTCGGTTTCTAGTAGTACCACGAAATCTTGGGGGGGTTTATTTGAAAATTTTCATACAAAAATGACTTTGTATTCGGAAATGTTAATGCCTGAATTCCAGCCCCTGAAAAGATGCAAAGGAAATGGAAATCTAAACGAGTAGCATATGCCATCCCCTTGGCTCCACCAAGGAAAATATTTGGCTTCCACTTACAGCTACCCCAATCAAAAAGGAGTTTGGGTTGCAGGAATGTAAGTCAAAGTGAATGTTAAATTTACATTAGACATTTGTTAATTAGCCAGCAAATGAATCACCCCCGTGGACTGGCATGGTCCACGCAATTTTAAAGCAAACACTGTTGTGTCAAGTTTAACTGTTGCCCTGGAGTTGACTAAGCAGAAACATTCCAAAATGGAATTATTAATAAGATTTTCTTGTATTATTAAAAACATCACGATTAAAATACCACGGTGGATATTTACAGGCAGGTAAATAGAAGGGAGACTCAGTAGGTGTTTACTAAATCCATTTCCACATGTACCTCCAGCCTGAGTGTGCTCTCCCTTCCCCAGCAAGCAAAAACCCTCTTTTACCTGGCATTTATCCCTGTGGGTACCTCTGGTTATTGCAGCCTGGTCACCATGATTTGTTGGCTTAATCAATATTCAGGTTAAACACTCATTTCTTTTAGCAGGCAGGAACTCTGTCACCCTTCTCAGTGTGTCATGCGAGCACGCTGAGGGACCAAAATATTTTCCTGGAGTGTTTAAGGAACATTTCTGAGGCTGTGCCTCAGTGGGGACTGGAATAATGCTTAGAGCTGCTGGGTTGGTAGATGCACAAATCTTGGCCACTCAGCCTTCCTCTTCCTCCTGAAGTTGCTGACACCTCAGAAATGGCTTTGGTAGGTGTAGGACTAAGGAACCACTGTGGCCTCAGCTCCTGATCCCACATGGTTTCTGTGCTGGGTTTTCCCCCAAGTGAACAGCCCAACAACCCAAATAAAGCTATCAGGGATCTGGCTTTTCTATTGACACTGGGACCCTGGTAAACTTTTCTGTACGCCAACATCTGAGGCTCAAGTGCCCCCAGACCTTCAGAAAAGGATATCACATTTTTTTTCTTTTTTTTTTTTACCTTCACTTCCTTTGAGCTTAGGCCAAAAGCCAAAGTCATAAATGGAAACAGTTATTCTGGGCTCAATATCACCTTTTGTGCAATGACAAAAATAATGTGTTGTTGAACTGTTTGGCACAGCTACCCCAGCATGTGACAAGAAACTAATTGCTTTTGAAGCCAAATCCACTGGAGAAAACAAGAATCCAACTTATAGCAACTCATATTTTGCCAGTTTTTCTGCTCCAAACTCATATTCTCTTCCGTTTTTCCTCTCTCTCGTGACATCCTTTCCTTCTTTTTTTAAAGTACTCCTGCACAGTTTGCAGCTGAACTTGCAGGCAGTCTCTGCTGCCCCTGTCTCAGCCCTGCTCAACCCGTGATAACCAAACCCATCCCGCAGAGCTGAGCTCTTTTTCCACCATCACACAGTACATTAATTCACTCAACACATTTGTTTGCAGCTGTCTTCCATCACCAACCCCACATCCAGATGGCTTCTCATAGCAGAGGGAGAACTTAATTTTCCACTAATGAAGGTATAAAGCAGGTAATTTTTTTTTTTTTTTGGTCCTTTGGTCCCCCTCCCAGAAAAATTTGTTTTGTTTTACTAGGAAAACAAGAAGTGCAATAAAATGCTTGAGCTGCTGGTTTTGGTCATAAGGTGGGTGAGCAAGCCTGAGCCTCTTCAGGGAAGGAGGAGCAGATTTCAGATTTTTCAGTAAGTTTAGCCAAATCAAACAGTGTCTTCATAACACAAGCTGGTCATTCCTGCAGATTTGTGGTTCTTCTAGGGAAGACACAGCTATGGATTTATTAGGAATTATTATGTGGCTTATTCTACTGCTCCCCCCAAATCATTCCTTTGTTTGCTTTTACACACAAATGCTAAAGAAAATCAACAACAACAATCTCAACAACCACAAAACAAACCCAAACAAAACCCCAACAAATGAACAGTCAACAAAATCTTGGACTCAGAAGTTTGCAAAAAGATTTGCTTTAAGTGATTTCTCCAAATCTGAGGCTTCAAACACAGCATGGGGTTTTCTGTCCCGTGAAATTTGCTTTGCACCTGATATTTGGGAGGCATTTTCCTTTTTTCTCCCTCACTCTTCAGCTCTTAGTTCTAATGTCAAACACAGGCAGTAGCTTTGAAGCTTTTTCCAAATGAAAACGCCAGAAGAATCCTGGTTTTCCAGCCAGCCTGCCAACTCCAGCAATCATTAATTTTATGTGCTAATTTTAAAGTTGATTAGTTTTGTGTCTCTGACTTCAAAGGCAAATCCAGTGTAAAACCTGAAATCTACTTAAAAAGGTAGAAATAATTTTGTAAAAATCTCTTTCTTGCGAAAAATTCCATTACTTTTATTTCAAGGAACACAAGTTTCCTTCCTATAGCCTGCGTGCATGTTGCTGAAGATCTCCATACCAAATATTTGGTTTATTCCAAAGAAGCTTTTAAAAAATTTGGAAGGGTTAAATCAATCAGACTGAGAGTGTTTTCATCTGTTCCACTGGTGGCACTGTGGATGTTGTTAGTGAAGTGTGCGTGTAACATATGTGCACAGCAATTATGTTTTGCAGTTACAAAACACTATTCATTAGATTAAATAAAATGACAGAGATTTTGGTCTGGTTCTGCCCTCAGATATTACACAGTCACTTGACTGGAGTACAATTTTGACTATTTTCCCAGCTCATCAGCACATTAAAACCAGCTGTGGCTCTCAATAAATTGTTTCAGCAGAACCCACTGAAAATATCCGTATTTTCCTTCCTCCCAGCCCAACAAATGAAACTCAGGGGTCATTATGGTAATTTTAATTACGATTTGGTAGGGATGGCCTTCATTGAAATCTGTAGTTCCATAAACAACATGCTTCTTCTGTCATATTAGATTTCTTTATTTCAATTGTAAAGTCACAAAACCATGTGCTTCCTATTTTAGCTCCTGGACCCCCTGCTAAATTTATACACATGAAGAAGTGGTAGCACAGGGAGAGCAGCAGCCAGGAACGTCCAGGGCCTTATTCCTGCTTGTGAAAAGATATTTATTCATTCTGCAAACAACAAAAAGATGAGAGGAAAGAAAATAATGAAAAAACCACCAAAAAAAAAACCAACAAAAAAACAGCGGGGGGGTTGGAACTCTAGAAACTGAGAATTTTGGGGTTTGGTATGTAGTAGTGTGTGTGAAGCAATATGGAGGATTTGGGGCATTGTCTAAGCTCTTCTTCACCTTCTTCTTCTTCTTCTTCATGGGTTTAGGTAGTTTTCTGTAATTGGTTAATAAAGTCCGTATTGTGGGCTTCAAGTAGTTAGTTATAGGGTTTAAAGTAAAAATAATCTGGGTGGCATTTCATAATTGGACGGATTGTCCTTGAAAAGACCTTGTAGAGCTAGAGAGGTGCTCCATTTCACCTCTGTTTTCGAACTCGCCAGTAAGACCTCACGACCCGTGAGCCTGTAATATAAATAAGAAATAATAAACACCAAGTCCAAACGCTAAACTATGATTCCCGCGTATCAATCCTGGCTCTGACATGAAGAAGATAAAAACCTCACAGGGAGGGGGTTAAAAAAAAAAAAAAGGAAGAAAACTAAAGCAGAACTCAACAAAACTGGGAGCAAAGGGAGGCGGGTGCAAAGGCAGAGCCCCAGAGTGACAGAGGTTTGTAAATGTGTAACAACTGCGTGAGCCGCGAGCTCGTACACGGCTCCAAAGTGGAACCAGCTGCCAGCGCCTGGCTTGCAGCAGAAGCTCTGGGACACGTCACAAAAAATGTTCCCCAGCGCTGCAAACAATTACTCTGGGCTCTTGTTTGTGTTCCATTTTATCAGAGGCTCCGGGCTGGAGGAGACAAAAGAGAGGAAAGGAGAAATTTGAATGGAAATGAGAACAAAATAGTTAAGAAGGGCTTTGCTTGGGTTTGGTTTAGTCTCACTGGGGTTATCCAAGCAGAGGTTCCTGTATCCCACTCCTACACCTCTCTGCTAGGGAAAATTCAAGTCCCTCCTAAATCTGCAGTAGCATTTAGGCTGTATTTCAACAAAGCCCTTAAGCAAGTGCCTAATTTTAAGCATCTGATTTATTCTATTTACTGCAAGCTGAGTGTGCCAGTGGGTGATGCAAAATGTAGATAAACACTGATCTGACTTCACTCAATAACTCAAACAATGCCCATTATACAAAGATGTCATTGTACCAGTTCATTGTTTCTGCCACGTGTTTCAGCATCCTGGGCACAATCACGCAGTAAAAGCGCTACTGGGAGAGGCCTTTCCCTTCAGGGGAACACTGGAAAAACATATTGACAAACAATTGTCTTGAACAAAGCCCAAGCATCCCCTTTGACCATGTGCCTTGCATTTGTAAGACAAATTTTGGCTGGAAAAGGGGCATTTTGGCCAGGAATTAAGTATATATGTGGAAGAAAAGTTCCTCTGGAAACCCAAGGAGCTGGGTTTGCACTGAGGAGCTCACCCCCATTGGCTGATTCCATATAATTCCACAGAAACACTTTAATTCTCCCATCGCAGACTGGAAGTCATTTAATGAGGGAGACATTTGTATCTGCCCCACCACAAAGTGTCACTTGTGATAATGAATTTCATGTTTGTCACGGGAAGAGTTTATGGGGCCAAATCTGAGCTTGGGAAATATCTCAAAATGTCAGATTTCTCGGGGGGGGCATACAAAATCAAAACCAGGAATGAACCAAAGGAGTGGAAACTCCAGTTGAAATTGTTAGACTGGTTCCCTGCCTTTTGTTGACAGTCAGATTTTGGAAAAGAACAATTAGTGTAATAAGTTCTGGGAGCTACTGAGCCAGAAACTGGGAAAAAATGGAACCAAGAGAAACAGCTGAAATATCTTCTCATTCTCATTTAGACTGTGGTTGGAGCAGCTGAATGGCTGTTTTTTCTGGTCCACTTGTGTAATACTGAAAACTGGGGAGGGGAAGAATTGTCCCAAGTCGACCTTATGGAACAAAGGGGGAAAACCGTGGGACAAAGAGAAAAGAGACAGAAAAAAAGAAAGATTTTCTTTGGAGAACTGAAAAGCATGCAGCTTTTTCTGCTGAGATGAATCAATGGCTTTGCTCAGCCCAAAATTAGATTATATATTTTCTTTACAGACTGTTTTTAGAGGGGAGGCAGGAAAGATACTCTTGGTTCTATTAGGAAAATTGAAGGATATTCCAGGAAAAAAAAACAACAACCAAAACCAAACAAAAAAGTTTGGATTGAAAAGCAGATTTCTTCAGAGGATTTTCTAAAGAGATGTCTCAAATAGAAAGGAAGAGAAAGCTTTCTGATTCAAACTTGTTGAAATTCAGTTGTTTCTTTTTTTCAATTCTGCTTTCACAGGGTAAAAATTAAGGTGTTTGACATAAATCTGCAAAACAACCACATAAACCATAAATTAACCTTTTGTGAAGGGAAGAAAAGAGAAAGCACCATATCATGCATGGGGCACAGTGTGGGGTCTCAGCTCCAGCACGTCTTGGCAAAGCCTCTCTGCCCAGATCTTTCCTAGAGCCAGGATCAGCCCCGAGGCTTTGACCCACTTCCACCTGCAAGTGTGGGATCCAAGGTCTGTGCCAGCAGGAGCACAATGCCAGCAGCACAAGGCAGGAGAAAGTTAACATCCATGGGGTGAGAAATGTAGGATTTGCAGGATGGGGATGAGACCCGAGTGAGATCAGCCACTGGATCCCTCCAAGGAGCCAGGAGAGGAAAGGCAGACACAAACCCATTCCCGCAAGCCAGGTGCTGGTGCCACGAAGCCAAGCAATGACAACATCCACCTCTGAAAGCAAGGAGATTTGTTACCTGCTGAGTTGATGGATGCCTGCACTCCTATTTTGGGCACCCAGGCACATTTAAACTATGAATCCCTTCTACACCATCTTGGCTCCAAGGGTATTGCTCAAATGTGGTGTGGGATTGAGCTTTATCCTTCTAGTATTGGTTCCCTGTAGGACGGGATTGTCCTGTTGAGGGGTCAGGCATCCCAAAGAAATCAGAATTTAATCCGGACTAGTTGTAATCAATGTCCTTGAGCGCAGAATCTGCTCAAGAAGGACTCACAGTCTGAGTCCTTGATGCTCTCAGTTCTCGGGAGCTCAGTTTAGCACCATCTCAAGAGTCCCTGTAGCCCCATGGAACGGCTGGGAGCACCATTCCCACAACATTTCACCCCAGAAGTCTTTTACAACATCCTCCAAGATGATGCCCACGTGCTCTGGACCCACACACCTGCACTTTATTGTAGGGTTAAGATTCCCCTATGACTTGAGGGACTTTCATACACATCTCATGGGAGCTGGTAGCTTGGTGTCAGGCAGGTAAAGAGCCTAGGAGCTTAATTCCAAGGAAAAATGGTGCCTAAATTCCCTTAAAAAACCTGAACTTGCTTGAACAAGTTCCAAAAGTTCCATTGGTGCAAAATTGAACAAGCAGGAGTAATTCACAGCACTGAACTGGGCAGTGCTGGAAAAACCTTATAGGAGAGGACAGGGTCCTCCCCTTTGCAGAAAACCCAGCTGGCTTCAAGGGCACTAAAAATATCTTTTGTGGCACGAGGAGAGGAATCCAGATCTAATCCTTTGCTCCTGACTAAAAGGCATTACATTATAACATGTTTTCAAATGGTGGTTCCCATGAGCTGCTAAAACTGTCCTGGATAAGAGCCCTAGTGAGGGTCCATAGGTGACACCAGGGACACAGCAGTGGGGCCACCCCTCTCTGCAGCTGCTGCTCTCCCTGATCCCAGCTTCGGGACACCTGTAACTTCAGCCCTCATTGCTTCAAAGAGGGACTTTTCACAGTGGAGAAGAGCCAAACCAGGACCTTCCCAGGGCTAACAAATGCAGAATTCAGCCCCTCTCTGGTTCTCACGGTGGGGTCAGACACAGCTGTGCTCAGCCCGGATCTTGGGCCAAGGGCTTTAAAGCTGTTTGGATACACTGGCCTTCCTGCATCTTTGAAAAGGTTGTCAAAGCTTTCTGTAAAACAGCTGAAAAGATTTATTAAATTCAGCAGAGAGCTCCAGAATTTCAAACAGGGCTATTTCATGTGTATTAAATGGTTCTGTCACTGATTTTTCCCTGCACTCAATCCCAGCTGACCGCACCAAGGTCTAACATGAGGAGATGCATTTACTGCCTGCACTGAGATCTCCCATCAAATCATCCATTGCTGGTCCTGTTGTACATTTATTTCTCCTTACATCCCAAACCCCAGCCAGCTAGCCTGGTTGCCCTGCTGCCTTATGAGGCCACCATTTAAGAGTTGTGACATCACCATCTGGTGAAGCCTAAACAGAGGCAAAGTCACTCACTCAGGAACAATTTTCCTCTTCCATGTGCAGGAGGGAGAGGCACAGAGCTGAGGAATACCAAAAGTGCCTTCCAAGACTAACCAGTGATGGTGGAGAAGGCAGGGAAGGGGTCCTAGGGTTGAGGAATAAGGGCTGAGGGTTGTTCCCACTCCCTCCTTCAATGCCCTGCCAGGAACAGCTGGTGCCATGCCTGGGAACATCCCCTTCTAAGCAGCTTCTCACCCCTTCTCCCCAGCTGTGCAGAGGGCCAGATATGGACCCCCAGCTGGTGCAGAACTGGACGTGCCAAACCAGGAAATGTCCCAAATGCTTGGCTACACACTCCCCATTATATCTGCCCCACCTCAGCGCTGTGGGATCTCTGTCCTTTGGCAGGAAGCTGTGCTGAGGGGCTGTGAGCCACCAGCCTTCTCCAGCCACATGCACAGGAGATACGGCCTTGCTCTGACTCTTAGAAAAACCAAAAAACCGACGAGGCCAAAGACTGAAGGTGTAAAATACATACACAGAGCTCCCCCTGCCCCAACAGGAATGGAAGGCAAATTCCTACAACTGCAAAACAGGGGAATCTAAGTCGCACAGACAGCTCGAGAGCCAGGGTTATAAAACAAAATTAAGCATTAAATATTCTTAACAAAGGCAATCTGGGCTCACTGTGTTCTGTTTTTGTTATGTTTTCCCCCTGTTTTATGCTGCTTTAACCTTCGGTTGTTGCTGTTGGAATCCTCCTTGCACTGTTCCACTTGTCATTCTTCTTATTTTTATTAGAGACACTTTGGCAGAAGACTTATCAAAATGCGCTGAGCTTGTCAACAAACGTCATTAGCAACGAGCCGAGGCAGACAGTGTAAGCAGGGAAAGGGCATGGGAAAATATGCAATATAAAATAATTTTATATCTTGAAGAAATGCAGCAGAATAATAATGGCAAAAACCTCGCTGTAAATTATTTGTGCTGTTACAGGAGTGAATTCCCACTGTTAAGTGATTTCTAGCCGGGCTAGAAAAAGGGATCAGATGCTCTTCTGGAAGAAAATGATGTAGCCTCCTCGAAATGAAGGGTCTGGCCACTCTTTGTGCAACGTAATCAGGTTGAGACATTCTAGACCCCACATTGCACAACTTTGAAATCTCAAATGACAGATTAAGGAGTAGGTCTCCTCCTCTGGAAATCAAAATCAGTCCACTGGCAAAAGCGCAGCTGTACCAACCCATGCCAGAATCATGCTTTCTTCTGGGCTAATATTACACCCTGCTACATCCAAGACACCCACACACCCAGCACCGTGCTGGGGTTCAATCTCAACATGCCAAGCTGTTTCATTCCAGGGCTAAAAAATCTGCCCTGCTCTCAATCCCCTGCTTTGAAGTTCCCCCAAAGACATTTGCTTACTTAAGCACATGCAAGAGAAGGTGAAGTCTGACCCCACCATCAACGGGTGGTGTCCACTTTCATAAGGGTATGAGAAGAAAAAATAAATCACTGCGAAACGAACGTAAGCGAAGCCGTACGTTGTGCTTAGCCGAATTAGGCCTGGGGTTATGCTGCAGGTTGCACAGGGCTCTACAAGGAGGGTTGGAATTCAGTAGGCTCAGGTTAATCAAAATAAATCATAAGGTCAATGGTAAGGTGAAAGCTGAAAGGCATCCCACCCACCCACCCAGCAAGGCACATCAGCAGCAAGCAGGAAAGTGCACTCCTGGTATCCCAAAGAACAGGGAAGACATATGAGCCCGTGAGGTTCAGCCCTGATTAGTGCTGATTGCAGCTCTTTGGAGAGCAGCTTCTCAGGAGTGAAGAGGTCAGGCTGCTCCTGGCCAAGGGTGGTGGTCAGGGGGGGTTTCTTTAACCTCATGGGCTCCATGGGACACCAGTGTGGACAGAAGGGTGATCCCAGAGTGGCTGTCCCCACAGCCACAGGGGCATGGGGGAAGCCCCAGGGAGCCCAAATGGCCACAAGGCTGATGCAGCACTGGCCCTGGAGGCAGGAGGGAGGGAGCACATGGTGGGTCATAACACATCATAAACACTGCTGGAGGGAGGGGACAGAGGGACAGAGCGAAGGAGGGGAAGCTTGGAAGAAAAATCTGATTAAAATTTAAAACGTTTTATAATTGATCACACCACTAATCTCTGCAATATGTCACAAAGTGTGATGGGTTCTGGCATGTCTCCTAAACCACACACAGGAACCCAAACATCTCAGATTTGGAACTGAAGACTGTGCCCTCCATAGGGTAGGGAACATCCATGAGCACAGCACTGGAGCTCATCCATGGAACAAGGACACAAAATGATTTTGCAAACCTGACTCACTCTTTCTGGAAGCTAATGGGATTTCATTGGGCTGAACTGAGGCTGTGTGTCTTTCATGGGCTATTTTGCCTCAGGGAGTAGTTTTATGGCCAAAATAATATGTGCCATATGGGAAAACCCCACAGAAATTAATAGGAGTGCAACCAGTAGAATTGGAGAGAAATGAAATAATCTATGGAAATGGCTGTGTAATCTTTAAAATTTGATAGAGAATGATCCCCTCTTGCAAAGACTTTTTAAGACATTCTATAGAATTGCAATGATGTAATTCGGTTTTAAATCCTATTCGAAAACCTCCAATGCCTAAGAATGGTTATTGTTTTCTTATTAAATTCTGTAAGACTTTTCCATAAGGAAAGAGCTGGTATTCTCATAACATCTCCACTATGCCAATATGAAGGAATATAAAACCACTGGGTTTAATTATATCAGGCACATAATCGTCTTCCAAACCATTACATGTATCTGCAGACATGAAAACACTCATCCATACAAATTAGGTGCCATTGGAATCAAGGGAGTTGAACCCAACTCCAGTGGGACCAGCTACTGAAACAACTCTGGGGGGCTGACACGGCTTCTAAAGGCCAGAGGAGGGAATGGGCTGGAAAGCTCTTATGAAAATCCTTTGGAGGTGGAAAAATACCAATGCATTGAGATGGAAACTGTTTGGAGGAACACCATGGGTTTGCTCCCACTTCTCTTTTTGCAAAGGGGAATATTTGGTTGTGCACAGAATGGGAGTATGTGCTCACCCCAGTCCAGCTCATCCTGCAGCCTGGAGTGGAGAGGCCAGCTGGGATGTGAAAGGCACAGCCTTCAGAGCTTGGAATGGAGCCTACAGAGCTGGCAGCCCCAGCATTCCCCTCACCAGGGGCCTGTTAGGTATTTGTTCTCCTCCTTTCTCTCTCCCACTCATTCATTTTGAATGAGATCCGTTGGTTCACAGTGAGATGGAGAGTGGAAAACAGCCCTGCCATCACAAAGTGCTGCCGTGAGATGGGGAAACTGGGCTTCACCCAGCTCTGCTCCCAAAAAAAAATGAAGGGAAGAGGTGAGAGTGGCTGCCTGAAGCCTGCCCACAGGTCAGGAGGGGGCTGGTGGAACATGCCTGGGATTCCTCCACCTCGATGCCAAACGGGCCCTGGCCATCACAGCCAGCGGGAAGTTGCTGAATGTTGTGAAACACAGAAGGAAAAAAAAAAAAAGTTATATTAAAGTAATAAATGAAAGCAAAAGTGCTCTCTGTCAGGGGTCTGGGAGCAGGGGAAATCTCAGTGTGCGGTAGGCCGGTGCAAAATGCATCTTGGCATCATTTTCTGCACTGGAGGAGAAAAGGACATAAATAGATGCAAAAAAAAATAAAAATCTTATGGCTGGCTGGTGGAGTGTGCATGTACTTGTCATTAGGGAGCTCCAATCCCTGATTTAGTGGAGTACTTCAGTGGATGTTTAATTTTCAGCATGTTAGTGATGAACTGGGTCATAGAGCACTAATGAAAATGACGGGTGTTGATCTAAAAATTACAAAAAAATAAACAAGAAAGAAAGATATGTATTTCTTTTTAATATTTCTTGGGATTGTTATTGTTTGAAAACAAAAAGCCCTTAAATATGTTCTACACGAGCTTTCAAATTCAGATTTCCTACTGAACTCAACTCCTGTCCCCAAAGGAACCCAGAAAAAACTCCTCTTCCCAAAGGAGCCCAGAAACAATTCCAGCAAATCAGGGAATTTTCTTGGAAAATACATGGGTTTGTCATTTCTTTAAATATAAATATATGGCTGTGGGTCTCCTGACTGGGGGAAACAACCACACCAACCATATGAAAAAGCTCTTCACAAGCCTTTCACATCTACCCCTGACACGTGGTGAATTTGCCTCAATTTGGCTTTTATTATTCAGTTCAAACGATGATCCCCTGAGGTGGACCAAATTTCAAATAAGTGCTGGCTCTGCTTCAAGGGAGCACCAGCCACTTTATAGCTTCAGGTGCAAAGACTCCGTGATTTTCTTTTTTTCACATAAATTTGACCAAATCAGAATGTGACAATTTTAGTCACACTGCAGGAATCTTCCCAAATCCCTGCCTGCTCCAAGGCCACCTGTCAGGGAATCTTGCCCTGAGCCTTTAGGCTGCTGTGATTTACATTCTATTATTTTATTGGACATCAGCAAAGAATACAGTCAAAAAATGAAGAATAGATCATCAAGGCAAAATTTTTCCTTTAGTAATCACATTCAGCTGTCTTTTCAACAAAAGCAGTACAGGGTGAGGCAGCAATTTTGCTTTATCAGCCTAAATCTTAATTAAAAAATGTATAATAAATGCTCCATGTTTGGGAACAGAGAGGGCAGAAGAAAGCCAGAAGTTGTTTTTCTTTATCTGATAGACATCAGGAGTGAAAAATCCCAGATTATACTCTGGATTTCATCACTTGTGTGTAAAACCAGCCTGCCATCACCAAGTCTGGCACATTGGGTGCTGCCAGAGAAAATCCCTGCAGGAAATAAATGTTCACCTGGGGAGGGCTCGGTGTCTCTGCTGACCCTCTCATGGGACAGGAGATACTGTTTTGGGTAAGGCAAGCAGATCTGCAGGCACTGTGAAACCTTGGGAATCAGGCTGCTCTGTTTTTCGGGAGGATGCTGAATGATTTTTTTGTTGTTGTTCCACACTCAGACTGGGCCACGTTCAGGGCTGAACAGGCTTCCTCAGTGGTCTGCAAGTCCCTCAGCCCCGAGGCAGGGCGTGGGAGCAGCCAAAGGTATTTGTCAGCCTGGGGAGTCTGGTGTAAGTGCAAATGGATTTTGGCTTCTCCCTGCCTCGAATGACCTCCCAGCTGCCTGGGATCCATCCTGCTGGCAGAGCCTGCCACAGGTGGCACCATCTGTGCCACCAAGTCCAACCCAAACAGCTCATTCCCAGCTGCAGGGAAGGGCCGGGAATGTGATAGTGACTCCCAGGCGGGGCAGAGGGTGCCTCACACACTGGCTCCCTTGTGGAGGAGGAACGGTCAATAATTAGCACCTGTAGGCAACTCCCAGCCCTGGCAATAAACACAAATATGTCTCCTGGCATGGCCTTCTAGGAAAACATCAGCTGAAAAAGGCCCCTATGCCAGAGACATTCCAGGGCGTGTGTGCCACCGCCCCACGCCAGCTGCTCGCTGCGGGGACGTGAGCCGTAGATCCAGAAATCTGGTGGGAAGAGAGACTCTTTTCCCCTCTGCTGTTTTCACATCTCTGATAGCGTGTGTGGACTTCAGAGAAACTCTCAGCTTCATACTTTCGTCTATGTCTGAAGGAAAGGCATGACTCCAATTGGATTTGCATTGTTATTTTATGCACTCTAGGCTTAATTTGTGCTGTTACCCCAAAAAAGGGGCTGACTGGATGTCCACAAGCGTCATGCACAGCTTTCTACCTCCCTTTCAGCCCTCCTGCACCCACATTGCTGTAACACAGAACTTCTGGCATGAGGAGCAGCAGATGTGCAACAGGCACATACCAAAAAAAAAGATGTCACCAGCCTGAGACATTGAAAGAAACATCTCACAAGTGGTACAGAATCTTCCCTGATGCCCAGAAAGAGTTTGTGGGATTTAGGAAAGTCCTTGGCCATGAGAAGTGTCATCACAGTTGATAGTCCAGGAATGAAGGACAAGCCATTCCTTTGGTGGTGGCAATGTGGGGAAAACCCATCCAGAGGACATTGAACAGGACGTGACCACCAGCAGCCTCCAAGAGGACACTCCAGGCAAAGGGACAAGATGCCCATGACCTTCTGCCACCATCACTCCAAAAGATGAAGTTCTGGACATGGGAAGATCCCCATCCCCACTCCCTGGCCGAGGGGGTCTGTCCGAGGGGCTGGTGCTGCCACCAGCACAGCTGCAGGCACACGAGGCCCAAAAGACAATAAACAAAAGGCTTTCACTCTCAGAGCTGGGGCTGGGCACGGGGTTATGTGATTTTTGGAAGCCTTGCAAGAAGCTGTGTGTGTGACAGATGGAATTAAAAATCCCTTCACGTTGCACGGCCGCCCTGGAGCTCCAAGGCAGCTCTTGCTAAGCTCTCTGCTAGGTGGATACCTGCTGTGCAGGAGATCTAATCAGCAACGAGCATCTCCAAAGGAAACAGCACTGAACACTTCCATTGTTTAATTTTTTTTTTTTTTTTTTTTTTTTTTTTTTTTTTTTTNNNGGGCTGGCAGAATCCTGGTGCTTGCTCTCTCGGGTATGAGAAGGGAATACAAAGCAGGCTGGACTCAGCTGTGGCTTAGCAGGCAGCGTGAGCTGCTCATCACTGATGGGCTTGCACATAAACCGCTTGGCAGAGCTTCCAGGACAAGTGAATTCCTGGAAGGAAAAGCAGCTAATGGGTATGAAACACACTTTGCTTGTACCAATAACCACCAAGGCCGAGTGTCTGCCTGTCAGATAAGCCGGAAAGTGCTGACTATTGAAAAGCTTTTTGCTCCTGGACAGTCACACCTTGCTCTGCTCAAATTCATCTCCTTGATCCGTACACACCCAGCTGAGATGTCCCATGGCACAGTATCCATTAGTCACAGTTTAGCTGAAATTCCTGCTTGCTTCCTTGCTGTGCCAATTTGGACCCCAGTTCTACCTGCAACTGGCCCGGGAAAGTGACTGACTCCTGCTTATGTGTTTTCCCAAATAAAAAGAGCATTTGTATTCTTTCACCGGGTGTGACTTTCAGTTTAGATTCAGGGGGAAAAGCAAACTTTTCCTAACAGGGGCAAAGAGCGTGTCACCTCCATAACATGCTACATAAACAGAATTTTCCTTCTGGCAAGCAAGACCCACCTGAAATACAGAGGAGCAGCACTGAGAAAACACACTTAAGAGGTGATGGAGCTACTGGGGGCTGCCCAGTAGGCAAAGCCTGTACTCCAGTGGCTCCCTCACCTGCTCTAACAACCAGAAAAGTCCACGTGGACAGGCACAGGTTGACACAAGCTGTGATCATACATCTGCTCCAATTCCTGGATGTTCAGATGATGCTCCCCAGCACTGCTTCTTTGATATAATACAGGCAAAACAAGACAGTAGTGACAGATTAATTCATCCCACTGTGACTTTTTTTTCCCTCTCATTGTCCTTATCACCCAGGATGGAGTTAGTTCAATTTATGTTCCTATTTTCAACAGCGTTTTAGCTGATGATTAAAATATCCTGCAGAATAAATATGTTGCAAAAGAAACTACAGGAAAGCTCATGCATGAGGGAAAACAACAGGAGTGGCTGTTTCAGCATGTTGAGTTTATTTAAGCTACGTGGTGATTTGGAATCAGATAAATTTGGCCGAGTATGGAACTGGATGAGGATTTGAGATGGCAAAATTCATAACTAAAAATGGTGATCTTAATGGTTTAAAAAATACCTTATCACTTGCTGTGATTAATGTTGTGCCATTGCTACGGTCCAGATAACGACCACATCAAAAGGAACCCTTTATTCATGTACAGATAGACGTGACCCATGAAGTTTCTGAGGAAATTTCTCCAGGTCACGGTCAGTTTTCTCCCACACTTCCAGCACAAGCATCTTCCCCCTGCCAAGGAAGGATTGCTTTCCCAGGAAAGGAGGGACTGCCCCAGTGACCGTCACGGCTCTGCAGCTGTTTCATGCCACAGCCCATGGCTTATCCAAAATGATGCAAAGGCACAAAAAAGGCAGCCAGCCCTGCTGTTTGAAGAGAGCTCAATGCTAATTTGTGATTCCACCTGGGCTGAAGACTTAAATTTCATTATGTGCTTTATAAACTTCAGAGTTTTAGAAATAACATATAATATTACTGGCTCAGAATGAATTTCCATCTAAAGGAAAAGTTCTGAAAGGGATATATTAAATCCAAGGAAATTCGGCTTCAAAAGCTCCACACAATTCTGAACATAATATCTCAGAGTCATGCTCCAAAGTCAAAATTTGATAAAAACTGGAAATTACTTGGCATCTCAGCATATTTGGAGATACTGAGTAATAAAATGGATAAGACCTGTGCCAAGAATAAGATGAATTTTCCCCATTTGTTTAAATATTTAAACTTTACAGAATGAGAAAGGGCTGCTCAGTATTTTAAATGTGGCAGGTTGTTAGTGGCATTAGTTTATATGTCTTTATCTCTCCATATTTTTTCTGAGTTCAGTGTAGTTGACTGAGATCTCGTCTCCTGCTGAAATTAAGGTTTAGGTGTACAGCCAGAAACATTCATCTAGAAGGCAATTTTAACTATTTTTGTGAATCTGTCAACTACCAGGAGTCTTCTCCATGATGAAGTTCAGAAGAAATGTGTTATTTTTAAGACATTATTGTACTTCTGTATCCACAACTCAACATGCAGCTGCTTCTTTCACTGGTACAACCAACTCCTTTGTGCCATTTCATTCCTCAGAACATAATTTCTGTAAAATTTATATTTTAGCTTCTTTTCTTCTTTTTTTCTTTTTTCTTTCTTTTTTTTTTTTCAGCTGCTGTATTGGGTTTTCCATGTCCAGTCCTCTCTAGGGTGATAAATACCCAAAATGCCAGGCAGAGGTTATTGAAAACAGAACAAAATAAATACAAGCAGGGAGAAAAATATGTTTGCTTGGGGTTGTTTTTGAGGGGGGGCTTGCAACTGGAAGAATGAACACAATGTTGATTTTTCATGAAGACTGCAAACAGCGTTATGTGAAATAAAAATTTCTGCCTGGAACAAAATGGAGTTTCTTTGGAAATGCTTGCTGAAAATGAAATTCTAAGGAGATGTCATTAGATGTGTTGGACAAGATCTTTTCCTAGGGCCACTACAGCTAATAAACGCAATCTTGGATTTTAATTGCCACCCTGGGGAAAAGAAAAAAACTATTTGGCTCATCAGCATGTAACAAGAGTAATCAGTGAGCTAGAAATAGGTGTGGCAGGGGAACAAAACTCTGGGCTGACAGAAGGATCTGTACGTCAGGAATATGGAATAGCAGGAAATCTGGAGATTTACCAGTGATGCTGAAACAGAGAGTGCAAAAAACGGTTGTGTCCCTAGTCTGCCAGTTAACCCAGAGGTGTTTTATGTGTGCTCACAGCAGGGTCCCGCTCTAATCCAATTTTCAGAAGCAGGTGGGATTGGCTTGAAGGGAACAACATGGTTCCCTGGTCAGAGGAGCAGTCTGGGGGTGTGAGCAGTCTTGGCAGAACCCAGGAATCTCTCCCCCCTTGGATCTCGGACGCAGTTGAGTTATATTGTTCCTTGGTAGCTCAATTTGGTTTTCTCTGTAAAGAAAGTGAATTGTATTTGAATTAAATGCAGTGAATTGTATGTTTGCGTCACCTCTGCAGCACCTCATTGGTTTATAAAACACCTCTGAGGGATAGATGTGAAGAATGGCTGCTAATGAAGAGTCAAAAATTCCAGAAGACAAAAAGTAGACAGTGCTCAGAGCCTTAATTACGCTGCCAGCAGACTCAGATGACATGGCCCATCACTAAAATTTCAGTCTTTGATTTGACAGCACTATTCAATCAACTCATCCAATGCAATCTGCTTTCTCTCCTTAAGAAAATCCCTAAAACCAGTTTCACACAAATACCAAGTTGCAGTGGCACAGCATCTCCTATTTTAATTCTTTCTCCTCTTCTTTGCTTTTTGCAGTGACATTGAAGAGGCATTAACGTAAAAATCCACCTCAAATTTACTCCAGAAATAGAAACAGATGCATTTTATTAGGAGTTTGTACTGCTCTGCAGTGATGAGAAAATATTTACAGATAGCTCAGCTGATCTTTTAAAGTGGCATGATTTGATTGCCCTCGAATAATTACTATGAAAACATTTGCAAGGCTTTTGTTACCTACCTTCCCTTCTCTTTAGGAGATGTCTTTCTGGAAAAGATTTTTCCAAAAAAAAAAAAAAAGAAAGAAAAAAGCGGGGGGGTGTAATGTAATACATGGCTATAACATAGATTGTTAATTTTTAGTGTAGCTGAATCACAGCATGCTTTGATTGAGAGGAGCCAACACAAACATGCAAAATATGTGCCTCTTTGAACAGGATACACCACATCCTGCATTTGGTAGCCAAAGGTTCCAGTTTGCATCACAAATGCAGTCCAAGATCTCTCTCTCCTCGAGGTATGTACCTCGAAAAGTGCCAAATCTGCAAGACACGCCGCCTCCTTTTTAATTTCTTTATTTCATTCTTCCCCATTTAAAAAAAAAAAAAAAAGTTTAATCATTTGCTTGTTTGAGTTTTAGTAGAGACTCAGCAGGTGATTGAAAGAAAGGAGTTGTCAGGAGGGACTTTGATTAATCAGAGACTTGATGGTTTGATTAATTGTCCCAGAAAGAGCTGACTGCAGCAGAAGTGCCCCAGCCAACGTGTAAACACATCGAAAGAACATTTTCAAAATACGTAAAGACAAATTGCAGTTCAAAGCTCCTCTTACTGGCCTGTTGATTTGACTGCTAGAAACAAAAGCCCTTCTGCCTGGCTGATAGAAACCAGACCTTCCATGGGAGGAAACAATCGACTTCAGGTCCTTTCAAATTCTGAGTAAAAGGAGCTTGACATTTTCTTCTTTAATTGATTTTTTTTTTTCTTTTTGGGTACTCTCATTCTTGTTTACAGTAATAAATTACAGCCCTTCGCTTTTTATAAGGAAAGTTAAGTTTCCTCTCGTTTTGAAGCAATTTACAACACATGTTTACGGCCTTCAGTTTCACAGAACGTCCCAGCAAAGCATAAATTATGACAGTGAGGTAGCAAACCAAACATCGTGCTGTGCATCGCCCAACCACCACCACATTTTACCTGCCACTTAACGGCACCCAGCAGGAAACCTTGAGCTGGAAAAACACTCCAAAAGCCTGCCTGCTTGCCTAGCAATCTCAACATGTAGGGGGGAGGGAAAAAAAAAAAGATATTTGCGGATTCAGCTGGCTCCCAAGTGACTGGAGGTCATAAAAACCCTTTCTTGTCATGGAAACACATGGAGGGCTGGCTGTCATAGGCTGCATGGTGCTCATAAGCCCGTGAAAATGTTTCTCCTCAACTCCAGGCAAGCCCATGGACATGCTGAAGGCCAGTCCTGTTGAGGAAAGCCAGTAAAAAGCAGAATTAGTATTTTGGGGAGGGCAGGGAACAGTTTCCTTCCTGGAGCTAAAACAAAACTTTCCTATGGGTTGTGCAAACCTGAGGTTACAGGTAGAAGATTGAATGTTTTCTGATGTTGAAGCCAGCAGAAATGGGTTTAGTCTCCTGGCCACACTGCCTGGGGACATCCCTGGGTTTTGGGTGCTGTGCCCTCGCTGGGCTGCCCTTGCAGAGGCTCTGGTGGGGAGCCTGGCAGCCACCAGCTCAAGTCCCTCATAATCCAATTACTGCAAAGGATTTAATTACTCCTTCAGTCATGGGTGCCAGCCCAGGGTGAGCCAGCTGGTTTTCCTGTCAGCAGCAACAGAAGAAATAATCTGAAATTTGGTTCAAGTCAAACCAAAATAGAGATTTTGCTTTTGCCCAGCAATAAACCTGAGTCAACTAAAAGCAGTTGACTGCCTCAAAAAGGTGTAGATTTACATTGAATGACATATGTTTTTCAGCCCAAAAGGAAACCTTTAAAGAAAAGACAGTTATTTAGCACCTGTTTTAAAATAAATGTGAATTTTGAGACTAAACAAATCAATGAAAGTTAAAATAATTCCTATGCAAAGCTCTGAATAAATACTTTGACACTTCCCAAGTGTTTCATTTTTCAAAATTATGAAATATTGTATCTTGCCTTTTACATTCTTTCCAAAGGCCACCATCCATCGTTCTGAGGTCCAAGACTTGATTTTGAAGTAGAATTTGTCTTTCTCAAGCTGCAATTTTTAATACATTTACTATTCCAGCTGCAAGCGTCACAGCTACTTGATCTCATTGCAGCATAGCAAGTGGGGTATGAGTTGAGTGAATTGCCTTGACAGTGCAACAGCACCGAGGAGAAATTTTGGTGAAAGCATTAAGGAAAATCTGTGCAACCAATTTGGAGAGTCCACACACTGATAGGTACAGCTGCTTATTAATATTTGCTGAAATATGAACAGACAAAAAACCCTATCCCCAAATGTTTAGCTAAAAAAACGGAGGATACACGGAAACATAGTGGATGTTTTTGTAAGAATTGATTTGGAATATGTTTTTTTGCTTTAGTCTGCTTTATTTTGCTGTATCTTATCTTCACCATGTTTTATTTATCATTAATTAACCCAGCTTTTTTCAAAGACCTTGGACCTCAACCCTGAATTCTAGCAAAGCACCACGGAGAGCTAAAATTACCATCCTCTCCTCCCCTCAGCTACAGAGCCAAGAGATGAAGATCTGGGTTACCTCTTACAACTTCCTTAGTGGCAACAGGAATCCAAAGGATATTCCTCCCTTTCTGTATAAAGCAATCCTACATCCTTTGTCTTCCTTCTCCTTCCCTATCCAGCCGTATTTTAATTAACGAAATCAAAAAGACCATCTAGTAAAATAAACCAGATTTAACAAGGGAAGAAAGTCAAAACAAACAGGCACTGTTTACTTCCCCTGCACTGATTTGCCAAGAAATGAGCTCCACATCCCAGATTATCGATTCCTGACAGCGATATTAACCTCTCTCAGCAGCGTGAAAAGGAGCATCTGGATCTGAGGGGTGAGGAGGGACAGGCCTGCAGTGAAATGAAAGCAAAGAGATTTTTCTGCACGCCTTGGTGGAGGGCTTCACCCCCACAGGTGATGTTTGTGCCCTGCCCATCCATCCTGCAGCTGGAAATGTGACATCCACGGTCTCAAATTTGGCCCTGGTAGCTCCCTGTGGAGAAGGGGTGGGCACAGCCAGGTGTTTGTTGTGTCCTTCAGAAAGTGCTGCTCCCTGCCACATCTGGAGTTCCTGGCTGCTCACACGGGAAGATGTGGTACCGTATGAGCACAAGGACCATATTTCAGCTGTCACCTCCTGCTGACCACCTCCTTCGTGTGAAAGGGCTTGGGTTTGGTGGCCATCACAGGAAAAACATGCCAGCCTTGCATGGGATCAGGTTTGTGAGGAAAGGAGGTGTCAGGCTGCCCTCAGAGCAGGTGAAATCCTGCAGAAACCTCTGTCTGATCTGAGTATCACCTTCACTAGTTACAGCACTGCGCGCATACACTTCCAGCCTTTTGGAACATTTCATGTGAAAGGTTTTGTTACTGAAAAATCAGGTTTCCCAAAACTAAAAGATTCAGTCCAAAAGCCTCATTTCCAATGAGTAAATCTTTTCTTTCACAGAGAAGGATTTTAAACCAAAAACAAACTAGGGTTTACATAAGTTTTGGGTTTTGGAAAATTGAAGTGTTACAAGCTTTTTCCTCATTTCCTTAATCGATGGCCGTTCTTCTTTCATCCCTGCCCCACCTTCCTTTCACCACTGAATGCACTGACAGGCTGTTTGTCTGTGGGGTTCTCTTTTTCCTTTTCCTTGGACATCTTCACAGTATTCCTCTGACTTCTGCAATACCCAGGGCGGCCATGAGAACCCCTCCAGGACATACCTTCAACCATGGCACCACCCTGGGAAACAGAAGCAACACGAAGATCTGCAATTTTTCTTCATAAACCCCTATTTTCCTCCTTTTCAACCAGCTCTGCAACTATTAGAGGCAGATCTTGCCACACTGCTGGATTCCAGCAGCGCCCTTTGTTATCCTCCCCTGTTTGCCCACAAACAAAGAGGGAACTGGATGGTTTCTGCGAGCTGGAGTGGGATGTTGGCTCCCCACTCACTGCTTCAGATCTAACAATGAACAATGGTGACACACTGGCTCCCCGTGGCTTCTGTGCTCCATGTGGTGTGAGAAATGGGGCCAAGGGCATGGACATGGCACTGGTACAGGGTATTTTGGTTTCCTGCCTTTTTTGTCCGGCGCAGAGCAGGAGCCAGAGCATCCACAGGGGTATTCCCTTACTGCACTTGGTGGCATCTGCCCCTCAGGGGCTGTTTTGTCGCTGAGAATAGAAGGAGCTTGAAGCAGAGGCCAGGGAAGAGAGCGACGTGCAGATGTCCCATTAACTCCATCCCACACGGTCAACTCCCTTCTGCTGACAAACAGCAGCTCAGAGGCACTCCCTGCAGCATCTCAGCCTCGCAGCCGAGCAGAGAAGGGTTCTGGCCCCGGGGCATGGGCTCAGCGACCTCAGTGTTGCTTCTGGGAGTAAATATCCTGTCAGCCAAAGCAGCTCCTCAGTGTCCCTGTGAGCAGACGGGTGTTGCGGCGGCGGGCTTAGAGGTGGCCTTGTCACTCGGGGCTGAAACCTATTGTCAGCCTGAACCTTTGCAGCCCTGTGGATAAACACAGGGCTGCCTGGAGCCAAGCATTAAATCCGCGCTCACACGCAGAGTAAATAAAGAATTAAACGTGGTGCATAAATAAATACAAACGTTAAGAGGCGCGGAAGCTGACACAGCCCCTCTGTGTCCTCCCTCAGGGCACGCTCCAGCTCCGTGCCAGGCCACTGCCATCAAAGCCCAAATGCCAACCTGCTTTCTCAGGTCTGGTCCCTAAACACTCACTTTGCATCACTGACAGGGATCAGCACAAACAGTGCAGAGCCAGGTGTGATGTGTTTAAGCAGAAGCGAAGCCAGCTAGGACAGTCCTCTCATTTAATTAGTCCAATGTGTTGCTAAAATCATGAGGAAAAATGCTGACTCCCTTACCCTGACACCCTGATTTTTATTCCAGACTATAAGGCACATAGCGATTTCCCTGGGTTTCTTATCCATATTCACAGAGACGTTTATTTCTTCACTCTTCTTTTTCCATTTTCTTTTCCATTTTTCTTTTCACTCCCTTGACTCCAGCCAGGATGTCAGCTACAAATTATATATATATATATTTAAAATGTATATAACATGTGCATCTATACATATATAAATGTATATAACGTGTGTGTGTATATATATGTATAAATATCAATATATATATCTTTTCAGTGGGGCCTTTCAAGCAGTATTGTCCTCCCAATCCAAAAAACTAAAGCAAGCAAGGGCTGGATTTTCTAGTCTTAAACTGATACAAAAATGGGAATCCCTAGGGAGCTGGATATGAAGTTGTTCTCTAGTCTGTGCAGATCTGTCCCTTACTCTCTGCTCGTGGCACAGTTGTTCCCCAAAGGCAACAGGGCTGAGAGTAAACCTCCAACAAACTCTGTAAATGCCTCATGGCCAGGAGAGCCACTGGTGCCTTTGGATGGGTAGTGCAGGGTCTCTGGAGTGATGGGAAATCCATGTTGCTTCTGCTACTTCCAGCCCAGTTCCTCCAAATCCTCCCCACACTGCTCCAGTATCCCCAAATCCTCACCACAGAGGCACCACTGGGGGACCCCTTCAGTTTGCATGAAGACATTTGTGGACTTCAGCTGAGGAATTCTGGTTTTCAGCCATCCAGAGAACGATTTTTGCAGTAATTAGCTATCAGATCTGTCTCCATTCCTCTAATTGCCTATGAATTTCACAGTGAGCAACACGAAAGCCATTAGTGGTCAGAGAGTCACAGCAGATTCAGAACACATTTCCTAGTGAAAGAATTATTAACCAAGATCTCTTTGGGGTGACATCCAAGCTCCACTAACCACTTCCCAAGCGCTCAGGAAGGGATTAGGTCTGTTTGGAGGCACTCAGATTTCAGGGGTGAAATATCTTGCATTTTGGGGGGGGGGGGGGAGAGGTCCTTTTACCAGTATCTTAAGGGCTGAGTTTAATAAAACTTGGTAACAATGGAATAAGATGAACTTCCTATTAATTGCAAACCAGCACACACAGACCCCCATATGCTCTCAGATGCCACGTCTCCACAGGAATAAGGAGCCTTCCCTTGGATGCTGTGTGAATCCCAGAGTACCAGGCTGTGATGTGCACTGCACACCCCAGATGGGCTGGGAAGACCAAACTTCCTCACTGTAGCAGGGTCCATTTAGTGATTTTGTAACTCCAGCTGAACCTCTTTTGGCAGAGGAGAGGATTTTTATGAGGGAAAATGCCATAAATCTGCTGTCACTGAAAGCCATCAGACACCATGTGGCATGTTCATGATATCACCAGTGTGCACCAGTTTTAAAACAGGGGTTTTAGCCATAAAGCTGCCAACCAGGAAAATCACATATGAGAGCAAAGCTGAACTTTTAACAGCGAAACATCCCTTTGAAAACCCTTCCTCTTCCTGCTGCTTCTCAACCCCAAAGCTTTGGAGAGATAGAGAAGGGGAAAATGAAGGGTGTACGCTTCAAAGTGCTGTGATAAACATCCCAGGATTAAAACAAAGCCAAACTTTGTGTCCCGTTTCTGAGCAGAAACAGCTGTCACTCAGCAAAAGCGTTTACTTAATGATGAGGAAGCCAATAAAAAAAAAACAAAAAACCCCCAGTCCTTCAAAGAAATGGGGTGTATCTGTTTCATAATGCTCATCTTGCCCTGCCCTAAGTTAAAAATTGGGAGGAATCCGTGCAATGTGCCAGGTAGGAGTCAGAGGTGGAAATCCAGCAGGATAAATGTGAGCCACGCAGCCGTAAATTGCTCGCCTTAACTGTTTGTGACAATTGGTAGCAGACAAAAGTTATATATCTCCAGCAAACGTTCCTGCAGGACACAGCTTTCCGTTCTGCTCCGGTTACCGTGGCCTTTCTCACCACCTCCTTGCAGAGCTGTTCCTTGTGTTTGAAGGAAATGCTGGAGGCTGGGAGGAGAGGGGAGCAGCCAGAGCCGGGCCAGGCCACTGAAACCCTCTGACATGGGCTATAACAAACGAAGGCAAAACATAAGGAGCCTCAGGGGACTCAGAGCTCCACGAGGCAGAGATTTTGTGCATTGATACCTGCAGACAAAATCCTGATTGTAGACACCAGTTCAGTGCCAGAACACTTTTCCGCTAGGAGACTTCAAATTTATGCTTCTAGCAGGGTTGAGAAGTTCACAGAAAGGTCATATTCATCTGTTTCTTTGCACTGTAATGCAATACCTCTCCCAGTGATTTTAATTAGGACCCTCACAATTAATTTGTTTCCCCATCACATGTGTATTTCACTTCTTGTCACAAGTAGAAGAAAGGCTGCTGCAGTTGCTGCCTTCCCTACCAAAGGAACAACGAAAGCTCATTACTTCTGCCCACAGTTAGGGGTAATTCACCCTACTGCTTCTACACTCTGGGCTTTTTCAGGTTGAAAATAACTGCTCCTTTCAGCTGGCTGCACAATGCCCAAGAATCTTTGCTTTTGGAGGTTTTGCCTTGTTACCCCACAGCCTGCTGTTGGGGTCCATACCAGCTGGATGTGTGAGTGTGCAGAGCAAACTTTGCACGTGCCAAGGGGGTGGGTAGGTGGGGGAGAGCAGGAGGGAGAGGGGAGAGCAATTTTGCAATATTTATGTTATTTATTTGGTGTCACGGCTGAAAGGGACGAGCAGGGAAGTTCACATTTCCCACCAAAGAGGGTGCACAGCTCAGTTTTACTCAACACTTTTGAGTAAAACCTGTGATATTTACAGTTTGGAACGTAAAGATACTGTGATTGGGAAAATCTCTCTTAGCAATGAAACACACAGAGGGAATATATTTCCTGTTTGTTGGATGCAGGATAAGAACATTCAGCTCCTAAAATGCATTCAGGTGTTTCTCTGCTACTATACAAACCCTGTGTCTTCTAATTTGCTCACTTTTCTCAGTATGTGGGTTTGTACAATGCAAATGATTGAGGATATTGAAGAATTTGGCTCTGAAAGAGCAGAAAAGATTCAAAACAATTTTTTGATCCAGTCACAAACTTCATTTTTTACAATGGCCCTAATGCAGAGGCCACTTGCCAATGGTTTTCAAGGAGCTTTTAGATAAACCCCACACACAGCACAAATAGAAGGGCTTTTTGCTCTTGCCACTTTGAATGGACAGGCCACCACTTTGGGATTCAGGTACATGCCCATAAATTTGGCTGGCAACTTGCAGAGGCCTCCAGCTGATATTTAGGAGCTGCCACGTAGGGGTGGTGGTCTACCCAAGCCCTCCATGGGTTCCCCAGGAGAGAAAGAACTTTGAATCATTTCAAATTGAGCTGATAAAATGCTGTCACATTACAGTTTTTCATCACTCTGTCCTGGCCTGTAAAAGCCTTGCTCAGGTTTCTTGCCTTGTCCCAGATGAGCAGTGTTGAGCTACACAGAATGCTTGGATAGCAGCTTGGGATGGGGAATGAGAAATCATCAAAATTATGTGAAGCATGGTGCAAATCTCTGAAATGTGGGGGTAAAACAAATAAGCCTTTCTTTTGCATAAGCACCAGGTTCACTCATCTGTTGAGTACTCGTAAAAGGCACGATCTGGATGGATTTAAGGCATGTACAAGGGGGATAAGCCTGTGTGAAATCACAGAGAAACTCCTCAGAGTTTTCCATGAGGTCACTTCAGAGCTGTCCTCACTGGATCAGGAGGATGTATGAATTTTAACACTGCCAGTGTGCACCTAATCATGCTAAACATGGAACATCCTTAAGCTTTTCTGTAAAGAGATGTTTCTATACTGGGCAGTGAAGCAAGGAATGACCATGATTGAGTGCTGTCATCACAAGAAGACCAGGCAGTTTCGTGTGGGACAACCCCTAAAGCTCTCAGGGGAAGAACAGACCACCTAAGAAAACTAAGACATGGTGAATGAGGTTTTTAACATCATATATTTCCATATTTCAGGGATCTGAGGAAGGTAAAGCAATTGAACCTTAAGTAACTTTCTAATCAACCTGCACAGCTTGTTGATTATCCTATCAACATTCAGAAGCACTGGATCATTTAGGTTAGAAAAGAGCTCTGAGGTCACCGAGTCCAGCCATAGTTTGCCCACGGTTTTAAGCTGGGTGGTAGAGGGGAGCAGAATGCAGTCACTGCCCAGCACAGCTCCTGCAGGACAACTGACCCCAGCCTTCCCTGCCTGAAACTGGAATTACTCAGCAGCAGAGGCATTGGGTGCAGATGTATCCTTGGCCTTCAGGATGAAAGCTGACTCCAATCCTTTGGACCAGCCCTCACCCATGGCTGCACCTGTGCACTTTGCTGAGTGTGTCTTCCAAGCCTTTCTCCAGATTTGGCTCTTTTCCTGCTCCAGAGGCTCTTAAAAGTCATTGGCCCAGAGACTTATCCAGTGTGTCAGAAATATAACAAATTAGCAGACAAAAATGGAGGTGTCAAAGCAAAGAAGAAAAGAAAGAACCAAGGGGAACAAAAAGAGCATTGTGACCAAGGCCGAGGCAGCCCTACCTCAAAGCAGTAGATACAAAAGGAGAGCACATGTGTTGAAGTATTTACTCCAACTGATAGACATCAGAACCCAAATACAAGCACCAACTTTTGCAGAGTCTGGTCTGCAACACAGTCCCCCATGCACTTTCAGGATAAATTCAGCCTTCCCTTATCAGAAGAAGCGAGGATTAAGGATTATCCAAACGAATTAAAAATGCAAGCGACACTTTCTCATTCTGGACCATCCCACTGGCATCCCACAGAGGAAATCACCTCTCTACAACTCACAGTTCTGGTGAACGTTTATTTCCTTTGGTAGAAAATTTCAAATTACACGACTCAGGGGTGCTCCTGGGTGCTCCTGGACATCAGCCAGCTCTGGAAGCAGTGGAGCTGCAGGTGGGCTGGTAAGCTCTATAGAAATAAGGTCACTGTTTCAGTAAGACATTTTTTTGTCTGTAGATAAATATATTTTTAAACGCTTCTCTTAGTAAATATTCTTTAAAGATGTCTGTGTTCAGTGCCTGCCTGTCGTGGCAATAAATGTAATTCTGGTGGATGTATTTGTTCAAGTCTGGCATCTCCTGATGGGGTGCCCACGATGGTTGTCCCACCTTCCTGACAGAAGGGCTGGACTGGGGCCAAGGTGGGTGTGAGGGGCTGGTTTGGCTCTCAGCAGGAGCCTCAAGGGGTACATGACCACTAGAGAAGCAAAATACTCTGTGCTGTGACACAGAGTAAAGACAAGGAGATGGAAAGGATGTGACCATGTAAAGAAAGAGCTGTTGGAGATCTACATTCCCAAAGGTTTGGAGGACCCAAAGTCGACCATCAGTCAAGACCAGGGAAAACTCTGAACTTGTAACCTCCAGGCTCAGCCCATAAGCAAATGTTTGCACAGAAAGCACAATAACAATTGTTTAAAGGAAAGATGTAGCAATCCACATGGAACTTTGAGTAGCAGATAAAATTTGTTCCTAACTATTTGCGGTTCGCAACACTTCAGATCTATTGTAGCCACTTTATGACCGTGAAAAATGACATGTTGTCAGTACACTAAGCCCTGCAGTCAGATCCTAAAAGCATGATCCATCACTTGAGTTGAAGAAAAATATCTTGCGAGGTTTGGCACTACAAGATTCATGTCACATCCTGTCTTGTAGAAGATGGTGACAAACACACTCACCAGCCGGCCCACTGCAATATACCAAACAATCAGACAAAGTATTTTAAGTCTTGATGTTTTTCAAGTGTCCAAGCCTGAAAGAGCCCCAGTTGAATGGTTCTTCTAAACTGTTTCTTCCCAAAGTAGTATTCAAGCAACAACAGCAATGTGGCACTCTGACAAATTATATCCTGGTACGATTATTTACAACAGAATCACTCTGTGTGGCCGGAAGGTGACACTGGACAGCAAACAGGGCACTTAGCTGCGTGTGGGGAAGTGTCCAGGCAGGGTTTTACTGGTGCAATGGGAACTCAATGGTCTGGTTTAGTGCCTTCAAAAGAGAACAATTTGAGTACAGGGAAAACCTGCAAAACTGGAAGGCAAATTCGTCCCGATCCAAATCTAAAATTCTTGGTGTTGGCCAAACTCTCTCCCCAGCCCATTACTGCTGATGGTGCACATTTCTTTTCTTAGTGTGTTCCAAATCATTCAGCATGGTTTCAGTAGGAGACAGCTTTACAATTTTGTAATATCACTGCTTATCTTGCATTGCCAAACTTCTCTCCTCCCTCAACCTCCATTAAAAGAACTTCCAAGGACCTGTTTCTTCGAGCTCTCTTTATAGCTCTTTTCAGCCAGTATGAAAATGCCAGGTTTGGAGAGCTGTTTTAAAGGCCAGGTTGGGATGAGGTTTGAGGTTCAGCATTTGACTGAAGTAAACACAGCAGCACCTCAGGAATTTATTGCTTGGATGGAGAGTTTGTTACTTAGCAAACTCTCATTTGAACATATGCTGCTGAGCAGAAACTTTGGATATATGCCTGAAAAGATAGTGATTTCTGTCCTGGAGTGATTACCAGCACCAAAGGTCATCCAGTGAACTGGAGAATCTGCAAGTCCTTGAAAGACAGCATAAAGGGGGGGAAAAAACGCTCCTTTTGCCTTAGATCAAATCAAGCAGTACCAACATTACTAGAAGGGCAGCTAAGTGCCAGCCACGCCTGATCCCTCATGGCCCAGCACTAGCCACATTCAGCACCCAGCACAGCTTTTTTGGAAGAGGTGTGAGCTGGGTTGCTGGATTTGGCTCTCAAACCTCACTGGCAGCACAGGATAGATCCCCTTGTACAGATCTCCAGTGGCCCTTGACTGGTCATGTCGTTTTTTGTGGAACGCATCATGCTGGATGAGGGCACCAGACGGAGCAACGATGCTCCCGTTCTGCAAGGGCTCAACATGGAATGGCCAAGCTTCTCAGGCAGCAGCTGAAAAATAATAAGTACTAAGATATTGTTCACAAAGGTCTGCTCTAGCCTGTATCCTGCACTCAACTAAAGAAAGGCAAAGTTTAGCGGTAAAACAAGGACCAAACCATGTCAAAGCTCTCTAGTGAAATGCTTTTCTTTAAGTTGCATTACATGCATGAAAAACCAAATCAGCTCTGAATTCCAGCTCCAACTGGATACAAGGCAGGGGAGTAATTAAAAGAGCATAGAACAGTAGACCATGTCAAATGTAATCAAAATTTACAAGCCCAGTAGATAAAGATTGTTTGTTGTTTTCCTAGAAGCCGAGAGTAAAAAACCATCAGAGCATTAGAGGATACCAACAAAAAAAATCCCTGCATTCTCACTTCTTTTACAGAAGACAGCAGCAGAATTATTCAGAACTACCAAATGCACAGAGCTCTGCCCGACCTTCTTGGCAGATGGCCCATCCACCCTGAAAAAGAAATCACACAAAGATCTCAGTGTCCAGAGCCCAGACTGCGATGGTGTGAAGGGGCTGAGCTGGGACAGGGACCCCTGAGACCTGGGGGTCCTTGGGCTGTGTTGCAGCAAGAAAACTGCTCAGGGGGACAAATCAGAGCCCGTGAGAATGAGGAGTCTCTGTCTCCATTTAATGTGTTTGTTCTAAGGCTGAGTTGTACAAACTGTCCCTCTGCTGCCTCCTTGGAGGTGCTGAAGTCAGCCCAGAGGAATCAAAGTTAGCTGCAACAGGGCAAAGGGAACATTTGCTGCCTTTATTGCTGGCTTTTATTACACAAATTAAGTCTTATGAAAGACAGCATCATGCTGAGGATTGAAGATATCAAATGAAGCCAGCCGAAGAAACACGGTTTTCCTAAAACCAGATTTTTCACTTCTGAGTTTTAAAAGAACAAGCTTTGTTTTGTTGCTTTAATTACAAATTCCGTTTTATTAAGGATTCCTTTTCTTCCAGAGGAAAAAAAGCACCCAAAATATAGACCAGAAAGAGAGTGCAGCAGAAGGATACAGAGCAAATCAATCACATATATTTTTGTTCCCTGATCTAACACATATATTTTTGTTCCCTATTTGATTCCTGGTTGTCTGCATTTGAGGAGAACCTCTTCCATACTCCAGGGTGGATCCAAATAAATGGGAAGGCACAGAATTAGACATAGAGCACAAATAACCATGGAATATAGATGGTGTTCCTCTCCTGATATAAGGCTGAGAAGAAGCTTTTTTGGAAGTGATTCTTTTGCCAACACACCATCAGCTGGTCTCCATACCAGGTTCACCACTGAAATCTGGTTTTTACTACACTGAGGATGTCACCCTAGAAAGTCCAAGCTTTCATTTTAGTCCTAAATTCTATGATTCTGTGGCCTGTGGATGAACCATTTGAGAGGGGGTGAGATGTGAGCTCACATTTTCAGTGCCCCACTAGAGGAGCTGTGGGTGCCCCGTCCCTGGAAGTGTTCACAGCTGGACAGGGCTTGGAGCAGCCTGATCTAGTGGAAAGTGTCCCTGCCCAGAGTGAGATGATCTTTGATGGCCCTTTCAATCAATGCTTCTGTCAGTGCAGCAATACTTCACAACTTACCTTTAGTTTTAGGTCTTCCACTGACAGCTGATGGCCAAAAGCATCATTCCCATGTGCAGTCAGCGCTCTCCCATATTTCATCCTGAGCTGCAGGAACTGGAGCTCCTCCTCCAAGCCCTTTTCTCTGGTGTTCAGTTCCTGGGAGAGGTTGTTTGAGCCTCACCACAGCACCCAACACTCCCCTTATCATTGCCAAGGCTCATCAGGCCACCCCCTGAGCAGCTCAGAATGGGCATCACCAGAGGTACAGAAACATCCTGAGCTCCACGCTGTGCTCCCCGATTTTGGCTGGCTCCATTTAACCATCACTGCATCTGTGTTGCAGTAGCACCTAGTGGCCAGGGCTATGAAAACACACAGAAAAAGGAAGAACTCCTGCCAAAAAACCCCTAAATACTGCTGAGCTCAACCAAGAAACAACAGGTGGTCATGTATGACTGCTGCAGCCAGCAGAAGGTAACTCAAGTTGACTCTAAAGGCCTAATTCTCATGTGAAAGTGAGAGTAAAAATAATTTACATCCTGTACTTGTTGGCTCAAGAGACCTCAGTATAAATGAGAATCCAGTCCTAAATTCTCAATGGGATCCACGCTTCAAGAAGGATTTCAGCTCCAGAAGGGGTCTGGGTTCTACTCTGCAGTGTGTGAACAGCTGAATGGGCAATTCATATTATTTTAAGAAATGTCCTGATGGGTTTGGTATGGCTTTGTTTTTTCCTTTAATAATTACACCCCACTTATTAGGCTGTAACCAGGGGACCCATAAAGCCTGTTGAGCTAAGATCAGCACAAATCATCCCACCAGGAACACACAGTGGAAAACTGAGAATGCAGGAGGACGAGGTGTTGCTGAAGCATATGAATCGTGCAAAGAGAGCTACTTCTGAGAATCACACCTGTTGTATCCTTCCTTTAAAAGAAAAAAAAAA
>VZDJ01001247.1:21554159-21684823 GCA_008694505.1 Cyanoderma ruficeps | reverse complement strand
TCTTTCTTACTGGCAGTCCAGCTGTCTAATTCAGGAGTGCAGAGCCTAAAAGCAAACTGAGCTCAAAGAGCAACAAGACAAGAAAATATCTGATGGCTAAATTTCCCTTTGCCTTTTCACTGTTTAATCAGAACTCAGCGAAATAAATGTCATGCTGAAATTCTTGGAAGCAGGTCCTGAAGTTTCTTCTCTGAACTCCAAGTATGCTGCACAAGACTGGATTGAAACACCAGGAAGTTTTCCAAGACAGTGCATGGTTCACTTGGCACCGGGAGCTCAGTCCGTGCTCTTGGGTCAGCTCAGGGCTGGCAACCACGTTTGGGTCCAACACAGCCCAACTGTCCATACTGCCACATCCTGCCTTCCTGTCAGGATGATGTCTGGATTAACCTGCCTGCTCTTGGCTGGAGAATCCATGTCACCTTCTCTGTCCCCATGGAAGAAAGGGACAGGAGCCACTGGCAAATCCAAGCTCGGAAACAGCTACCAAGTGGAGAAAGCTGCAGACAGGGATGAGAAAACCCATCCCTCCATGTCATGCCTTGCATCAGGAGGAACTATAGGAGTTATGTGAAATGGGCCATCACTGAGATATTTGGAAAATATATTCCTGAGATTATTGCAAGAATTTATTCTCTTTTTCCCTGGTTACCTACTTCTCATGGAAAAAAAAAAAAGAAACAGAGAGGGGGGAAATTCCACATTTCTGGTAGGAGTTCTTTGTTTTAAGATTTTTTTATTATTATTAGGGATGAAAGAAATGATCAGAGGAAAAATGAGCTCGTTTCTGTCATCTGCTGCCACCATCTGCAAACCCAGCAGCAACATCTTTGAAATAGAGGATTAAATCCACCCACTTCTCTTGTTTCTGCCTTCTCTCCCAGTGTGGTGGGTGGTATAAGCCAGTAAAGGGGAAGCTGGCCTGGAAATAAAGGTCCAAAAAGGGCCAGTACAGACCCAAGCTCCCTCCCATTGCTGTCATCAGACTGCCCCACCAAATAAATTCATTTTTCTGCCCTTCCTCCTTCTGTTGGTTGGCTAAATTAACTCTTCCTCTGTGCAAGGATCTTGTGTTACTTTAGAAAGATTGGTGCCCCAGGAACTCTGGGGGAACAGAGCACAGGAGCAGAGAGGGAGCAGATCCCATTTTCCCCTGATGATCAGGGCTTTCTGACACTTGAGCTGCTCGGCTGCTGAGTGCAGAGCTTGAGAAAGACAAGACTGATCACGTAACACTATGAATATCCAGCCTAGGTTGAATCCTCCAGTAAAGGTTTCAAAACAAATAATAGTAATGCAACATGTTTTTTTGTGCCCCAGTGGTTCCAACCAGGCCTGGGACCAGATGTGCCAGTTTTCAACAAGAAAGGCTACTCGTGCTATTCTTGGCACGGCTTGAAGCAGAAAGTACCACAAATCCTATTTAATATAGTGCCTAAACGCCAGAGACCTATTTGTTCTCTGGGTTTTTCAAGCTCAGCTGGTTCCGATAACCATCTGACCTCCAGGGCCCGGCTCAGCCCCAACCCCAGCTCCCACCCCTCACAACTGCACCCATCACTAATGTTTTCCTTCTGGAAATGGGTTTCTTCCTATGGCTGAAGATTGCCTTGCAAATAAAGTTTACAGAACAAAGCGAGGCACACCACAATTTGAACTGCATCACGTTTTTAGTGGTGGGATGCAGATTTGGTAGGGTTGGCGCTCCAAATTAGCAAGATGGGCACGGGTGCTGCTGACAGATGTTTAGAAAACTGTTCACATAGCTGGAGATAAGGGGCTTACTGCCCAAAATATCCATGAAAATAAGACCAGATACAAGCATATCAAAGTTGCATGGAGAATTCATCGTCCCTTGGGTTCCCACTTTATGAGACTGATCTGCTGGAACTCAGATATTGAGCAAAGCAAATCCCTGCTTCACACTGAGCTCTGCATGATTACAACATCTTACCCTGCAGTCCCATTAACCAGTTCAAATGGAAAATTTGTCATTTGTGTGGCAGACAGCCTCCTGACAGCCACCACTTTCAGTCTGAAAAAATCCAAAGTACTATATATCCTTTTTTCCCCCTCTGTCTTCACCAGTAAATCTTCCTCCTAGAACTCAGCACCAACCAGAATTCCTTGGGAAAGAAAGGAACAGCCAACAGTGGAGGAGCAAGAAGTTAGAGACAACACAGGATTTAAATTCATGGAGATGGATGGGTTTCAACTCAGGGTACTGAAGGAGCTGGATGATGTGTAAGACCAGTGTTTAACACCAAAAAAAAGATCACAGTGATCAAGACAAGTCCTTAGTGGCAGGAAAAAAACTGATTCATCTATCAGAAAGATAGAAAAAGGGTCTGACGCAGCTGGGTTCCCTCCATCCCTGGAAGGACCATGGAAGACATATTCTGGAGTCCATTTTCACACAGGGGAAGTTCTGGAAGATAAATAGGGAAGAGCCAACACCGATCTACTTAGAGCAGATCAGTTTGATTGCCTTGTGTGATGAGATGACTGGCTGTGGAGACAAGGTGAGGAGCAGTGCTATACTTAGCTTTTAGGAAGGCTTCTGACCCTATTTCTCATGGTTGTGGGTTTGCAATTTGAGGAAGCATGGACTGGACAAACAGATCATTGTACGGGTGGAAAAGGGGCTGGACAGCTGGACCCAGAGCGTGGCAATTGATGATGCAGCAGTTCATTGCCAGCTGGGGGAAAAGCCAGGGCACAGCAGCAGGGCTTGTACAGCCTGGTGGAGAGGAGGCAAGAGGGGAAGGCCACATGTCCAACAGCTGTGTGAAGGAAGGTCACAGTGGTCATGCAGAAAAGCACTCTAGGTAAGGAGAGAAAGTTAACAAAAGGTGCAACACAGATTGCAACGTGAGAAGTGTATAGTGCAAAAACATTCTATGTAGTTGGGTAATTCAGCTCTGGAAAGCCTTATCTAAGGGTGATCTTGCATCTGCTTCCATGGCTGTTTCCAAGCCATGGCTCATCTGATCTAAATTTGATTACAGTCCTGATCGAGCTGAGAGATCTCCTGCAACCAGATTTTTTTATAACTGTGTGATTCAGACAAGTACCTCCACTGAGAAGGGAGGTGAGTTAGGAAGCAAGAAAAGCCTTGTCAGGACCGATGCTGGCTCCAATTGCTGACCTATTGCTCAGTCCCCCACGCAGAAACAGGACAGGTCACAGCCACTCCAAGCACCAGGGGAGGATGGGACGTTATCCAGGGGGGACATGGTCACCTGCCTGGTTAATGTTAATGAAGACACGGAGCTATTAAGTCCATTCTGCCTCACTGCTCCTCCCCTTGACCTCTTCCTCCCCCCAAACCTGGTCTTGATCTTTTGCTGGAAAGAAACAGGCGAGAGAAGCTCTGCTGCTACTGACACGAGATGAATAATTTACAGAGCAGAGAGCCAAGGCCAGACCAGCTTTCATAGTAAATAAAAACAGTTCTTTGTTGTCAAAAGGAGAACCGAATCCTTGGCATGGTCTGGTGACAAAGCAAAGCTCCATATGTGGGGAGACAGCCGTAAGAGCTGAAAGCATCTGCTGGGATATGCCTGAGAAATAACTCTCCTGGAGCAGTGACCACTCGGGACAGAGCACCCCAAAGAGCACCTTGGTTTGCTCTGGGTGGAGGGGCCCCTGAGATGCAGAGCTTTGTACCCACGTGATTTCAATCCCACTTCTGGCGCTCGTATTTTGTCCTCTGCTGGCAGAGCAGTGGCTCAGGGAGCCTGGCTCTGGTTAAGGCCTCCCTTCCCACTCCCCCACCCCATGTTGTTACTAAGCAAGGCTTTTCTGTTTCGTCTCACTTCACTTTTATTATGGCAAAGCCACTATAAAACTATCAAGTAGAACTGGCCGAAAAACGGTGTTTCCAGTGCCTTGAAAATGTACGGATTTAAACCTATATATATATATTTATATATATAACATTTGGGTTTTATCCAAATTGAACAGAAACCTTTTTCAGGTTTTTTTGAAAGGAGAGCAGTTTCCAGGAAGCCAGAAGCTCCCCAGACCCTGCTGCAGCCTCCCAGTGAAACTCATGTCAGAGCTTGTCAGGCTCAGCGGGCAGCTGCAGAGCTCCCAGCATCCCTGGCCTTGGGGCAAATCCACCAGGTGCATCCGCTCGGGAGCCAGGGACTTGTGCACACTGTGCTTCTCCTGTCCTGGAAGGGATCTGCCAGGAGTACAGGTGGGTTTCCTTAAGCTCTCTTCCTCAGGCATGGGGGAAAGTCAACTGTGCTCAGTGCAGTTCCAGCAAAATAAGCCAGGCTTAAGGAATGATGTTTCATGGGAACATTTCTGACCAGCTCAATTCTCTGGGATAAACCATCAAAGAAGGAACTTGTTGGCTGGTGAGCATTTTCTTTGCAGGGATATCTGATCCATCTGCAACCTGGCTTCCCTCTCAGGAGCATCCAGTCCCAGTGATCCTTCTTTGTTGGAGCTGGCTGCCAACAAATACAACTCCATGTGGAAATGACAAGACCACAACCACCCAACCAGTGCTGATGGTTGCTGGGGTGATGTCAGAGGGAGACAATCCCAAACATCTAAACTGCTGCTTTTAAAAGCAGAAAGAAGATGCTGGTACCACCTTATGACCTCGCTGGGTGTATCTTCTTCCCTTCACACACTCAGGCCCAGTGATGAGAACATCCATAAATTAATAGTTTGGATTACCTTAAAACAGATTCCTCTGAGTCAGCCCATATGGATATGACAAGCTGGTGAAGCATGCAGCATGCTACAGCTTGGCATCGTGCCTGCAGCTCCTTCCTGTAAAATGGGCAGCTTTTAGAGCCATTTAATCACACTTAAACAAGCTTTTTATCTCATTTGTTCTGCGTCATAACTCTCCCTCCAAACACCATAAACTGCTGTGGCAATACCATGAAGTACAGGTCAGCCTCACATTTTAGAGTCATCTGCCTGGCTCTCACAGTTTGTTTAAATCAGTGTTTCATGACAAATATCTGTTTTCTGCAGATTTCTTTTTAATGCAGCTCTTTTTCCACACACAGCCCTAAGTTCATTTTCTCATGGTGAAGTCATCACCCTTTTCAGCCACCACATCCTCAGGCTGCAGGTGCAATTCCAATGCCTCCAGCTGTCTGGAAATGGTACCTACAGGAACATGTCAGGATTCTCACTGCTCAAGGGACCCCCAAACATGGCACAGATGGCTCTGCATCACCTGCTGCTCTGCACAGAGGGTATGGGTAAGATGTTTTGTTCTCTTTCTTTCCATGTTCAGCCTCCCTGTGCAGCGAATGTCTCAGCCCTGACATGGGGAGGTTCCTGCTGTTTGTTCAGATGCCAGGGGTGATACGCAAATGCCCCACAGTGGTGGGTGCAGAGTGGGAAATGCACTTCACATTGATAAGCAAATCAAGCAAGCAACTCCATGAAGAGTGTCTGCCCAGGAGGTTTCAGAAAGGGACAATGGCCCATCCATTGGGTATTTACAGGCCACCTTTTACCCTTCATTTACATTAAAACACCTCAACAGTGGCAAAACTTCCACGTTTGTCACACTCTGTTTCACCCTGTGACAAATCCCAAGAGCAAACCAGGATTAACCGGATGCCCAACCTTGCACCGGGGAGTGCCAGGTCCCTCTCTCCAACAGAAGTTGCCTGTCACAGAACCTCAAGAGTTAAAATACCCTGATGGGCTTTAACCTCCTGAGTGAAAGGGAGAAAGACATCTGCTTTTTATATTCACAGCCCAGCATCTCTGTGCTCCAGTTCTGAAAAATCTCCACTCCATATCAACAGAGAAGTCCTCATAATTTATGCAACGATATACCAACATATTTAAAGGGTTATATTTTACTCTAATGAGAGAAATAAGGTATCATTTCCTTCACATGAGGAAGGAAGAGTTCTTGTAATAAACACCAAATGGGCACCTCTTAATTTTTTTTAAGAGCAAGGATATTATGACAGCAAAGACTTTGAGCTTTAGCTACCTACCAAACAAATCTCCAACTAAACAGACGTGGACACTGTAAGAAAATCCTGGGAACTAAAGGATGCAAATTGATTTCAATAAGGCCAACCAGCATAAAAACAAGACTGAGAATTTGTTGCAGTGTCTCCCTGCATCTTTGGGTGAGGTTATGCCCAGTGAGGCTGAATTAACCTTATCTGCTTGTGCTGCCCCTTCTGTAGTCATCATCCTTCCCACACTCTCAAAATAAAACTTTTTTTGGCAGAAGAAGGACCAAAATCTCCAAGAAGAAAGGCAGTAAGTGTTTCCATCTATAGAAAGATTCAAAATCGCAGAAGATCTGTGTAAATACAAATGGTAGAAGAGCCTACAGGTGAAGGAGAGAGATCAAACAGCAGCAGCAATGTAGGGGAGAAGGTTCTGTTCTTTGGATGGTTTCCCACTGGGAAAATATAACTTTTAGACAGCAAAAATAAATGGAGATCTTAATTTCTGCTGCAGTGCTGAATGGCTTTTAGCTGCAGATGAGACACGCAGGGAACCAAAAGAAAAAGGCATGTTCGAAGAGAGGGAACAAAGCAAATGAAGTGGAAATCACCCCAAAAATACCCTGTTCGTGCTGCAGATCCTGTCCAGCTGTGAAAGACATAACAGCCTTTCTGTTTAAGGCAGCATTTATTCATATACTTGAGCATTTAAATAATTTACCTAAACAATACTAATTTATTAATTTTAGAATTATTTGTACTGACCCACAAAACCAAACAAGTTAAATCATGAAAAGCCAGCAGACTAAAAAGAAAAATAATTTTAGAAATTGTTAAAAAAACACCCAAATAAGGCAATAAAAGCAAGATGAAATTCAGTTCCACTCGGTGCCATTGTCTTAGAGATGGTTACAAAGGTCCATTCAACCCAAGATCACACTTGCATAGGAGGAAGTCCTCTTTATGCACTGTTAATTGCTTCAACAATCTATAAAATTAATGGCTAAATGAACCGCATTTGCAGTGATTGTATTCCAGATATTATTTGCATTTAACAGAATGCCCTTTGTTGGTAATTCCCAGACTCATGAACTGTTTGGGACAAAGCGGGACATACACCAGGGAATATGCCTCCATCCCACAACTGCACCACAGACAGGGACACACATCCCTCATTCAGAGGCTGCAGAGCTGCTTGGGGACAGAGGCCTTTCACCACCCTGTTGTTCCTAAATCCTGCATTTTTGTGCTCCTGAGAAGGAGAAAAAGGGAGGGCAGGGCAGCCAAGCTCCATCCCCAGGGCTGCTGGGAGCAGTCCTTGTCCCTGGCTGTGAGGCACCCTCAGCTCTCCCAGCCTGACACGACTCACTGTTCCCACTTGGCATGCAAGGAACACCCAGAACAAAGATAGGGACGACTCAGATTTGCTGACAAACACTTCTCTGCCAAACACCAGAGCCCAAGCCAAGCCACATCTCCATATTCACCCTAGCAATAATTCACCAGCCATTTCAGTTCAAGTTATTGATTTTTAAAGGGGGAAAGAATAATCTTCTTTTTGATTAGAAATTTTCAAGGTATTAAGAACTTATTTTGCTATCTCTTCCCCCATCTGTGATATAGAAGCAAATCTTCCTTAAATCTTTCTGTCTCCCTTGACTCATCTCATACATTCCTTCACTTGAAAATCCAGATTCTCATCCGTTCCAGGCATCTTTCCACGCCAGATTCTTGGGGAAGAGTTTCCTTTTCTTAGTAAAGAGCTGGATTTCTCTCTTCTTTTCTCATTGCTTACTTTCCCAGGTCAAATCCACGTCTTCCCGTTGGATGTACTAATCACCATTCTGTTGCCACTCTCCATGCACGTTCCCATTTCCATTCTGTTGCATTCAGGTTTCCACCTACCAGTTTCTCATTTCTGCTGAGTTTATTTGGGCTCTTTTTATTCTTTATCCATATTATCCCTCCTCCTCTCTTTGGGCTGGTATTTTTCAGATTGGACAAAGCACCCATTTCTTTTATTGCGAGCACAGGCACATTACATGTTTGAGATAAAGCTGTGGGCATCTGCCTGAGTTTGAACACATATAGATGTAGATACAAGCCAAAACTTGTGTTTCCAAGCAGAAGCAAAAAAGCATGACAATAAATTTCCCCTTTTCAGAAGAAACCCCATTTAAAGAACAATAATTTAGGGAGCCAATGCATAAACCTATTCCAGTTTCTTCTCATGATGGGCAAGTGGGGAAAGGGGACAAATAAAATCTGGGCGGAAAATACCATGGAGAAACGTGACCCACACATGGTTATTTGTCTGAGAACCACCAAGGGGAATGACAGCTCTTCTGATGCTTTCTGTGGCCCGGGATCACACTTGGAATGCTGAGACCTGACCCTTAAATGCCCAGATGCCTCTGAAAACCTGCAGGTTCTCCTCACCGTGGACAGGATTCAGCAGGCAGGTTGGTTACCTGCTCTCCAAAGGCTTGCAAGCCCCACTCCAGAAAAGTGTCAGCTGCATCCTGGACACCAAGATTCCCTTTTGGTCAAAGATTATAAATAGCAGCGGGCAAATCAGTTGCAATTAATCATTTCTAATAGCACACAAGACTTTAAAACAGCAGTCAAAGGAAAGAGTAATTAAAGACATAAGTATATATGGGAACTGGGATGGAGTACAACTTTGGGATTTGCCAGACAGATACTCATTTCCTCTGGCTTCTTTTCTAGAGATTTCCTAGTGGACATATAGTGAATCCAATTGATCTGAACTTCAGTCAAGTATGTCACACAGGGCCACATGGAAAATGGCTCTTCACAGGAAAAAATAGGAATTTGTACAAGTTCTGAAAAAGTACATGAAGTGTTGATTTGTATGAAAGGAAACACATTATGTGAAAAGGAAATTCTTTGACTAAAGGGAATTACTCATGGAGCTCTTCAGTGCTGGGTATTGGGAATGTTGCAGGGAATTCTCATTAGTGACCAGGGTATGCAATGTAAGAAATGTGCTAATGAGGATTGCTGATGACCCCAGGGTCAGAAATGCTCCAGAGAGGAGAACACGATTAACACTAACTGGATGATCTTGAGGCAAGAAGTCACAGAAAATGGGCAGAAATTTGTGGTGCAAGTTGTGAGGCACCATACCACTGCAACCTCTCTGAGGAGGAAAGACTGGGAGCACTGGATGACAACATCTGAAAGGAAGGACTGTGAGATTAGCAGAGAAGGAAACCATTTTCAGGAGCAGAAATCAGAAGAGGATGGCCTAATTTGTACCCCAAATGAAATCTGGTTGAAAAGAAACAAGGGGCGCAAAGCACATAGGCCAGAAAACCTTGAAGAGCCTCAAGCCATGCCTGAGAATCATAAGGCAAAAAGCTCCAACAGGCTGCTAAACCTGATGATAAACTTGTTTTTATCATCAGCCATCAGTGAAGGACCAGGATCTCCTCCCCCTGACATCAGCTGTCACTGATGGCATTTTCATGGCCACCTGGACCCAGGCATTCTTTGCACATGCCCTGTCTGCCAAAAATGCCCTGGGCTTCAAAGGGGAGAGGCAGATCTGGGGTGGGACTTACAGCTTGTGGAGAGGAGATGCAGCCTGGGAAGGGGGAAGTGTTGCAGACCTGGATTTTAGAAGGGCTTGCAAATGGTCTGTGAGATGTGGCAGCAACAGGGAACTCTCTGGGGCTGTGTGTTGGGAAGCACCCAAACATCCAGGTGAACGTTCACGAGGGAGGGTGACAGCAAGTACAAGGTGTCCCCAAAAGCCATGGGTCACTTCAGCACCAGCAGGATGTTAAAATCGAGTGAGCAGTCTTACAAAAGAGGTGGTAAGAAGCCAAAATTGGGTGAGGCTTCTACAAAACTCCCATCTTTCTGTGATTTGACATCTTAGAGAGAAACAGACTTTTTTTTTCCTGCTTTTAAAGTAGAAACATTCCCTGCAGTGAACACAGCCTAAATATTCCAGCATCCTGTTGTTGTATCCAGTCCAGGAAGTGAAACCAAGGCCCTGGGTCTGTAATTGGGGCCACATGGATGTCCCTGTGCTCACGCTGGAATGTCCTGACTCCACCAGCCCAGCCGTGTGGCTCCAGGTGACAGCTGAGCCAAGGTACCCAAGCTGCTTCACCGTGACCCTGGACAAGTCATGATGAGCCTTTAGCTCAGTTCCCCATCTGCCAGCCTGAGGTGTTCATCCAACTCTCACCTGCTTAGAGCCCATCAGGGTAGGGACTCTGTTTTCTAGATGAATATGCAAGAAGACCCTGATTTTGGCTGAGGCAACCAAGTGCTACAGTAATTATAGTTATCATAGAAATAGACACATATTATATAAATTATTATAATGAAGAAGCAGTGGCTATTCTCCTGAAAAGTCCCAGCACTTAAGGCTTTCATGGCTTTGTTTTTGGAACAGACTAATCACTTTCACATCATAAACAAATAATGGTTTTAATAGATTCCATACTCGTGGAACTTTTACAACTAACTTGCAGCAAAGCTCTTGCCCCTCACAGGCTTGCCTTTTTTTTTTTTTNCTTGCCTTTTTTTTTTTTTTTTTCTGAAATAGCAAAGCATATTCTGCAGCAAATTAAGTGTGATTCACGTGGCATTTTGTATGAGCGCGCTGTGGACGTGGCCTATGAAACAAGCTTTGTTAGAATTCTGTAGCCCTTATGTCCCTTTTTTTTTGGTGCTTATAATTCTAAATATGTTTTTGCTGCAGTTTCATCTGGGGAAAAACAGGGGAGCCTTTTTCTGTCCAGGATAACACCTGTGAATTCCCACCAGTGCAATAACAGATGGGAAGAGTCGGATGCTGCCCTGTCACCCACCAGGGCTCTGTGCTTCCATCCTGCCCCAGGGCAGAGTAACTGAGAGCAGAACCAACCCTAATAAAGACACACATGAGCTTCCACAGGTGAGTTCAACTCCTGAAGAACCTCTAGGACTCACAGATTAATGTCTGCTTTCCCAGATTATTCTGAATTTCTTGTTGTGCTCATATCCATTGTGTTTTCAGGCAGCAGCTGAGGCAGCGATAATCCCCTGGGATGAAGCTTGGGGAATTCCCATGGCTGAGGTGGCATCACGACCACAGAGATCCCTTATTGCTTTTTTGCTGTATTCAGTATCTCTGCATCTGTTTGAAAAACTCAGTCCTCTGGAGAAAGGCTCAGCTTAGAGCGACCCAGGCCAAAGAAAGGCTCTGCTGGGTGACCTTGCTTATCAAGCCCAGAAATTCCAGCTACAGAACCTTTGCTGGCACAAAAAAAAATATAACCCCAGCACTTATGTGCCTAACATAAAACATACTGGACTGAGAGGCCCAGAGAAAGGTGGTGGAGACAAGATTAATGGTTTTAACTGGGAGTGAAATCCAGTAATTAAGTAGTGACCCATGACACTTGAGAAGCAGTAACAGTTTGTTGACCACAAGAATGATTGCTCAGAGCACCTTCTTAATGTTGTAAATGTGAAAATGATTTACAGCATGACCAACAGGGAAAAAAAAAAAAACCCAAGTTAGCAGGCAGACAGGATTGACAGTGGTAATTGTTCCTGACTGCATACACATGTGGAGGTAGGAAAGTAGAAACACTTTTGCTGTGTAGCATGGTAGCCATATATCAAAATTACCAACAGCAAGGGACTCAAACTCCTTGAGCTGAGGTGATTAAAAAGTGTGCAAACACCACTCACAACACCACAACAAACAAGAAGCCTGGAAGGGGTGAAGGCTTCGCTCTGGATTTCAGCAAGGCTGGTTTGCCTTGGATCTGGAGTTGTGACAGTATCAGAGTCTTGGGGACAGAGCAAAAAAATCAAATTATTAGTATCCAAAATAAGCTTCAGTACACAATGGCTCTTCTGAAGAAGAAGTAGGAAGACTCTCAGGGGATTTCAGCAGCATCTGACAGCAAAAATTGATTCCGATTTAGCAACAGTGAGATTTAACTGGAAGCCAACAGAGAACTAGCCCAGTGTTTAGGAAGGACACGACTCTTGTCTTGCAGTGACCTTTGCTCACTGGCACACTGAGGGTGGTGATGTCCAGCCTGGCAGTGGCACCTTTTGTGGTCCTGAGAGAAAATATGAATCTCAAAATATCCCTGCTTCCTCTTTGCCTGGAAAACAGGAAGGCAATTGAGTCTTCTTCCCCTTGGCCTCAGCTGGCCCCACTGGCCATTCCTTGGGGGAGGATGGTCTTTTACAGCACAGCCTAAGGTCTGACTGTCTCATAAAGCAGGATGAAGTCTTTATGTTACCATCAGAAAAAAGAAAGGTTTGTGTTGCTCTAGTTTGGAAATATTCCCTTTATTTGATGTCAGAGAAATGGCTCTGCAGCTTACAGGACAGTTTGGTAAAATGGTCATGGAAAGAGCTGGAGAAGAGTCTCCTTTCCAGATATTTCTTCTTTTGCACCTTGACCTCAGCTTTGTTTTCTTTTTGTGAATGATCACGTCTTGCTGGGTCAAGGCAAAGAGGTTTTTCTGAACAGAGCAGAGATATTCAGTGCACCCCAGGGAGACACCAAACATCCCACCCACACCAGGCACCTCCAGGCACCAGCTCTTGGAATGACCTGGATTGCCACTCAGCACCCCCAGCACAAAGCTGGTTCTCCTAAAGAAAAGGCAGTGCAGGAGATGTAGAAGTGACAGGAGCACAGGTCACCATGAGGCTGAGCAGAAGAAAGAGCAGGGTCTTGTTTCAAATGTAATTATTTTTATGCTTAGCTTTTTCGGCATCTCTCAAGGCCTCGGTTCCACCATGTCCTGTTAAAAGCTACTCGGTTTTGTTGTGTTTTTTAATATGGCCATAACCCCATTTTATGTAGAAGGGGAAATGCTGGCTCCCTCTGGCTTTCATGGATTTTCATATTGGTGTAATTCAAACAATATGATGGCTCAACTTGACGTCGTTTCCTGGCTGCAGCGGGGCTCGTGGTAATCCAGAGTTTAAACTTTATTGGGGCGGGTGGTGGAGCAGCAGCCAGCACCACAGAGAGTCCTGATGGAGGCAAACAGTGGCCAGGCTGGTCAGCTCAGCCCAGCAACAACACTTTGTACTCCAGGTTGGTGCCTTCTGCCCAGCTGAGCCACCCAAAAATCTTCCATCTCCATCCAGTGAGATGCAAACATGCAAAGGGCCACGAGCACGAGCACAGAGACTAAAAACACCAACTCCACTCCCACTGCAACGAGCAAGAAGAAAGCACAGGTACAAAATATCTGTGCTGCATTCCCAGTACCTGCAGGCTGCCTTTTTGTGACCCAAAGCCAGTCTGAATTCTCCTCTTAGAGTCCTCAGAGTGTCAGGAGAGTTGGTGTTTTGTTCCAGTGAGGACAAGAAGCATTTGCACTCTGGTTTTAATTATAATTGGAGCTTGAAAGACAACCGAAAACTTGAAGAATTAAAGTTGAGAAGAGAGAGGTGAATAAAAAGTGGTGTTGTGGCATTTGTGCCTGTCTCCAGTTGTAAGCATTTTAAACAAATGCCTGTCTTTGTGTCGGGTGTTTGCACATCCCTGAACATGAACATATCTAAGAGGCAGGGCTGGTAGCACAACCTCTTACTCAGCTTGCCAAACATTTCCAATTATAAAGCCCTGTTTTCAATTGCTAATAACTTTGTTAAACTTAAACCACTTGGGCTTCAATTTTCCATGCCAAGTGTCTGCCTTGGGCTGAATTTTTTGTTATCCCTCCTTTCTTTCTTTTTTTTCTTTTTTTTTTTTTTTNTTTTTTTTTTTTTTTTTTTTTTTTTTTTTTTAAGCTGTCAGCCAATAAAAAGGTTCAGCTGTTTCAAAGAAGACAGCTAGGGAAAATACAGGGGCTTGCAACACAGAAATATCCTGGGAAATTTGTCTTGCAAAATTCTGGAGTCTTCCTGTTGTGGGGAAAGAACTAGAAATCTGAAGTATTGAAAATCCTTATCAAATCTGAAACAGCAAAATTGCTCTGAAAACCCTTTTTATACCCAAGCAACACCTCTTACATTTCTGCAACTCCATCTTTCCTGGATATGTTTTAGCCTTTTGCCCTGCTGGCCATGGCAGGACGATTTAACCACTCCATCACAGCCTGGCTGCACTCAGATTAGGGTCAAAGAACCTGGTTTTCTTTCATCCCAACTCTCCTATTGGACACCATCCTTCCCTTCCCAAAGGCAGCCATCCTTGCTTTAACCTGCCGCCTCTCCCTCTGCATCCCTGCATTTTCCAGTTCCAGAAAGGAATGCAAAGCAAGGTACAGAGTAAAAATATAGCCTCTCCTTATAAAACACACATGATAGGAAAGATGTGCCATTTCCCCTTCTCCCCCCATGCAGCAGTACCTTCAGGATCCCTGGAGTCTGCCCACTTATTAATATCCCCAACGCTCACATCTGTTTCCGATCGCTTTACGTGGATGGGATTTAATAACAAATATGTTCCCCATCAATCCTGGCCCTCGCCTTGCCTACAGTCCCTAACAGGCTTACGTATTTTCTGATCAGATCAGATGTTCTCTGTGGTTTGTTTGTCAGATTTGCTGTTTGGTGACTTTCTTCTGGCAAACGGGGTCTGAAATGTAAAACGTGTCGGGGAGTAGCGTGGAGCCACCAGCACTGCTGGGTCCAGGGAAAGCACAGTGAGGCAGGCATCCTGCAGCCCCACGGTTCCTGGATTTAGATTCCTGGCCTGATACACAGATATTCCAAATGGGAGGTTCACATTCCTCCTCGTATCACGCTCCTGGGAGATGTTGGACACGTGGCAAACGATACTTATGCAGCTCTGGGACCCAGAGGTGCCTCCCATGGCATCGAAATGCAGCTGAAAAAGTCATTCATACAGGCAAGTGTGGGAGGATTTCAGCCTGACAGGACTAAACAGAGGGTGCAGAGCTCTCTGCTGTCATGTTTCTTAAAAGGTGGAGGAACCACTGAAATAATCCAGGTCTAACTCCCCTAACATCGACTTAAAAGATCCAGGAGAAATGCTACAGTTCAGAGGATCATGAAACTGGAGATTCTGTGAAAAGCACTGAAAAGGAGGAAAAGAAAACAGTTTAATGTGCTTTTCAGGTGGTCCTTCCCATGCACAGGTCTGGAAATAGAACTGGACTAGAATGTTAGGATGGTGGTTGCTGATATCAGGTGGGGGTTGGGAGCCTCAATATAGCTCAGGAATATTTGAGAGATGAAAGAGGCCAGAGATGGGAAAATCAGAAGCCCTGCAGTGGGGCTGTAAGCTGGGAGATAGGAAGTGGGAATGCAAACACTGTGGCTTCCAGCGAGGCTGACATGCTCTTGGCGATGAAGAATAGCACACCAGTGGGCCAAAAGACAGGTACAGAAACACAGGAGCTACCACACTGCAATAAAGATTAAATTCCAATGTTTGTTCTGCTTTCTGGGGAAAACGCATCAGTTTGTGATGTTCTAAAATTACAAGTCCTCCTGGTAAAGATTATTTGTGAGGCACACCACCACATACTCCAACTGTCTCTTTTCCTACAAAACTGTCCAAAATTCCTACAATTCCATTTAATTGTTGAGAAGATAAATTTTCTATTAGGGACAAAAAGCCCAAACCCATGTTTTTGGTAAAAACTCACTAAATTTTGGGGGAAAAGTGGCTGCCCAAAGCCTATCATCCCAGCCAGGGACACACAGCTCCAGTACAGTAGCAGCAGAATTCAGACTGAGGCAGAGCCATCAACTCCCACCTCATACATTCAAGAGGCCCAGAGGGAAACCCAGAGCAGTTTAAGACACTGAAATATTGTCTGAAAAAGATGGGGGTTTTCTTTTCTTCATGGTGAAAGCTGCTCTGCCCCCAGACTAGGTGTGCTCAGAGTCAGCCAGCAGGATCCATGGAAGATAACAGCACCATTGACCCTGCAGAACACAGCCTGTGAACATTTCTTTTTCTGTTTTGCTTTCAAACAGCTCTTGCAGCACTGAGCAGGCTCAGAGGCAGAGATTACACATGGGTTGGAGCTGCTCAGCTTGGGGGCAACCCAAGAGAAGGAATTGGAGCATCTTGGAGATAGTCCTTGCTTTGTTTGCACAAGCAAGAGCAAATTGTCTCCTCTCACCTTTTGGGTTGACCAAACACAGGCTGAATAATCTAAAACCCTAATAGCCATCATGCCTTGGGCACTGTCCCAGCTGACCATCTCTGGCCAGACCTGGGTACAGACAGGTACACATTCCCTGGCCAAAGTTGTGCTGATCCCCAGTTTCAGAATCCCAATGAGTGTGCTGGAAATCTGGGAGAGCTGCTATCCCTCCTATAGCCTTTCCAGCTGCTATCCCTCCTATAGCCTTTCCTGCAGGGTGCAAGACTGAGACCAGGAGAGGCTGAAATAATTACCCAGACCAGATTATGGGCTCTAACCAGGAGCCAGCACAGTGCTGGGCAGTGGGTTGTGTGCATGGATGTTCCTATTGAATAAATCCATGTGCTCGGCCACTGGCTCCCAGGGGAAGCACAGCCCACAGGGTCACAAAGACTGAAGAATGTGCATCACCACGAGGGAGGATTTAACCCACCCTCATCCTTCAAATGCCAGGTGGGAGGTTTGACCTTGGGCAGCAGACTCAGGGCCTGTCCCAGGGCACAGACACACAAGTGCACAGAGCAGAGGAAGATGAAGTGCTTTTGCAGGTGACCCCAAGCAAAGTGGCAATCCCCAGTCAGCCAGGGTATCCCGATACCCACTTTGAGTCTGCAAGCTGTCCCCTGGGTAGGATTTCCAGGCACACAGGGTCATATCTTTCACGCTTTTGGAGCAGGGCTATAAATTATGGCAGAGGAACCTTAGTCTGCTCACTCTGTGCTCCTGGCGCCTGCTGGGAGGGTTGCTGTTGTTACAGCTCCAAATGGGGAACGTGTGATGTAGGGCTGGGAAGGGACTTCCCTAACAGCTCCGTGAAGAGGTCACAAATAGGAAGAAACTGTAGTTTCCTACAATATTTAGCATTATATAGGCCCTCAGCAGTGCCACACTTTACTTCTTCATTTCTAGCATCCCCCTTTGAGAGTTCTAGCCCACTTCATCATCATAAACATGTCAACAATCAGTCCCTGTGGAGGGCTCTGCTGTTTGTTCTTTGGCTCACATGGAGAAAGCATGTCCCTGCTCCAGCCCCCAGCACACATTTCTGTATCCTCAAAGGGGCTGGAGTTGGAACGGGGCCATCTTGTGGCTCCCGGACCTTGATAGTTAAGGAAAAAAAAATTTTAAAAAAAAATTAAAGAAAAAAAAAAGAGAAAAAGCAAGGAACATGAACTTGATAAATACGATCAGCTGCCGGGAACGTGCCTGCAGCCTCCTGCTGCTGTTGTTGACATCAGAAAGCTGTGGAGCCTGGGAGACGGGAGGAAGTTTTATTGTCTCGCTCCTACCAGGAGCACGCGATGCTGCCGCAGCTGCCTGGTGCTGCCCCAGCCACCCGCCTGTCACCGAGGAAAAAGGACATCACTTCCCACCTCCTGCACCCCACAGCTTCCCCCTGCCTCTCCCAGAACCTTTTTGTGGAAACCAGCGCCGGCACGACGTTTCCCCAGACTAATTTTTTATTACACCTGAAGTTTCCTGTCAGGCACCTGACAACTCCCCGGCCTCCAGGGCTGCTAATTGGGCTAAATTTTGTGGCCAGACAGCTGAGCCCAGGGAGAGGTGCCCCCATCCAGGATGCAGCTGTGTGTTGGTGCTTTTTCTACAGCGGCTTCGGCTGGTGGAGCTGGGCAGCCCCAGCTAAAAGTGGTTTCATGTTTTAGGAAGAAAGAGGATCCGAAACTCAGCTTGCTGCTCTGAGTCTGTGTTCCCCAGCAGGGCTTAGCAAGGAAGTTCAGGTTTCCTTAAACTTCACCGAGGCAGCAAGTTGGTCTATCAAAGGACCAGGAGTGAATTTCATTAATATTCATGGGGAAGAAAGAAAGCCCATACTAGTTAATACATATATTATCTAAATACTAATTCAAGCAACTGGGCTGAAAAGAGATGAAAACTCCTTGGGGGAAAGGGAATCTGAAGCAGTGCAGCATTTCAGCAGGGACATGGTGAATAATTTTGCAGTGACAAGTCATGAATATATGTGATGAAGACAGAAATACCTGAGAAGTTCCTACACAAATGCACTTTCAAAGCTTTTTCATCCTTTTATTTTCTTCCAGGGTGCAATGTTCCCTCACTCTTTCAGGTCCATGTCATTTGGTATAGGACAGGAGGGAAATATCTTTTTTCATATGCAGAGTTTAGGCCCCCTGAAAGGGGCTGGCTGGACAGTTATGAAGATGTAAACACTCTGCACAGACCCAGAACAAACTTTCCCAGTGCTTTGCTAAAGAAATATGGTGCAGTGCTTGGCTGCATGGAGCACGGTGAGAGCTCAGTTTTCATGGCTCATTTAGTCAGGGACTTTTCTTCAGGGACAGCCAGCAGGAGCACTGAGTTTGATCACTTTCTTCTGATGCAGGCAAAATGTTTCTGGATTTTGAACTGAAATTGGCTTAATTTACAGGACTTTTAAGATGCTTCAAAGTGGTCGCCTGGAGAAGAGTTTCCAAACCTGCCCCAATCCAAGACAGCCAAATCCTTTCTCACATGAACTTAAAGCACTGAAGTATTTTAAAAAGAAAACTTCTGTTCAGAAATGCTTTTTTAAAAAATTGCTTGTCATTCAGCTATGGCTGTGTGGGAACATCTCCTGGCCTCAGGTTTCCAACCCTTTTGTAGAAAATCCTCAGATCTCCCTTCAAAGTAAAAGAAAATAATTTTTTTCCCTTAAAACCAACCCAAAAACATTACATTTGGCAGAAACAGAGAGTTTCTGGGTTCTTAATGGCCAAAGCCCTCTGGCAGCAGTGTCCAAGCAGCCCTGGTGTAGGATTGTCAGGGGCACTCAGGTGTGAAGGTGCTGAGAGACCTCTAAGTATCTGGACCAAGAGATGGAAAGAAAATGCAAGATTAAACTTTCCTGAGTAGCCCAAGTCTTCCTCTACCAAAAATCACTAGAAAACCTTCAGTACAAACTCCTCCTCCCTCCCTGATTAACCCAGAGACAGATTTAAGTAGCACTGTTCCTTGCTAAGGAGCTGTAAGGAGCCCTGCAGGCAGCCAGCTGAGATAAAATACCACAGCTGAGGGTTTCTGTAGAGACCAGAGTTGTACCAGAGACAGATATTTTGTTAGATTGGTATGACATGGCACATGGAAATGGGAGGGAAGGTGTCTTTGAGCACAGTCAGGGCTCTTCCCCTGCAGGGCTGTGGGACACACAGGGGTTTAGGACACGCTGCTATCTGACACAGGCAGGAAAATGAAAGGCACAACCATCTCACCTGTGAGCACCCAAACTCTCACTGCTGTCACCAGACTGTGAGGACCAAGGAGGGAAATGCAGCCCCATGCTGCTTCATACCCCAGGAGCACAACCCTTCCCATCACAGCTTTATTACTGATGACCCCTCCGTGGCCCAGCAGCCCATCTGGGGAGCGTTCCCAGCTCCCTGCATGCTTTAATCCCTGTGTCTCCCCTCAGCACTGCCCTGACTGCCCATGGGTGATCTCCTGAGGGACAGGCCTGAGCACACACCAGCCGAGGCATCAGAGTGCAGGCAGCACCTGCCCTTTTTGCATTGGCTCCTGCAGAACCTGCACCCAGAGCTCTTTTACCCCACATACACCTGCTCCTTAAATTCTCTTCTAGTTCCTGAAACAGCCTTTCCTATCATTACGCAGCTGAAAGAAAACAAACTTTCACAACCATTTTTATTATTCCATTTAAAACTTGTTTACCACCTGTTGCATTTCTCTGTTAAAATGTGACACTAATTTGGGCCCAGGCTAACCCCTCCCTTGTCATCAAATCATCGCACTTACATGAACCAAGACAAAGACTTTTTATTTCTTTCCTATGTAAATCTACTTCTCCATGCTAGACATGACTCTTGGCAAAGATGCTGAAGAGAGGAGCTTGGAAGAAATGAATAATATTTTTGATTCTAGAGAAACAAATGTCAAAAGTCAATCTTCAAAAAATAATACAGCTTCAATTGACTCATATGTTTGTCATGATGCTGTGACTCTACAGAGCCCCAGCAAAAGGAAGAAGCTGTGATTTTAAGCTGCACAAACTGTTGATCTTTTGCATTGTTTGGGCTTTTGCAATCAGATCTGTATTTCAGTTAATAAAAATAGGGCAGTTACTCAACATTTTTTATATTCAGAGCAGCAAGCAGACCCTGGGAGACACCAGCCAAGTGCCTCCAGCTAAATGCAATCACATGCAGCTATTCTCCTCTCTCTGACAAGGCAGCATTCCTGCAAGAGGGGCTCTCCCTCACTAATCCTGTCATTAAACCTGAAAACCAGATCCTATTATTTTCATATTAATTTAATTCATCTGGCAGCAGCTCTCCCCACTCTCGTTGCACAGCACCAGAACAAATGGATGTCGCTTCATCCCAGGCGAGGGGAACCCAAACTGCACCTCAGAACTGAAATGAGAAACGCACACAGGGCAAGTGCTGCAGAGCCCTGTGACATGTTCTGTGCTATACCTGTGCTCCAGGCCTTCCCTGAGCACGCCTGCAGGATGCTAGAAGGCTTTAAGGTCTCCCTGATAAAAGCTCTATTTTCCCCCTGGGAAGTCCCACACAGGGTATTATTTTAGTGGTCTGTCAACACGAAACTTCAGCCTGGCTGGGGTTGTGCCATCCCAGGCATATATTAATGAATCACTCCAGCAGAAGCATCTTAGTGCAACCATCCTTTTAGAAAAATCAATCAGAACTAAATGTAAACCGCAAAACCAGCGAGTGGATGTATTGTTAAGAGGTTTTGATTAAAGCTTTTGAAATTAAAAGGATCAGACCGAGGATCACAGAAACATACCGCAAAATCATCAAAAGAAGATGAGGAGCAGATTTTGTAGCCCTTGCTCTTGAGGGAGATAAATCAGTTCTTTATAATTCATGTAAGGAAAGAGTTGAAAAACTTGGCCTTCGATACACAGAAAATCTTCTTAACTGATCCTGAGTCCTTGAAGCCTGTTCATCCTTTGTTGTCTCCCCTATGAGGAGTCTCTGGTGGCAGGACAGCTGCCCCAAACAGAGGTTTCTCTCCTGTCACTTGGCTGGATGTGCCAGGGTGAATTTTGGGACACCACCAGCACAATGACAAGCAGCAGATGCTGCAGCTCAGCCACCACTAATTGCTGGAAGCAGAGAAAGCTTTTATAAAGCAGTGATATCACCGAGTGAGAGAACAGCTTGTGTTGCCTGACGGGTACAATTTAATGTTTTTATGTCATAAAGCTCCTTGCATTGAATTGCTTATGGAATGAGCACTGTGCCATATCCTGTTTTTTACAGGAAACCTTAAACGTTGACATGAAGCTTTGCTGCCAATCACACTAAAAATGAGTGAAGAGCATTAGACCTGTAGGCAGTTTGACATGGTCAAGCCCTCATCCACCCAAAATCCCTTCTGAAACCCCATTCTTCTCTTTATCTACCGAGCCTTCTCTTTCTATCTGAATTTCATCTAAAATTGACCCCTTGCTTGGATGTGCAGGTATAAAAAATAAATGTTGGATGCAGCTGCTGCATGTGAGGCTGAATGTGCACTATGTGAGCTGAAGGCAGAGAGATGTAACTGCCCTCCTGCAGTTATAAAGAGTCAGCAATTCCAGCACAGCTTGTGCAGTGAATAGAGCCCTAAATCCAGATGCCAGTTCACAGATAGTCTTTCCGTTCAATTACACCCAACTTTTCATTTTTAGGCGACCCAAAAGCCACAGAAATTATTCCGCTTTGCAGTGTGTCTCTGCCAAATTAAAGCCTAACACATGCTTGAAGGAGCCACCTGATTTTTTCTATATTCACCACACATTTAAAAGTCGTATTTGTAAGTGACAGAGCAAAACAAAAACCAAAACAAACACAAAAATAGGTGCTCTGCTGAGAATTTACGTGGCAAGCTTTGCCCCAGAGTGTGTTTTTATGGGGAGGTTGTAAACCTCTGGAAACAGAAGGGTACATAATGAAAACATTGACAGATCCTTACCTAGGATATTGCAAATGAGCACACCATAAAAATGACTAATTACAGTTATTGTAAAACTCAACTCAGCTCTCAGGCCCAGCTGCTGAGCTCGACAGGGAGATGCAGACAGTGATAACAGAGGGTTTGGCCTCTGCTCCTGCTGTATTTTCCTACATACAGACAGGCAGCTTCTTGTTTTGACCCTAATGAAGGGTCAAATGAATGACCATGACCACAACAGGAAACACATCTAATAATGTTGTGAGTTTAATGGCAAGAAGAGTGTTTGCAAGTTATCTGGCCTGCAAAAATGCTGCCCTTTTTCACTGCCTGCAACAAGTCCACTCTTAGTCCCAAGCATGTTCCAGCTTGGTAGACCTCACCTGTCTAATTCAGGTGGGCTTTGAGGATGTGGTTGACCCCGTACCAAACCTCCTGACTCTCCAAGTGGATTTTTCTGGTCTGTGAGAGTGGAAGGAGGTCTCTCAGAGGCTCTGAAGAGTAGCAGAGGGATGAGGTGAGGAGGTGGGAGCTGCCTGGATGGAGTCTGTCCTCATGAGGACACATGGGAATTAGGTAGTTGCTGAACTGGGGCTGGCTTCACCAAAAAAAAAAAGGCCAAAAATAAATGGAGATTAGATGACAGGAATGCCCATGCGTCAGAAAGGATAGTTAATTTCTTGTACACATATGGAGAAATGTAGTTGTTGCAAACAAGTATTTCTAAATGGCAGCAGGGATGGTGCACGGTCTGTATGTCCTGGGAAGGGCTCTGCTGGAGTGGGAGACTGCTCAGACCAGGCTCCACCATTCCAGCACTGAGGGATTGAGGAAAAGCCTGGCATCCTTTCCATCCATGCTAGAAAAGCTAATGTCAGCTGGCAAAAGTAGCAGGAAGATGGCTCTGGGCCTGAAGGAGGTTTTGGAGAAAACCTCCAGCATTTCCATTTCTCCCTGTCCTTCTTCATCTCCCTCCAAGGTACATCACCTTCAGCTCTGGCTTGGGCTGGGCACAATCCCCCCTGTGCTTTCATAAACCCCATCCCCAAGGTCAGAGCAAGCTGCTGTGCCTGAGGAACTGGCACTGCATCCATTGGGAAACTGCAGTGGAGCCACTCAGCTTTACGAGGGATGGTGGAATATTTCTTACTGTTGCAATAAAGGCCTCAGCAACAACCAGGGGACAGAGCCTGGCCATGGACACCCCGAAGGCCTAAAGATAAAGGGTTGGATTACACAAAGCAGCCTCTCATTATCCACTCCTTGATACTGGTTGGTAACAGTGTTTTTTAAGGAATCCCTTAATTAGGTTTTCCAGTGCATAGGTTAGGCGTTTTCCAGCGAGGGCTTTATTGTAATGGGTTACACATGTTCTCATACTGTACACCAAAATGAAACTTAGCTACAGGGCATTTCCTTCCGCTGCTCTTGCTGGGGAGCAGCTTTAACCTCTCTGCAGACACAAAGCCATATTTCACCCCTGAGAGGCTGCAGCCACTCCCCTCTCCCATCACTGGCGTCACATCAGCCCTGAACTGTGCAGGGAACTCGCCAAGGTGCCACGGGGAACAATCCTGGGGAGGTGTGGGAGAGGTGAGGCAGAGATGGAAGAGACCCAGGAGCGTAAAAACCGGCAGAGGCTGAGTGCCAGCAAAGCCCAGGAGTCTCCACGGAGGAGCCCAGGGCTGAGCAGTGCCAGACTGCCACAGGAATCACCTGGGAGCCTCCTCCAGCCCCAGCAGGGCTGCATGGCTGTGTCACACCTCTGTGCAGCACCATCAGGACTGCTGGAAAAAAGGTGGGGATAAAAAAAAAACAAAAATAAACCAAACCAGTTTCATGGAAGTGAAGATTGAATTAATCAGTAAAAGAGAAACCCTAGGTTGGAATGGTCAGATATTTGGATTTGCCCACAGTCATCAGCTGTGGTAAGATGTTCTCCTGACCCTGGACTCTGAATATGGCTTACACACAGCAACCAGAGCTGCCTTTCTGGCCTGTAGGGTTTTTTCAACTGAAGATTGCTGTGAGACTAAAGAAATGAAAACTGTACTGGGAGATGAACACTGATGGGTCACAGGAGAAACCTGTGGATTCCTCTGCTATTCCCTAATGGTGCAGTATGACCATCAGGAAAAAACTCCAGCTATGGCTTAAGTGTGCAGAATTTACATTTTGTGAACTAACCAAAACTTGGAAACTTCTGATAGTCTTTCTTTTTGAAAACAGGGATATTTAAGGGGGCTTCCAGATGGCAAATTCAGATCAGGCTAAAGAAGACACATTTGTACACAACTTACAGGGAAGCAGTGGAACTCATTGCCATGGGATGTAATAGAAAAAATATGTTTACATTGGTTCAGCAGGCAACTGGGCAAATTATTGGAAGAAAAAAATCCTTCAAATCATCTTAAACACCTTAAACACCTAAGCAAGCACACTGTGTATGGTGTTCCTGCAAGGCCATGGCATCATGTGGGCACCAGGGCTTCAGAAAGAGTTTCTGTGGAAGGTCCTGTGGGGAGAGGCTGACAACCTGCATAGCTCAGTGCTCCTCAGCCCTGCCTGACAAGTGTGGGCCCTATTCTGTAGATCTCCAAAACCTCAGCCTGCAGCAGGGACCTGCTGATCCACCCAGCAGCCAAAATCCCCGTTCCCCTTAGAGCTGCTGTGGAGGGATTAAATCTCAGTCCTGCACAGAGCCAGGGATGTGACAGCTCTGTGCATACCAGGAGCCTGGCTGGAATGACATCTGTGAGTGTTTCTGGGAACTGGAATTTGCAGCTGGGCTTTCCATGGCACCCACTCCTGTTTGCACTTGGACCTTTGAAAATCGGCCTGTTAGTGTGCTCACATCGAAGAAAGGAATTTATGTTGTCTTTATGCTTTAAGCCTGAATTTGTCCTGAGGGAACAGTAGCAGAAAAAACAGGCATTTCTTTTTAATAGACACCAGCATCGTTACTTAGGTCTGGTGAGCTTAAAGGATTGAGAGGTGAATGATATCATCAAGGAAACAATTTCTTCCTTCATTTTTTTTTTTTTTCCCCCCACTCATCTAAGGAAGGAAAATCCCGCACAGGAATACGAGGGCCAGGTTTTTCAGCACTGCAGACCTACTTTATTTTGTCTGCTGGCCCTTCCCCAAGGCACAAACTTCCCTTCTTGTACTGCCCCTTCATCACACTCACCAAGAGATGAACCAGGTGACGGCAGAGGCGCCTGCAAGCCCCCACATCCCTTCCTCCCCAAAGCAGGGGGAGGCTGCTCCCAGAGAAGGAGAAGTTGGGATTTATCTATAGTGACAGCCCCCCACCCTTGGACACCTTGGGGTCACCACAGGCCAACCAGAGCACCTCGACTTGGCTGTGACCTTGCGGGAGCCCTGGCAAATCACATCTGGAACGTGTTTCAGCTTCCAGAGCAATAAATGAAAACACTGAGCACAACAGGGCCTGAGCAATGTTGTTTGAAAGAAAAGGTAATGCTTTGACCCTTCTTTGGCCCATGACATGTCTGGTTATTCCACCACAAGTTGTGGAAGTGTGGCTTGGGATGGGGAAAGGGCTAATAAAGTATTTTATCATCAAATAGTACAATTCGTTTCAAGCTTCAGTGGCACCGAAGGATGGGAAATGTAACTTCCCCACACTCCACGCAACTCCTTTTCTTTTGTCTCCAGATACTCAACAAACAGTGGATTCACACAGAAACAAGCAAGATCAGAAAAGTTCATGCCATTTTTCAAGCAGCTTGGCAAATCCTAATTTTAGAAAAATTATAAAATGACATATTTAATTTGTAAACCATCAACAAATGGAAATTCAACTTATAGGCACAGCGTCAGCATTAAAATGACACGTGACCTTTCTGTCATTTTTTCTTTACTTTTCACCACAGAAGTGTGATTCAACAACCTACTCCCTAAAATAAGACAGGTCCCTTTGAAGGATGAGGCAGGGCTGGCTGCAGAGACCCCCATACCTCCCTCTCCAGCCATGCCTGCTCCCTTTTCTCAGCATTCCTGGTCGTGTGGCCACCTCCAAGGACTGTTATCTGGGCCACAAGGAAAAAGCACAAGTGCTCACATCATTTCTATGACAAAATCCATAATCAGAAGGTATTTTCTGGTTCCTGTTGTGGCAAAATCCCATTTCTCCTCGCCCATGAAGTGAACAGCATCCTTCTAGATCACGTAATGCTTGTTTATTTTTAAAAAACAACTCAAGTAAAGTTTCTCAGACCTAAAAAGTTCTGAGATTGCAGGTCTAGATTTGGAAGTTGGCCCTCACCCAGCTGATGCCACTTGTGTTTCCATTTATATTTCACTGTCAGCACTGACAGACAATCTCTTCTATCAGGTCCATTAATTTATTGCTTGAATGAATAGTTTTCCCCTTGGACAGGCAACACCTCCAAACTGCAAGTTCTCCTTTTAGATCTCTCTGCCCTCCCTGGATCCACCCTGGAGGTTTCTGACATTTCTCTTTGGGCTCTTTTGGAGGCCTCACCCACCTCACACCAGTGAGATATAGGGAATTTGAGCCAGGAAATTCCATCAGAAGGGCTGGGGGGTTAACACAGAATATATCAGTGCTATGGCTGAGAGTGCTCTGTCCCAAAGAGCTGATGGGAGCAGAGACAGGGAACAACTGGAGCCACCATGCCATGACACCATCCAGCTGCAGGGGACAGTCCCTGTCCCTCCTTTTCACAGGCTACTGTTGCAAGGTGCTGCCAAGAAAGACATTCCCCAGCATTTAAGTTTTTGGATCCACTTGCTGTGAGCCCTGGGTAGCCACAGATTTCCGTGGTACCATTCCTACCATGGTTCACAGCCATGTAGCCTTCCTCAGTCTGAGTCTGCTGGAATTTCACTGCATCCATGCTGCAGGGTTGTGTTTGGTTATCATTTTATAGAAAGATTTTACGTCTTGCCCTTCCAGCCTGGTTTGTTACCACATGTAGGGATGGGAAGACAAATGGCTTGACAAAGGGCTTCACAGAGGCTGCAGGGNCAAAGACACAAGGTGTGTAGCAACAGATCCTGCAGTTCTGAAGTAATCAGTTCAGAAATAGCTTGGATTACATAAAAAAAAAAAAAAAAAAAAAAAAGCCCCCCCAAAAAAAAAAAGCAATCCCGACCACCCTCTTGCTGAATAACTGACTCACAGAAAGCTGTCGCTTTTTCTCTGAAAGCACTGAGAAACAGGGGCCTTCAATAGCTTCTTTGTGCAGTTTTATTTTGCAGCTCCCAGCCCAAGACAGCATTTCCTGACCTGTGAGGATATGCTGCCCTCTTCCCGCTCGGGACGCTGCAGCTCAGCAGTGTCATGGAGACACAACTCCACGGATCTGCAGGATTAGCCCAGAGAGTCAGCACTCCTCCACTCCCACGGGGATGGTTTCTCTGAGCAGTTAGGCAAAGGGTTAGGCAGGATTTACTAAAGTGTAAGAGATGGGATGATGTTCAAGCAGGCTCGTCCTGTCCTCACGTCCCCATCTGTCCATCTGTCCTCCCTCCTGCCCCGGCTGCAATGCCGAGCCCCTCCACCACCACACACTTTTCCCTGACACCTCTCCTCGCCTTCCCCATCATCCAGGAAGGAGATCTCCTTCTATACATAACATAGCCTATAAAAACCAACTTCCAACTGTCTTGTACTAAAATGTCGTCATCTGTGAGACTCCACCAGGAATTTGAATGTTTTGAGGCGGACAGTATTGATGAGTGAGCAAGAGAGAGCACCAGGAGCCTGCTCACCCACTTAAGAGCTGCAAGCTTTTACCTTCCCTTCGTGCAAGGGGGACAAATGAGGACTTTCCACCCCCAGGTTGTGACTCTGGGTTGTCACACCTGCTGCTCCCACAGGTGCCTGTGTGACGGGAGACCCCCTCCAGCAATTCCCCTGTGATTGCTTTTATCAGCAGTTGAAGATTAGAGGTACCTTGGAATAGAAACTTCAAGGAAATAGGGAATGGGGTAATTGCATTTCAAAGAAAGTGCTTGAAAGAAACCTTTGAAGGACCCTATTCAAAGGTTCATTACTTGATAGAACCGTTTTAAAAAGACATAAATTCCTGTTTGGGTTTGGGATTGGCTCCCACCCCAGCAGGACAGAAAAGCTGCCTTCTTTGTAGGAACACAGTCCCAGCACAACACAGGAGATGAAATCCATGTGATAACATCTGAAATGGCTTTCAACTAAAAAGTCCAAAGGTAATATATTAAGGTAAGGCCTGGTCTGCGCTGTGCATGAATAACTTCCGTAAGAAGACCTGAGCTTGTGCCCATGAGCTTTTAGGTAGCATGAAGAGAGTTAAATGTTTGTTGTGCTGGCTGTATATCAGATATCTCAGTGCAAATCCACAGCCAACGGTTACATCCCTTACTGCTGCAGTGTTTCCAACTGACTAAAACATGTCAGCCACTTCCCAGCCAGCACAGCAGCTGAATTCCATGGCCATCCTGAGCTGCAGGTCAGACAGGGGCAAACCTTGGGCCCAGCTTAACATTGTGCTGTTCCCTGAGGGCATTCAGTCCTCCCCTCTTGTCCCAAATATTCACCTTCCTGGCAGTAGCATCACCACGCAGGAGTCACCAGGCCTGACAGCACCAAGATACATTCAGGCTGGCAAATTGTTATTAATGGCTCAAATCAGCCCACAAGCACAAAAATATTCTGTCTGTCCAATTTCCTGGTACAGTTTCCTGCTGAACTTTTTCCTTATGTTTGGAATTTTATTTCTCTTGGAAAAAATATTTCTAGATGTACTGAGGAAACAGCTGATCTTATCGCCTCTTTCATAGATGACTTCAAAAATAATACCTCTAATGATGCACAAACCTCCATTTACAAAACCCTGGGTTCAGCTAAGCCCTTAGTCCATGAGCAGCATGAAGAGTGTGTTTAACAGGATTCAGCAGGAAGTGTTTTTAAGGATACTCTCAACCAATCTGCTGACATGGGGTCAGAGCTCTTAGCAGTTCCACTCTCAGCCTCGTTTTGCTATTTTGCATCATGGCTCCAGTCTGGCCACATCTGGACCTGCATGGAGAGACTCTTTCACTTTCTCCAGCAGCAGCCTCTCATCCTGGCTCTGGGCTCTGCCTGTTCCTGAGATTCCTGAAGGCAAACACAGGAGTGCCCCAAGGAGGCTGGGCAGTGACCCCACAGGGAGGAGAAGGTCTGACTGTAATGTGCAGCATGAAGAGCCTGAGGTCCCTGCTCCAGCCTTTGGAGACAGGACAGCAAAAACATGCCCAGTGCCCAAATTCTGGTGCAGAATTCCAGTTGAGGTGCTGGGATACAGTGGCAGCACCAAGGAAGGAGTGCAGGCTGCCTCAGCAGGAGCCTGGCTGTGGCTGCTGTGACAAGGAGCAGGCAGAGTGTGCTTCAGCCTCTCCCCTGCAGCACCAGCATCTCACAGGGCTGCACAAGTAGAGAACCAGGCAGAAAGCCAGGAAAGCTTGAGTTATATTCCTGATGCTGCCATTAATTTCTTATATGGCCTTGGGCAACTTGTATCACCTGCCAGTTTGGGTTTTTCCTTAGATAAAGTAGGGAGAACAGTTAACATCGTGGATTTATGGAGCTTAAAGCTCTACAAAGAAGAGTCTGGTCTGGCTTCTCTATATCAAAAAAACCTTTAATTTCTCTCAGTTGTGCCTGAATCAAGGCCAATTGCCTATGTTTGACCAATATATATCTCTCCATCTCTTACAGAAGAGCAACTTATCTTCATCTGAAACATCAAGAGATGGAGAAAAGCCAGTACTTCCCTTGGTATTTTTCCCCCTGTGATTAATTCCTATCCCTACTGAGCATTCAAGTTTCATTTCCCATTCGAATTTTTTTGGGATTCTTCTTTCAGCCACTACTTCTAACAATGCTTTTTTTCTGCTAAATGAAAGTGTTTGCCTGATTCGGTATTTCTCCCCATGGCTTACCCACGCTCGTTGGTGGGCCGAGGGCAAAAATGGCAAAGATAATTAAAATCTGCCCTGTGCTTTGAAATATTAAGCCCATCTCTAAGTCCCATTATCCTGCTCAGTGTCAGAGGTACCACTGACAAGTACTTGACTTCAGCCTTTCAGGCGGCGTGCGGCTGCCAGAGAAAACCAAGAGTGGAAAAGTACTATCCCTTCAGAAAAACAGATGTTGCAGCTCCAATTTGTCTTCTGCTAAGACAAAGGAGATGCGCTGAATTGATCTTTTGTCAGGGATTTCGTTTGCTGCCAAGATTAATATCACAACAAACTGGGAGGCACCCTTCCTCAGGGTGCTGTATTGCAGAACTGAGCCTAAATACCCACACTGAGCATAATTTAGTGAGTCTGAAACTCTGTCTGCAAATGGGGAGATAAACTTTTTTCATCCAGTAGCACGTTATCTAAATAACCCCACTGTCTCAGCATACAGGGGCTGACCACTCAGTTTCAAAGCCAGGCAGTATCTTTTAGGCTTGATGGTGCTCACCACGGAGTGCCTGTGGTGGTCCTCAGAGCCCTGCCTGAGGACAGAAGGAGTGAAGAGATGGGAAGGACAACCTGGAACATCCTGTGAGGTGGTTGGAGGGCTCTGGTTGGAAATAACCACTTTTACCAGCCAGAAAAACCCCTCTCAAGTCATGCAGCTGGATAAGGGACATACAACACAGGATGTCCATGAAGTGCAGAAGGTTCCAGGACATTCTCTTTATCCACAGACCAGAACACTGCAGCTTACAAGCTGGCTTGTCCCCAGGTATCCTGTCGGTTTGTCTTCATTGATATCATTTTCCTGTGGCACTTTCTGCTCCATACACAAAGTGACAACCCCATTTCCCAAACAAACCCATCCCAGACATGGATATTCTTCCCTGCTGATGTGAAACATCACACATCTTCACCAGCCACTGCTGTATTTTCAGCAAAATGACTAAAAATCCCCACTTGTACAGCTCCCTCAGGATGAAGGGCAGGACATAATTTAAACACATTGATTCAATGCTCCACAGAAAAAATTGCTCCAGATTTTTTTACATGGCATATCCAATTAACAAATTGAGACAAGCACAGTCACCAGATTGTGATGTTTCTTCCACACTTCTTCATCCACCTGAATAACTGCAAGTAAATATCACCAATGCCCAAATCTCTGTGCTGCAGCAATTCGTGAACAAGTTCCACACACATTCAAGGTATAATGGATCAACAAAAATAACTGGACAAACCAGAGATTTTAGGCATGCTTTTTATTCTGTGCTGTGGGAAATATTTTACAGTGGTGGAAAGCATTGCTGCACTACCTCAAGACAACAACAATTCTCACTGGTTCATGGAAGTGCTCCTGAAGCAAGCTGACTCTTTTTTCTGCTAGGGCTAGACTGCACAAGGAAGTTTTGTAAGCTTAATTATGCCAGCTAGGAGTGTGAAAAAACAAATACATCATCCCTACAAGAGAGAGAGCTGTGCCAACAAAAAGCCCCTGGTGTGGATGCAGCACTACAAAAGGAGGGGTTTATTTTTTTCTTCCTAGTACAGTCAATTTTGTTTGGGTAGCTCTGATAAACTACACCAGCAAAAGAAACCACTTGGCTTGAACAACTGTGTTTCCAGAGTAGGCTGCCAGTCAGTGATATCTGTGTGTCAGCACATTCCTCCTGCTGGAGAGGGGAGACCTCACACCGAATTCCCTGAAGTCTTTACCTGTGATAGAGGAAAGCTATGAGAAGGATCAGGATATTCAATATCTAAAAGGAGGCTGAGACACAGTGTGGTGAGGGGAAAGCTCTGGCTGCTCTGAGCCCATCCAGAAGCACATTCCTGCCTGGCACATGTCCTCTCAGCTGGAAAGTGAATTTCTTATCAGAGATGATCCCCAGCCAGACAGGCAGCCATTCCTGGGATTCTGGCATGACCTGCTGCCCACATCCATGGCAGGTTCCTGCTTTGTGTGGGGGTTTATAGTTGGATCTCAAGGGTTTTGGTCCTGCCTGTTGTGGGCCCAGCAGGCTGTGAGGTGAGTACCCAAGGTTGTAGTTATACCACACTCTGAGGATGTGATGGTAGAAAATGTTTCTTTTAACCTAAAAAACCTCGCTGGGTTTACCTGGAGGCTGCAGGCAAGGTATATTTAGGCAATTCACCTTTTCCTGCCAGTGCTACTAAGCCTGATGTTTGCCTCATGTGATCCTGAAGGATTCACAGGGACTGCCTGACCTGCTGTCACCATGGGGCTGGCTGCAACCCTGAGCAGAGCCAGAGCTGCCTCACAGGGAAGGTTTACCTGGACAACCCCGTGCCAAGTATGTGCCACCCCTCACTGCAAACAGGCACCTGTCGGGCCGAGTTGCACTCCCCTGCCCTGCCCTTTTCTGCAGGCTTGTGTCAGCAACATGTTCTGAGAACATCTCCGTCCTTCCTGCTCTTTTTCTTCATTGATCTCCTCTACAGCACACGGGCAAATTCAGAGCTCTGTAGCAGAGCTTCCAGCCTGTGGCCTGGGCCCCTTCCTTCGCATCCTCCCGAGCAGCAAGTCCCACCTTTTCCTTCTTGCAGAGCTGTGTTGGCCCGTTGCCCTCTCTAATCCGGAGGGAGGTCGTTTGTTGGGCTTTTCTTCCTCAATCAACCCACAGAAAAGGGATTGCATGAGGCTTTGTGTTTCTGCAGAGCAAATTCCACAAGCAAGGTGTAAAAGTAATTAAAGGCGCCGGGCCGCACTGCCACCAGCCAGCGATCCCCTGGCAGCCACCTGCACAATGAAAGCACAGCAAGGGGGGAATCTAAAATCCACAGCTTTTAGAAAGCCACACCGTTTCTCAGCCCAACTCTCTGGGGGACAACAGATAAACAGCACTGCCCCGAGGAATTTCCTTCCTCCAAAGGTGGGAACTGCCCGAGAGGAGCCGAGGCCTCCCATCCTCTGATGACATCAGCTTCCTCGGGCCTGGGGTGAGGGGACTTCAAAGGAGGACTTAGGGGAAAAAGCCCTCCTGGGAGAATCGAGAAGGTTTGATTCCTGGCCTGAAGGCCATCAGGCAACCTTGTTGCCAGTGGTTCACCCCAGCACTCCCAGGGAGACCATAAAAAGGACCGGAAAACTTTAGCACAGCAGAGGAAGCCACGCAACCGGGACCAGCGAGAAGCTGCTGCTCCAGAAAAATGGTCCCAGCACAGCCCAATCTCCACCAATATCTCAGCTAATCCATGGACCTGCCTTGCCAGAAGGTCAACAGTTTCCTGGGACTCACTGTGGATTTTTGCATGTTAAACCCAGGTTTATTCAAAGCAGTCTCTGTCTAATGATGTGACGCGTCACTTCCTTCCCGCTACAGCTTGCTCTACTCTTAAATCTTGACGAACTGAAATATCTTTTTAGTTCCCAGCCCTTATCCTAAGTTTTTGAAATGTTCCCAAGAACTTCCTGGGGGAAGAGGAAAAAAGGAAGGGACTGGCAGGCAGACACAGTGACACTATGTTCACATAACCTTCCTTTCCTTAGGAAACCAGGCTAAAAATAATAGTCAAAAATCTTGGGTAATTGCCTTCAACTCAACATCTCTCTCTAGACAGGAAGAAAGGAAGGAATTAGGAGGCTGTAGGTTATATTTCAAGGTTTGTCTACATGATTTGAAGCATAGAAATTAGAAATGAAATTAAGAAGATATATTAGGTCGTCCTGCCCCTCCCTGGGGGAGCAAACCTACAGCTGTTTCCCTTAGCTTAGCATATATTTTAGTGAAGTGTGCAGCCCAGTTTCAAATGATCCAAATGATGGAGCTTCCATCAGTTTTCAACAGGGACCTATTCCTTTCCTTACATATCTTTCCTTTTTTTTTTTTTCTTTTTTTTTTTTTGTGAACAATTTCAACCTTTTTATCTATTGCCCATGTTTCATCTCATGACTTCCAGCACACCTCTTAATTGTTTTATAAACTCACTGGAGTAGAAAGGTAAATAGTTCTGTGCATGCCACCGACATACTTCAAATAGCATCACAGGGTTCATTTCATGCTTTTGGCTGACTTAGACGTTCTTATTCAGTACAGCTTCATGTTTTTAACTGTGTTTTTCCTGGAAAAAAAAAAAAAAGGGGGTGGCTTTGATTAATAAATTCCAGGTTTTTTTTTCAAATCAGAATTCTTCAGACTCCCCACCCTGGCCACGTTTCAGCTTGAATTTGAAAGGCCCAGCCCACTCAAAATATCCTCGAGAGGTTTTTCTCATTCCCCTTGACTTACCAACTTCAGTTTTCTGTGATATAATTAAAAATTATCAAAAGGGATGGGTTACTTTAATATGATATTATTAAAAAAAAATAGATCTCCTTTCTTGGCCATACAGCTTCTTCTTTGATAGAAGAGACTTGCTTTTTGGCTGAGTGGGCCCTGTAGATTTGTGTGACATTTATCTCAAGTTGCCGAAGGGAGAGGGTTGAATCTGTGCTGACTGTCAGAGTTTTCTGGAAAATCTAGGGCAAGCCATATTTCCCAGTAAATTAACTTTTTCTCTCTAAGATTTGTCCTTTGAGCAGGTCTGAATTTGAGAGCAAAAATCCAGCCACTGACCCAGCACAAAACTGAGAAGGTACCCAAGGATGAATTAGCACTGTCATATATGCATGACAGAGAAATCTATTTCTTTTCGCTGCTTTGCAGCAATAGAACATGAAAAACTGTTCTGAGATGTAAACAACTCCACCCAAAGCACAAACACACAGAGGCTTTGACCAAAACCTCCATCTTTAACATGCCTATTCCACAGTCAGAAACAGAAGATGTGAAGATGTGTGAGTAGATGTAGTTTTCTTGGCCAAACTGAACTTGTCAAGAGCCAATTTCAGAGAATTTTATGGAAACAAGATTTCCCATCTCACAATTGCCTGACTCAGGACAGGAGCTGGTTTCTGGTATTCTCACACCTCCCTGATGCAGAGCAGCACCTCCACAGCTGCCAGCAAACAGTGAGGAAATGTGCACATATTTGGGATTCATGCCTTAGCAACCCCTGGCTTCCTCATGCACCCCACAACCCACAAGAAGCACCAGAGCACCAACATTTCTGTGCCTGATCCCTTACTTACAAATGCCCCTTGTAACTGGGGACTGCTGGGAGGACAGAAAGCCTGGCTTTCTGGATCAGATGGAGAATACTGGGAATATTTTATGGGTCTTGAGACCCCCACAGCCCTGCAGAGCAGAAGTTTCACATCCCTTCTCCATTCACACATCTGCCCCAAGACTAACTCTACTGATGCCCTGAAACTCCAGCCTTACAGAGCCTGATGCCACCCACATTTCCCATAAAAGCAAAAAATAGATCCAAGGCCATATTAGGCATACTTAGAGACACTGAAAGAAGGTTCCAAGAAGTCTGAGCCCTTTCCTGAGTGCTGACAGATGTGTCTGAGTCACCTTGTTCTCTGCCATTCTCTGCTGAGTCACTTTTATCCAAAAGCATCGGCAGCAAGAGGAGAGCAAGGAGAAGGAGGGAGCACAGCCAGCAGAGGGTAAGCAACAGGAGCAGAGGGCACCAGGCTGGACCTCATCCCAGCTCCTCTGACGTCTGTTCCTGGTGGGAAAAGTACTCTGGGAACACAAATTCCATGAGGGTCGGGCAGTGACAGAAGAGAGAAGGATGCTGGTACCCAAACCCAAGCAGGATACTGGGAAAGCAACAATATTGTACCAAACAAAATGAGATTACGTTTCAGAGTGGCCCAGTGCCAGAGTGTGTGTGTGTGAGAGAGGACACGTGTGTACATGTGTACCAGCACTGTGTGCACATGCACACACTCCACATAGTTTTGTTTGGACGAGCTATGTTTCAGCAAAGTTAACAACAACAAATTGCAAACAGCACTTTTATTCAGCCCCCAAACCAGCTGCTTTCAAGGCAGTACCAGTGGGAAATAAAAGCATCACTGGCTGTTGCTACATGACCCAGTAACTTCAGATGCTGTACCTTCTGTTCCATCCCAGTGCTTTCCATTTTCTAGCCAAAATGAACACTGAAGTGCTGAGAGTCCATTCATCTACTTATTTAAGGCTCAGCACCACTTTTCAGGAGCACTATATAAATTCAGAAGTTGCCTGAAATAATAAATAACTGTGACAGGTACAGAAACAAAGCCTGTAGCTCTAAGGCTAGTGTTTCTCCCTCCAGAGAGGTTTTTGTTCCCCTGTGTCTGCAGGACAGAACATTCCAGCGATGTTTCAGCACTGATGGGCCCTCGAGCCTCAGCCAGGAGAAAAGTCAGCTTTCTGGCAGAAAACCCTGCATAGCTCCAGGAACCGAGTGAAGAAAAGGAGAAAAGATGAAATACTTTGTTTACCATATCATGACATCACCTTCATCACTGGAGAAAAATGCAAGTTCATCCTTCTTCCCGGGGATGGTCCGTATGACCCGAGTGATTATCCCTGCTGGATAGAGCGGCGTTGTCCTTCCCCTCCACACCAGCACACGCAGACGTGTTTGACCTCGTGGCCACCAGCTTCAGCAGGGTGCAGATGCAACCCACAAAGCTCCCATTGCTGAATTCCCTTTGCAAGATGTGATGGTTTTTATCTCTTGGTTGAGCCAGAACGTGCACCCAGAGCTGCTGACTGTGGCAAGCTTTGCCGTCCCCTGGGACAGCCTGTGGGCTCTGTGGAGTCAGGGAAGGATTTCTACCCAGAAAGGCTTTGTGTTGCCCACTGCTTTAATCATGTGCTGGCACCCAGAGCAGGGCAGAAGCCTTTACAGAAAGCAAACCATTTCCTCCATAGGAAACAGTCACTTCAGCTGGCATCTGTCACTCAGGTGCACAGAGGAGTTGTGATTCTCTGGAAAAGACCTGGTTCTGAGGAAATGTTTGCCTTAATTCAAACACGTCTGGGTTAAAAAAATCTTTTTCATATAGGGTTTCTTCTCCCTCCTCCTTTCATTTCCCTTCTAACCCTGTCCCCCCAAACTCCAATTATTTGCAAGGGCTCTGCTATTTACTATTTATGTGTTCCTGTCCTCTGGTAACTAAGCAGTGTTTGGAGATCTCACGGGGCAGGTAAAGCCAGGTATCCCAGTACTTGGGGTATCACATTTTACCTTTTTTATTTCTTCCTGGTTCTGCTCTCATGGCCTCCCAACAAATCTGGTCCATCAAAACCAGTTTTAGGCTTCATGACAAAGAGAAAAGGGTCAGTTTTCTCCTGGAAAGAGGGGTCACTGCTCGATTCTGGGAACAAGGATTGCCTGAAAGTGTGCAGAACTGTGACTGTTCTGACAACCAGAAATGCATTAAAAACACAGTGGTAAATGGCACTGTAGTCAGCTGAGATATCTCTGCAGTGAGGATTTCTTCCACCTAACTGGAACTCAGATTGAGTTGTCAGGAAACTCCAGTAAATCTTCCTACTCACACCAGACCAGAGCCAGGGGAGTACTTTACTGCCCTGACATGGAATGGAAAACCAGAGCTCCAAAACACTTGCAAAGGGATCATCTCAGGAGGGGAAATGGTGTGGATCAGCTGAAATGTTCATTTTGTTTTTAATGCTACAGGCAACAGCAAAGCAAGATAAAACTGTAAAAAAAAAAATAAAATCCAGATCTCATGCTTTCCATATTTGAAACCACTTGGAAGTGTTTTCAGGACCAGAGATTTACTGAACTGGCCCTTGTACATACAAACACAGCCAGGTTATCTTAGATTAACATTTTCTGATTATAAAGACCTAGTCAGAAAATTCTTTACCAAACATTTTACATAATTACAGCTGCAAGAAAATGCCAAAAAGAAAGCATAAATAAAAAAAAACCCTGGCAGGTTCCCACCTGGGTAAAAAATATTGTTTTGAAACAGTAGCTCATTAAGACACTGCTCCTGTGGAAGTCAGAGATCGCTCATCTCAAGGCCCAGGCAAAAATGTGTTCAGGGGTAACAACACCCAGTGAAGAATTACCACATACCTAAGCTGCATGTGCCAGATGGACTAAAGATTCATTTAGTCTCCAGGAGCCTCTTTTTTCATTGTTATCTTGAGTAAAAAAGCTCTGCTATGTGGAGCTTTGTCCTGGAAGTGAGCAGAGCACCCAGACCTGGAGGGGCTCAAGTGATCTCATCAGGCACTGCTGCACACCCTCCCTGGACACAGCCTTGCACTAGCCCAAAACAGCCCAAAATCACCTGGGTCTGTGCATAAGGACAGGCAGAATAATTCAGAAACACCAGCTGAAAAGGCCATTCCTTTGTGTGAATTCAAGGGAGGGACAGTAATTCATTTAAATGTTGACTCGTTATTGGGCTGTCCTTCACAATTGTGTCAAGAGTAATTTTGACCTCAACAGTTCTTTTAATTGAATCCGATTTAGATGGGAGTCCACCAGCACTTCATCTTTATTTGAATTTTATAACTCGATTTAGCATTTAGCTTCAGTTGCAATCTGATTTTATTATACTTGCTCCTGGTGGAAAATGTATCCACCTATTACCAGCACCACATAAATTCAAGGAACTGTCTCAAGGAACATTCTCACACGTATGAGAGGCTACATTTCATATATAATGTGCCTACTTGTTGATAAGGCTTGTTGCACAACTCAGTGCCATAACCTTTTCGGAGGAAGTATTGTTTCAGTGCACAATATGTCACAGAGGACTGTGACTTTTCCTGCTGCTGTAACTCATGGTGTCTTTGGGGCTCATCCTCACAGAGGTGCAGAGACTTCAACCACACACTGGGTACTTGCTCCAGCACAAGTGTTGATTTGAGAATATGTTCCTTCTCCAAAGAACTGATATTCACATGCCTCCAGGGCTTCTTTCTGTATGAATAAGGGGCTCTGTCTCATAGGTCTGTTTTCCCTTCCCATGTGGATTCTAGATGCTGAAATAGCCTAGCAGTGGTTGCAATATTTGCTCCCTGAAGGCATTCAGAAGGGCTGCAACATTTTCAGAAGGACTGAGCGTTCATGCTGCAGCACCACCACATCCACTACACTTTCAAAAAGCAAACAGAAGCCAGAAAGGCTGTGACTGTATTGTGGGGGACACTTTCCAGGCACTGGGGATAGAACAGGGTTGCCTCAGAGTCTCCATCACCAGCTGCTTTTGCTCCACGTGTGACAGAACAAGGGGAGGAGGAGACTCTTTAGGAGGCTTTTCTAGCCCTGTGATTTTACACTTGCACCCAGGATTTGAGTTTTGGGATCTGCCTACAGACAGGGTGAGTTATCAGACACATCTACACTGCTGCACATAAACAACAACCCCTGCCTGAGCTGCCTTACCCAACCCAGCCTGGGTTCCACAGCGAGCTCCACACTCCTGTGATCAGACAGAGCTGCCTGGCTTCAAGTCAGGTTCACTGCAATGGAAAACAAGTAGATCATTCCAGATTCCAAGGCCCGCAGGCCAGATCACTCTTGAACACTAACTAATTAAGAAAAAAATCCAATTTAATTAATTCTCTTCCCCCCCCCCAATATAATCCAAGAGCTTTTGTAACATCTGAAACTTTTATCAGAGTTGACAATGGTATAAATACCTCCCTGCCAGCTCCTAGAGTGCTAGCAAACAATCTTTCATCAGGCAAATGAATTCTTACAGATGGAGCAAGATATAAACACCCATATGTAAAGCACATTCTCTGGACTGGGTCCACCATGAGCAAAACCCTCTTGCTTCCCTGGAACCAGCAGCACAAACTCCCTTTATACATCTTAAGTGTCCACTGTCCAAACAATAACACATTAGCATGCTCTTGACACTGCTGTCAAAATAAACAGCTATTTATTAACGTTCTACAAGGCATTATTTTTAAAAGAAATCAATCGAGCAATAATGTCAGAAAATAATATATATCCCTCTGTTCCAGAAAACAGCATCTCCCTTTTACTTAAGACAACATCTGGTCCAGATAACAGCTGCCAAGGGTAGAGCTGAGAGTCGCTGTGATTGCTGTTGCTTGGTGGTTGCTCGAGGATTTTTGAGAACAGCATTTTTTCACTCTGTGGTATCACTGCCAACTATTCCCTGGGATCCCGGGAGGACAATGCATTCCCTTTCTGCTCTCACTGGGTAAACGGAATAAAGGCTGAACATGGTGTTTGCTCTCACTCGTCAAACCTGCACTAAATATAAAAAGATATTAAAAGCTGCCTCCCCCTCTCTCTTTCTGAGGTGAAAACCTCCCCATCTTCACACAGGGAGACTTTTGCTGCCTTTTGTTCCTGTTGGTCAAGCAAATTTAAAGATATCAAGGAACCTCTTGAGAAAACCAAGGGAGGAAACGTGAATGCAAAGTGAACTTACAAACAAAAAGCTATTTTTAGTGCTGGGGGAAGCTCTTAGCATTGGACAAACAATACAAGGAAGTTTCAGACACTGACTGCTAAGGAGAGCTAATATCCCCTTGTCGCTGCCCCACCTAGTCTGGATACAGGAATGCTGCTGTATTCTCAGGCTTCCCACCATCCCCAAATTATCCACTTTCCCCTTAGCATGGTGCAAAAGTTCAGGGCTTGGCATGAGAGCACCTGGTTGGCTCAAACACGCACAGAACCTCACCCTCCTGCTGGCACAGGTGATTCAAGGTCACAGAGTGGCCCCAGGGTGGGCTCTGTAGCATTGGTGGGGGTGGCTGGTGGGACTTCCATTTCCAGTGCCACCAGACGTGGTAGCACAGCACAGCTGGAAGCACCCACAAGGCTGAGGCCGAAGAGTAAATCAAGTCTTGTGTACCCCAGGCACAGGATTGGGACAGAACAGCTGGGCAGAAGCAGGAGGAAGGACATGGATGGCCTTGGGACAACCCAAAAAGGACTTTCCTAAACATGGAGCAAAATGTGTATCAGTGGAGTCTCACTGGTGCTCAGCAGCTGTAGATTCAGGACATAACAATGTCACTCTGGGAGCCCCCTCAGATTCCCCTTTTCCTCACAGAATTTCAGCTCTCCACCCCTACAGGCACCACGAATAATATATTTGTCAATCAGTTATCAATGTGCAGGTCCTTTGGGGTGGAAAGCTTGTACACAGGAGTTTGTCCAGTCTGTTTGGTCCTTGCTCCAGCTGCATTCCTGTTTATTTATTCATTTGCAACCAGAGTGAGTAGTCAGTGGTGAATAACAGATTTCCAAGATCAGTGAAATAAGACTACACATTGTTTCCCCTGAGACCTCTCCCAGATCTTTGCATTTCTCAGAGACCTGAACCAGTGTCCAGGAAACAAGAGACCCTGGGACAGAAATTTCAAGGAGCAGAGAAGTTTTTACTTTTGCTGCTGGTTTTGCTGTAAGCTTACAAACCCTTAAAGCCAGGCTTTGATGACAGGGTCAGTCAGAGGCTGGATGCAGCATGGAACTGTACAAAATAATAGAATCTACAGAGGATTGCTCAAGTCCTTATGTGGCCCTGGTGCTTATATAGACTCACAGGAGGTCAGTCAGGGACATTTTGCAGATCCGCCTGCTCGAGGGAGAGAAGGATATTTATTGCATTGCAACTAAGCCTCACTCAATGTGCCCTTCCAGGGACAAAATTCAGCTTTGTACTGGGCCACAACAGAGAGAGTGTAAGCAGCAGGTTGAAGGAAGTGGTTCTGCCCCTGTATTCAGCACTGGGGAGCCCAAGTCTGGATACTGCATCCAGCTTTGGAATTCCCAGGACACAGCCCTGAGGAATGGGAGGGAGCCAGTGAGGCCAAAGCACATGGCATGAGACAGCAGTGGGGAATCATAGCTTCCATGAGACTATGAGCTAAGAGAGATCAAACCTGCTCTCCCAAAAGTGCACAGCCAAAGACGAGTTGCAGCATGGGTGATTCAGATCAGCTGCAAGGAAAAGACAATTTTACCCTAAGAATGGTAAAACACTTGGACAAGGACTCAGAAATCCTATATCCATGTGTTCTTTCAGTGAATCTTTATCAGGTACGTAGGGAAGGTCCTCTACACCCATCAAGCACTCAGCTCTCTTTGATCTGCCTAGGTGTGTCTGGCCTGCTCCAGGAAATCTGCTTTGTTTTTTTTTAAATGGCACTTCTATGACTGAATAATCCCTTGGTCAGTTTCAAAGAAAGTCACCTCTGATTTTGGATTTGAACCCTCTCCTAGAGGTTTTTAGATCACTTTGTTCCACAGATATTTTGTCCTAAATTATCACCTGTGGGAGAGGAGAGGGTTGTTGGTTGCTGCTTCTTTCTAAATGATTTTCACATGGTTTTTAGTGGTATGGGGGAAACAGTGATTGAAAAAGTCATCCAAAGAAAAAATATAAAGAATTTATTTCTGATCTGACTCTTGGTTCCAGTGCAGGGTTGATCTGTATCTGCACAGGGTGAAGGATGAGCTAATGGAAAACATTTGGGCAGCTCTGATAACAGAGTATAGCAAACAGTGGGATCAAGCTCACAGTGCTGCTGGTCACACATTGCAAATCACAGGCAGCACCAGCCTCATACCCTGCATGTTTCTGCTTCTGGGTTGCACTGGCTCCTGCAATAACTCACCTACTACTCCTGAGAAAGCTTTGGGATCCCCCTTCCACCCACCAGCTGACAAATCTGCAGTCATCCACCAGTGTCACCCCAAACCTCTGCCACTGATACCACACAAAAAGGGGAAGCTGCTGCTTCAGAGCAGGCAGTCCAGACTCCAGCAGCGGGGAGGTTTGGTGGAAACTGTGCATTGACTCTGAAACACTTTGGCTGTGCATTTGTTCAGCTTTCTGAGAAGAGAGATTACTTGACAGGGCAGCATGAGTGAGCTCTCTAAAGTATAGTAGGAAGTGGCGCTCAAGCACAAAGGTGCTGCAGCCTAAAAACCAAAATACACTGTGAAAGACAAGACACTCACAGAATCATACAATTCTAGGATATTGTCTATCTTTTATCCTCATTGTTTCCTGCCCAGTCCCATGGGTCTGTAATGCAGCTCTGGCTTAAGGCACAGCACTGTTCCCCACACACACCTGGGGCTGCTCCTTGCAAAAGCATCTTTGCACAGCCAGGACCAGCCTCACACCCAGGGGAGCCCAGATGTTGGGCACAGCTGGCACCCACATTAGGAGAGGCTCTTGAAGTTGCTGTGGAATTTGACTGCTGTTGAGGCCAAGAGTGGAGTGGAAAAACGCCTTCTGCTCTGTCTTGTGTTTAAATTCCGAAGCTGCACCTCACTCCTCTCTGTTCCAAAAAGAAACAGCAGTGCCACAACCATAATTCAGTGCAGCTGCTGCTGAACATGCTGGGGAGATGTAAAAACTGGTGTTACTATGAACACATACTTCACCTTTGGGATTAAGCTGCCTGGTTTCCTTCCACTAACATGCAAAACTCACTCTTTCCCATTTTCCTCCAAAGATGAGCCAATGGTGCAGGTACAGAAGAACCCAATGACAATGATGCCAATGGGAAAACCCTGACCCCCACAGCACTTTGCTGATTCCCAGGGGCTCACTGAGCTGTGCATCACACCCAAGAGCACACAGAGCCCCTCTGACAGTGACACGACACCTGATCTCCCATGACACCATTTGCTTCTTTTCCCCAGTGGTACCTCCAGGCCCGTGGCTACAGAAAGTGATGAGGCAACTGCTGCCACAGTCTCTTGGGGTAAGGAAGTGGGAATTGTAGTGTGGATCAGGCCCACAGCCCCATCTCAGAGGTTGGCCAGCACATTTGGGTCAGGGGAAGGTGTGAGGCACCCACATGAGGCAGCTGTGATGCCTTGCTGCAGCCCTGCCTGCCTTAGGAAAAGATGAAAACAAATGAGTTTATAACCTTTTGTCACCCTGTCCCAAGGATGTAACTTCACAAATATTTAGGTCAAATGGGGCACACCCTGTGCTGCACAGAAAGAGAAGGGAAGAAAACCCAGGGCTTCAGCTCTCGAATGCCACACTCTGTGTGCTAGATAAGATAAACTGGTGACAATCACTTGCTATCACTGTGTCTGTTGCCCTGCTGGCTCAGCCCAGGAGATGAAGGTGGCTCAGGACAAAAGTGAGGTGAATACTTGCCAGAGCAAGCCGTCATTTTCGACATGACAGTCACAAAAAAACTGTCATTAGTCAAAGAAAAACAAGGATGAATGTCAGCTAAGCTAAGCTTCACTCTGCTGCTGTGTCTAAACTCAATGCAGTTTATAATGAGGGATTCACCAGAGGGAAAATCTTGCCTGCATTCATGGGACTGCATCCACTTTAGCCATCAGTGCCCAAAAGGTCACAACCATGTCCCCACAAGTATGTTATAGAAGTGAAAACCAGATGTAGAGGCTTGTGGGTCCTGTCTTATCCTGGGTTCCTTTCTTATCCCAGTCTGCTCCTTGTTGGGAGAGGAGTTGGTGAGTTCTGCCAAGAACAACTGACAGCCACAGGCTGCCTCTTCCTAAGTCATGACAGGTTTCTTAGGTATCACAGGAAGTATCACTAAGGTTCCTAATTAGCCTCAGTTTCCTCATGGCAAAGCCTGGTTGGGATAAAGCTCTGTCCCAGCAGTGCCTGGGGCTCTCATGTGTGTCCACTGCCCATTCCAATAGATGATGGAGGGAGGATATAACCTGGCCACAGGGATTTGTTCCGAACTGTCCCGAGGGCAGGGAACCAGGCTGGCTGCAGCTTCCCTGCACTGCTGCTCCCTGCACTGCTGCTCCCTGCACTGCAAATCCCGATCTGAGCACTGGGCAGGGCAGAAATCTGTCCTCGCACCAAGGCCACGTGTCCTGTCAGCAAGGTGGGACAGAGGCAAAAGCAGACAAAAGCTCCTGCTCTGCCCCAGCCTGAGCAAGGGACAGGGAAGGTTTTTGGCACAGAAGGGTGTCTTGTGTCCTTGGTGTCCCCAGGGTGGCATCACAGCTGGCACATGAGCGCAGCAGACATCACACAGCTCTGTGAAGGGGACAAAGGCCAGCTCAGAGGCCCTGAGAGCTGGCAGCCTGGCCCACGGCTCTTTTCTTCCATCAGCTGTTCATCATTTGCCTCAACTGTGTTAATTCACACATTTCTCTCTCCCAGCTCCCATTGTTTCCAAGCAGGGCATTGTCATGGGGCCAGTTCTATATTTACAACAGGATGTCAGCCTACGCTTGCAGTTGCCTCCTTTGAACTGGATACTTTTACCTTCTATGTTGGCAAGGATGCAATTCAACAGAAAGGTAGAAAAATAAACATATGTTTATTTAAGACACTCTTGGTTGTATCGAAACGCACAAGTGGCACTTCTTCCTATTGGCCCTTCCACCCTCTCAGCCAGGAGAGCACAGGTTTTTTCATGACATAAACAAAAGATTATTTCCTAAGAAGATTNAAAAAAAAAAAAAAAAAGAAAGGAGGAAGGAATCTGCAGAATAGCCCTTAGGAAGTTGCAGCTCTAGAGGCCCTTTAGTCCTTCACCAGCAAAACGTATTTAAATATAGCATGGTCTGCCCAGAGCACAGCCTGAGAAATGCCATGTACCCTGCAAAGAAACCACTCTGCAGCCATGGCCAGAGGGTGCCAGGCTTCAGGCTCATGCCCCTTACCCTGACAAGGGCCCAGGATCTGCAACCAGGCCTGAGAGCTGCATCTTTGAGTTGGCTGCTTCAAAACCTTTGAATATGATTTATTACATTTTAATTTGCGCACACAGCCTAATTTTTTGTCTCTGCAGCAAAGCAGTCAAAGCTGGCATGCAAAAACCTTTATCCACAGAAAGATGCCGCCAGCCAACTTCAGACTTGGGGTATGAAGCACTCACCTCCTCTGCCCCTCACCCTAGGACCACCAGGCTCTCTCTCTGTGCTCTTCAGGAAAGGAGATGATTCCAGGAGATTTGAAAAGCTCCAACCTCACACTCCTTGCAGTGCTTTCTCAAGACTGCCCTCAGCTATGAATAATTTCTCTCTGTTATTTCTTGGACAATCAGAGCTCCATGAAGTAATGCTTGCATGAACCCCCTCACCTTGCTGAGATCATGGATCTTCATGGTCAAAAGCAGCACATTAGAAGGTGGGTCAGAAACTTCTCAAAAGAACAATTTTTTGAGGCAAAACTGTTTCAAAACCCAAGTGTTCATGTCTCCTGGGCGATGCAGCTCTGTATCACATCCCTGTTTTTGCAATGGGTGAGGAGTAAACTACATTTCCTCTGACACATTGTGATCTCCCCAGGCAGTGAAAAGGGTGATGCAGCAGTGACAGGAATGGCTGGGAATCTACCCAAGCAGCCTGGCCACTGATGGGAACACATGCCACATGTGCAGGACTGGAAACCCATGAGTGGGAATTTCAAGACACAAATGTTTCATCCCAGTCAAGATCACCGTTATAGTATTCCCACTCCAATGGGAATTGAATTTACCTCTTTCCCCTTAATCTCCCTGGAAAGTGACTCACTGTGTGATGGTGGAATTAGCCAAAACAGCCATCCAGGCAGAATGTGGGCAGGAGTGTCTTGTCCAACGTTAGTTTGGAGTTGTCCCCAGTCACTACAGTCTCCATTCTCCACCTGCTGTGGAGCCACACAGTGTCTTTGTGCTCCGGGACACTCTGACCTGTCTCCCACACACTTCCCAGAGCACACACAAGCATTAACTGCATTCAGCTGTAATGAAAAGCTCTGAAATAACTCAGGCTCTCTGGCAAGAGACTTCTGTTTTAACAACAGGCTCTGGCTGTGGATTTATCTGCCATGGATCCTGCATCCCATACAGCACAGGGCAGCTGCAGCACGATGAACCCTAGAATGCCATCATATAGGCAGGAAGGGCTGTAATTTGAAGACCTTCCCACGAGAAGTAAGTAAAACAATCTCCTTTCAGAAGGCAACATGCTTCTTGCATGAGGGTCCTTTACAACAATATACAGAGCTGCTGAACAGGAGTCATGGGGGGACCCTCTCTGATCCTCAGTTCATTCTCAGATTTAGCTGATAGTTTCCCTCTGACTGCTCCAATTCATACAGAGGAGCTCCAGGTTTTACTTGCAAATGCAGAAAAGGCTGCACATCCCAGTGCCTGTCTCCTGAGCCATTTGCAAGGATAGTGGTACTGACATAGAACACGTGAGTTTGCTCCTTGCTTCCAAATAATCCTGGTACCTCAATGTCCCCTCTCCAGATGGAAGCTGGTTCTGCTCAAGCTGCATTTCCCATCCAGAAGGACTCTTTGGGGAATTCTCTTCAGATATCAAAGATCAATATTAGAATAAGCTGCAACTGTATCAGATGAGCTTCAATAAATGACAGAAAACACCAGGACAGACATGACAATTGTCTTTTCTCTGCCCAGGCTTCATATCTGGGATCCCAAGTTAACTCTGGAAAAGGCAGAAAGCCAGTTTATATTATTGTTTGTCAGATTAGCTGTTATCCCTGGAGTCAGGGCAAGTAGACATACTTAATGGAAGGAAACATTATTCTCAGCCCTCCACTGCAGTTTGCTCACTATTTCCTGCTGTCTTCAGACCTGGCCATCTTTTAAACATCCCAAAAAATCTGGGCAGTAATGAGAGATTAGACCATGAAAAAAAAGGTGAATAGTGACATAATCTAGATATGAAGACACACCAGTAAATGGCTACTAATGTATTTTGCAATTACATTGATAAGGCAATAACTAATACCAAAGCCCCACTTCTAATCTCAGAAAAAGGCTTCCAATGTGCAAGAAGCCTTTGTTGACCTCTTACCCTAAGGAAATCACTACTGATCTTGAGGGGGATACACTACACAGAAAACCCTCTGTAGATTTCATGTCACAAGAGCTTTGGAAACATCTGTTGCAGCTGTGGGGGGTTCTAACACAGGGACAGTGACAAGAACCTACCTTGGTTTGATGACTAAGTCCTAAAATATTGTTAGTCTGCTGCAACAGCCAGAGATGCTGCAGGTCATGACAGAAACAGGAAGACCCAGGGCTTTGTGGATGGGATCACAGCGTCCAAGGAAAACCACAAGGCCCACCCAGATGGAGCCTCACTGTGTTAATTCTGTGCAGTGTGGCTCGGGAAAGGGAGGTTTCTCAAGTGGAAAAGGGACCTTTTAGCACTGGGTTAAAGATGATTCGACTGTCCACAGGTGAGCTAGATGAGAAGATTGTAGAAAAACATTTCTCACTCACTTACAGGATGGTTTGGGTTGGAAGGCACCTGCCATGGCCAGGTGGCTTCAAACCCCATCCAGGTGGCTTCAAACCCCTGGCCTTGGACATTTGCCTTTAACAGGGACTAGAAAATCATAACACTTGCAGAGTGCAAGCAGCAGAAACAGAGTAGGAAATAAGAAGGCCCAGCACTTCTACAGGGCTATATTTCATTGCTGCACACCGAGTTGGGAGCAGTGGAAACAACACAAGCTGTGCAGCAGAGATCAGTCACCATGGGCGTTCCTACTTCAGAGTCATTTATGGTTAATCAGGAACATGACATTATTGTGCCCAGCCAAGTGCAGATGTGGCCTGGCACAAACCTTTCCTTATCACTCCTGAAAGGGACGTGCTGCAGTCTGTCACTGTTCAATAAACAATTCCACGGCCAAGATCTCCAGCGCTGCTGCATCGTGTCCTGATGGTCTGCACTTTCCTTACAGAGCATCAGAGAAAGATGCAACAACAAACACATAACAAACACATGGCCACAGCCCTTTTGGGCTGATGGGTTTCCAAAAAGGGGCAAATGTTGATTACTCATTCATGCTATTTTGCCTACAGGGTTAGGAGTCATCCAAAGCCTAAAGAAGCCAGTGAAAAACCTCTCTTAAGGCTTTGCATCTGCCTTAAGAGCATTAGACAAATTTAAACTACCACCCAAGCATAGGTTGTGTTTTGGAGAAAGACAAAAAGCTAGAAAACATTCTAGTTCACCAGTCCTGTGATTTTGCTTTATATTTTTGTTAACAAATTTTCTCAGTTATTAAAAAAAAAAACAACAATTGAACCACTGGTCCACTGAAGTTTCCTCTTCATTTTTTATAAAAAATAGTTGCTGGGGTACAGGTGCATAGCCTTTACAGCCATTTTTCCTGATTTCACATTTCTCCAAGGCCTTGTTTTCCCCGTCCCTCATGTTTGGCTGGTCACCAGACTGGCTTTTCTGGGACATCGCACTGAGCATTCCCCATTTAGACACAGGGAGGGGCTGGAGAAGACATCTGGTGATTTTCTTCCTGCAGAATTAACATGAAAAGGGAATTGGGAAAAGAAAAGGTAACCATTCTCAGGCCATATCCTGCAGCAGCCAGGGACCCACCTGGTCCCTGGAGAGCATTAGAAAATCCTCAATGTTTTGCCAACTCGTGAGCTGCCTCACACGGCCCCTGGACAGCAGGGAAGAGCCAGAGCACAGTTAACTTCAGTTCGCTACTCCCTGACTCTCACAGCTCCAGTGATCTGCTCCAAGACCAAGCAGAGAAGCTGCCCAGGGCATCCATCAGCCCTGGGGCAGGGGACAGAACCACATCTCCCTTCTCTCCACTGCTGGAGCTTGAACTGACTGGAGGGGAGGCAGTCGGAGCTGAATGCACCTCAACTTCCTCTGAGTGTCCTCAGAGCTCAGGGAGGTGTGGGCAGGGGGAGCAGGAACAGGCCAGGAGCACATCTTGGAGGGCAGAAGGGTTTCTCTTGTGCTGACCCCTTCTCACCAAACTCCACCAAACTCAAGCAAAATACTCCTTTTGCCATGGAGGAGTAAACTCAACTGTTACAGGGTTTAAATCTATTTCTACCTTTTCCTTTTTAGACAAAGGTCCAATGCCATATACATGGACTGGGAACGTTTCGTGAATGATTTCAGAGGCTCAGTCTGGAGAAAGTTAGAACTCTGTTAGGAATATTTCTTTTGCCTGAAAGTTTATTCAGCTGTAACTCTGAAAGTTATGTAAGGGAACAAGACAAAATTAGAATATTGGATAAAAATAGCACTAAAAGAAATGTTCGTCTTCCTCCTGCATTTTGAGGCCACTTTGGGGTCTTGGCTGGTTCTTCACCTAAAGCAGCCCTTGCTCTAAGCTGGCATCTGGCTGAATGCCACGGCATTTGCAATGCCCAGGTAAAAAACTCACCTAGGATGGTAACAGCCTGGTTTCACATCCATTTGTGGCAATGTCCATGGCTGTGCCTCCCAGCCCTCAGTGCTTTACTACAGAGCTTAAACCCAGGTCCTGACAGTGAGTCAGCACCGAGCTGTCAAACCAAGCTGAAACCTGCAGGAAGCAGAATGTTCTCTCTGCATACTTTTTGTACCACTCAGTACATTACATAAACTCCCAAAGGGGAGAGCCATAGCAATGCTTTGCAGGGATGAATTTATTCCAGCAGTAATTCTAGCATTTAAACTTTCTGACAGCTGCTGTGGACAAATATGCAATAAAAATCAAAGCCAATTCGAAGCTGGTATTCAGAGGTGGGAGGCTGCATAAGCATTTGTGTTCTGGGCCATGCTGTGCTTTGTCGAGCATTCAGACAGTGTAGAGGACTGCAGCATCCCTTTTCCACACTCAAGTCAAGCCCAAGTCACTTTGGCTTCACTTTCCAAGCTTGGCCGTGTAAAGCTAGAGCTCTGTGTCCCATTATCTGAGCATTTGGCTGCCATGGTCTAAAACATGACTGGCCCACGACAAGCAGCTTGTAGGAACAAGCAATTTGAGCATCCTCAGCTGCTCCAGTTCACACCTTCCGTGCTGCTGCAAGCACCAGATCCTCTGTCAGAGACAGTGACCAAGAGCTGAGGCCAGTAAAAGCTCCAGTCACTGCCAGGGCCTGTCTGTCAGGGCCCTTGGGTACCCACACAATGCTCCTATTCACATTCAGTAGAAATAAATGTAGCTTGTGCTTCAGAGGTCCTGAGCTTGCTACCATTCCATCCCGGAATCACAGGAAAGTGTAGGTCGGGAGAGACCCCTGGAGGTCAGCTAAGCCAGTCTTCCACAAGGACAACCTGACACTTTAGATGAGCTCACGATGACACGCTATTCCAAACCTGAGTCGGGTTACACGAGGCCGGGAGAGACACCCTACAACCACCCCACGGGTTCCTGTGGAGAAGCCACAGCCTCCCTCACAAATCACCCAAAACAGAGATGGCAGCAGAACTTCCCCTGCTCAGAGCTTTTGGGGGGAGTCAGGGACATTTGCCACAAGCCACCTGCCCACATGAAGGGGTAAAAGAGACCCCACATGTCCAGGAGCCTTACTGACTTTGGGGAGTTATATATGACTGGCTCATTTAACGAGATTACATCAAATCCCTACTGTACACAGCACTCAGGAGGGAATTCTGATGATTCCTCCCTCAAAAGAGCTGAAAGTGTGGCGTGTCCACAGCCAGCAAAGTGGTTCTTGAAGCAATCACCTCTCCACAACTGTGCACTACACCCTTCAAGCACAGTTGTTGTTCCTACCCTCAGTAGGGGACACTTTGGAGGGCCTGTGTTATCTGCAGTAAATAAGGGTTCATACACAGAAAGTCTGGATATTTTGTTAAGTAACAGGAGGTTCATATCATAGAGCCACCGAGATGGACAATTTGACCCCTTGCTTTTATTGAAGCCCTTCTTTCATTTACAGCAAGCATCGAGATTATCGTGCTGCTTATGCCAGTAGTCAAATTAATTGGTTTTCTAGAGACATCTATAAAAAACTGGATCCATAAAAAGCAGGACCTGCCAGGACACATGCACTGCAGCTGGTCAGCTGTGGAAAAACTTTACTATCTTTGACAGAAAATGCCGTTTTTATCTGTAATCTTTTGTTACACTTTGTCTCAACAACCTGTGAAGGAAGAAAGAATTTGTACAAGATCTCTTACTGTTCTGAGCTGCCTTGCCAGTTTTCAGTATTTTTGCTGAGCTGGTTGAAAGAAAAATATACACAGCAGAAAAGGATCTGTCAGTAGAACAGGGAGGAAATTGCATCCTGGAGCAGAGAAGGCTTTGAGTGATGTTGTCTTCAGTCTCCTGTGAAGCCAGGAAATTCATGACCCTTTCCAAGCCCAAATTTTGCCCACCTAAGCTCTCAGACCATATTATAGTTGCTATCAGTTTTGCTCCAGTCTGGTTCTTCCCGTGATGTTTGTCAGCTCTCCCTTGTCATTTCTGCCTTCTCTTGGATTCCCAGTATTTGAGACTGGGCCTGTTTTATCTTTACAATACATATTAGCAGAATTAAATAACTAACCCCCCCCCAAAAAAAACCCAAAAAAAACCCAAAGCTGGAAGCCCAGAAAGGCAGCTGACTTATCCCCTGTGTCAGATTTCAAAATTCTTTGCAATTATAGAACAAAGGTCCTTGTTGAAATGTTCACAGTGATGTGCCTTCTGGGATTGAGATTGTTTCAGAAGCTTCTGGGGAAACTGGATTCATCTGTGGTTTGGGGCAAGATAAGCACAGCAGGTGAATTCCCTGTCTCCAGCATCTTGGATCCTCTCCAAGCTGATTTCCATCCTCCCCATTCCAACAAAACAGCGATCACAAGGGTCACAATGATGACATTTTCTTGGCCAATTCTCTATTCTCTTCCATTTCAGCCTCTGTTTGTGACACCCTTACATCTTGTCTCAGCTTTCATGGTCCCCCTGTCCAACATTTCTTTCCTGGGGATGTTTTGCATATTGAGCAAATTAAGGGACCTTCCCTCTGGGAATTGGATTTAAATCAAAGAGGGGTGGGGGGTGTGTTAGTTCATAATTTTCTACTTTGAACCAAACTGCCAAAGGAACTTCTGACAGTGTATTCTGGATTATCAGACTGAAACCAGCAGAGTGATCCCAGACCCACATTCTACACGTGATTAAGATGAGGGACAGAATACAGCAGCCCTGGAGGTACAGTTCAGATCTCTGTACTTGTTCTCTTTGCTCCAGGGAGCCACCAGCTTAAGCAGAACTATTAACCAAAGAGAAATTCCTTCCAAAGCTGAGCTTGCACAGTCTGTTCTCAGTCAGGAATGAAGATTTTCCACTACTGCAGGTTCCAGAGCCACATCTCTGATCAAATAAGACAGCTCAGAGGAAAGTCTAGCAGATAGCAGCCACACAGGTAATCCTAAGGGACTTCCAAAAGCACCTAAAACTGCAATGTAAGTTTCCAAAGAGACCAGATAATAGAGGAATGATGTGCAAACAGCACAGATTCATTCAGCAGGAACTGAATGGCAGTGACACCAAGCCACCAACATGTTGATGATCACAAAATCACAGAACAGGTTGGAAGAGACCCCAAAAGATCATCTGGTTCAAACTTTGATGGGAAAGGCAGCCCAGACAAGATCATGTAGCACCTCAAACATCTCCCAGGGGAAGTTTGACTGATAATCCTCATGATTTTTTCCTCTTACTGTGTAATATTCCTTTCTTATATCAAGATGATGGGATCACCCTGCCAACAAGGAAGGCATTTTCCACTCCCTGGGATTTATTACTGACAATCCAGACAATGTGAGGGATTGTCTCATTTTTCTGCTGCTTTTTCCTACTGTCCATTTCAAGGTTGTGGAGCAAGATCCACCCAGGTGCAGATGTCAAAAGCAATATTAAGAGGGTCATCTCTGGTCACAGGCAGCTCTAATTGCCAGTGGTAGAGGGATGCAGCCTCTTCCTTAGTCTCAAAGCACACCACTTGAAATATCCTGTAGGATGAAAACAATGCCTGCTACAGCATTTCTCCCCTAATTTTTTTGGGAAAAGGGCCAGACAATCTCCACAATTAGTCATACATTCCAGATGCAGTCCCCATTCTTCGTTTCAGCCTCCTGCCTGTCCTTATGTCAAGGATGAGGCTACGATCTCCACCCCAAAGAGGGTCTCTGCCTCAGTCACACACTATCAATCAGTCTGGCTCTCAGTAATGAGGAAAGATGCTTTCCTTCCTTCCACCTTCTATTTGGGACCTTCACCTTCCCAGTGGGATCGTTTTACTGGGTAAAGGAAGACAGAAATAGACAGAAAGAAACATGTCAATATGTGCATTGAAGAGGAATTAAAAACAAAACATAATGAAATACCTGAAAGCACAAGGGAATTTGCTGGGAAATAGAGGAGAGAGGAAAAGAAGCAGCTATCACGCCTTTTACTGCTGCACGTGGAGTCAGTTTTGAAAAGTTTCTTCTCCCTGTCCTGCTTCCCTCCTCCTGCTTGCCCACTCCCCTGGGGAGGTGAAGGTAGAGAAGGTATCATTACAATATTAATCACCTTGAAAAGTGTAGAAACCCAAGATTTTAAAACCACTGCAAGAGGGAGAAGCATCTTTAGGGGAAAGTTCAAACAGCTTCTTTTGCTTGAAGGCTGCTGGAAACAATATGGCAATCATTAGTTTCTCTCTCTCTCCGGTTCAGGGTCGTTCATTTAATTCACACATGATGAACAACAGACATGCACATAGGTCCAACAGCAATATTAAGGTTGTCTCTCTTGCCAAGAAGCATGCCACTAAAAAGCACACGTGTGAGCACATGTGGGTCTGGAAAGGGTTAATGGGCTGCTGGGGGCTCTCTTCTTGCACAGAGGTAAAGGAGGGACAGTGGTTCAGATGGAGAACATGCTTCACTCTCACTGTGGGACTATCCATGGACATGGCAAGAGAAGTTGTCTGGGAGGGTGGAGGACCCTGTCACCTTCAGCTGAGCCAGCTGCACTCACTGTGGCGGTGGCAAAAGGCTCCCAGAATGCATTTGAAAGGACAGCATCTGACCTGGTGTGGAGGCACAAGAATCCACAAGTCCAGCCTAGTTTTTTTGGGTAAACCCTGAAGCCTCATGAGAATGTTTAGCTTAGACTTCACTCCCCATTCTTGAATAACTCCAGGAAAACTGTGTCATTTTTTACCCTTATGTGGGAGTATCTCTGGTGACAACCAGCCTTTGCTCCCCTCAGACAGGGTAGCTTTCCAAAATGACATGTCCCTTTCTCCAGGGACCACCAAACACTTGGGGAAGTCTGCAGGGTTTTCAGGACGACCCTGACTGCCAGCAGCTGGCTCTGCACTCTGCAGTAGAGTTAAAATGAAACATGTCATCCAGCCAGAGAGTCTCCTATCCTCTGGCATCAGACAGATCACGACAGAAACAGAGGCTGCTGCCTGACCTGAATTCTTTCTTACATCTTCCCAGTGCCATGTGCTGTTTCTCCACACAGTCAGTGCCACTGAATTCTTGGTGTCGTTCTGACCTGGAGCAGCGAGCCCTGCACCATAAAAGTGATTTGATTTTAACCAGAAGCCATTGCATACTGGAGGAGGATATTTCCCACTCTGGCTCTGGCATAGTCTGCTTGGTGACCTTGAACAGGTAGTGTTATCTTTCTCCATCTCTTTGTTAAACAGAGACACTGGCACTGATGGCTCCTGTAAAGCACTTTGACGTCTACCAGCAATAAAAAGCCAGGTGCTGACATTATTGTGCAGCGAGCATTTACTCTCATCTGCTTTAGATCTCTGCCTCCTTCATTTTCCCTGAATAACCCCTTTGTTCCTGTATTATGAAACACTGTAAGTAGACTCACAAGTGCTCACAGGAGTGGAAAGTGGACACAGAGTGATGGTGAGCCCCTCCTGCAGAGCAGAACTTCCAGGGGCAAAGCCCCGGCTCCGTTGACCCCAGTGGGAATGCTGCCAGTGGGGTGACTATTGCTGATTCACAGCAAATGATGGCAGGAGAAGCATTTCATAGCACTTTCTAATCTGCTTCTTGAGGGTTTAGTCATCCCAGAAGTCACTATGAACAAGGATTACTCTTCCCTTTCAACAAATTGATCTCTCATGTAAAACTGCTGCCCGGTAAACGATTTCTTCACTGCATGGTGAGGGGTTTTTGTTTTTCTGGTGAAGTTACCACCATCTGTGGCCAAACAACACACTCAAGCCCAGTAACCTCTCAGAAAGATGACAGATGATGTCTGCTGCTCATTTCATGTGTCTTTTGCCCAGTACAAGTCTCTGAGGAAAGGAAGAAAGTGCCAAAACTGAAATAAGAAAGATAACATTGGTAAATGTCAGAGCTCCCTGGTGAGTGCAGAGACCTCAGAGACTTGGGAATGCTGAACAGATGACTCACTGGGAAGGGTTGCCACACGTCCTGTTTTTGACACATGGGACACTGACTTATTATATTTAGGATCCTAATGGCATTATAGTAGCATCGAGAGGCCTTGACAGTGAAGGTGATGACTTTTGGGGCTTCATGGGGTTGAAATTATCATGCAGGATGAGGAAACTGGATTTAAAGTAAAACTTTGAGGCCAAATCCTTGCATGACTATTTTGGAGCTGCTTACAGCCAGGGCCTGGTTTACAGGTGCTGAAGGATATCTTCCTTGCTGAAAAGACAGATTTTGTCATAGTTATACATGCAAACATACCAGTTCTCCATTGAAATGCTATATATATATATGTTTCACATTTTGTCTAGAGCCTGCTACATCTCCCATTTATTTGGATCCACACTCCACACCTGCCCTGAGCTTAACTGGACAACGCAGAGATTTTGCCTTAGTCCCATGGACAGATTTCAGAATTATTTCTGTTCAGGTCAGTCCAAAAACAATTTTTTTTTATTTCTGGCATTGAAAAATATGTCATGTTGAAAAATTAGATATCATTTCCAAATGAATAGGCAATGCATCCTCTATGTGAAATGCTGAAATCACAGTCCAACTTTCCCATATTTCCCTCTGCATTCTCAGCCAAAACCACTGGCTGAACGCAAAAGTACATGAACAGCCCTAAATCCCACCCTATTCCTAATTGAGTTCACTATTCAACAAATAAATAAAGCCATGCAGCTCTAATGTAATGATGCCTGTGATGACATTTTCCACATTCTGCTCCAGATCTCTATGTCATTTATCCCACCACAAGCTGGTGTAATATGCCCTACAGCAGGATGAAGAGTTGGGAGTCTGCTACTGTCTGTGAGCTAAAACAGACCTGGAGTGAAATCCTGACCTCAGACAATAGCAGCTTTGCCACCAGCAGAGGTGGGACCAGTTTATCAGCCCAGGATTTCTAACCCAGGCATTAGAGGCTTATATTTTTGACAGTTTTAATCCAGAAGCCCTGAGCTCGCTGCCATCATTAGTGGGTGTGATTACATGGGCAGACAGGATAAAGCTGGAGTACTCAGAGTATTTCTGCTCCACTTCTGCCCCCAGATTTGAATCTGTCACTCAGCTGGTCCTGTCCAGCCAAATAATGGTTCTTCTGGGGACAAAGTCTCATGGCGAGCACACCCCAGTGCCCTCCCATTTAACATGGTGCTGAAGGAATACTAATTTGTCCAATCCCCCCCTCCCTTTCTTATCCAGTTGAAATAATAAATATTTTACTCATGATTTATTGGATTTCAGTTTGTTGAAAAGATCCTCCAAACAAATGAAGTTTTAATGGCAACAAACACCAGCCGTAGTGCATTAGAAAATATAAACAGCAGCGGAGACCATTAAACAAAAACCACTTTGGATACAGCTGACACAGTGCTCAGCAATCTTCACCTCCCCAGGCCAGGGCCTGAGACAGAGGGTCACAGCCAGTCCCTCACTGGAAAAGAAGTCTGGGAGGATCACAGATTTCAGTGCTTTGGATGCTGAGGGCTGCAAGAGAGACTTTCGAAGTGACCGGTCCAGAATTCGGGCTACTCAGGACCATAGGTAAGACCTCAAACATTGAATCCCAGAATGGTTTGGGTTGGAAGGGACATTAAGGACTATTCAGTTCCAACTCCTCCTGCCATGGCCAGGGAATTTTGCACAGGCTGCTCAGAATCCCACCCACCCTGGCCCTGATGAAGGGATTCCCTCTACAGAAGGAGAGCCAGGGCAGCCCCCACACTCTTCTCTTCCTTCTGCCATGCCCACTGCACTCTTCTCCTAATAAATGGGCTCAGGCTGGAGCTCCAGCCCTGCACAGCACCTGTGTTGAGGCCAGCCAGCACTGCCCCACAGAGGAGCACGTTGCCCTGAATGACCCTCACTGCAAGAAGGGCTGATGTGCATCTCTGCAGGGAGAAGTAATTTGGGTCGTTCTACTCTGCTGTGGAAGGTGGATGCACCACCTGTGCACAGGTAAGAGGAGTCAGCACACCACAGAGCAGTTGTCACCTACCCCAGGACACATCCAGTGTGTTCACAGCCTGTCCTGTCTCCTTCTCACATCTGTCACATCTGTCTCTGCAGGGGTAGAAGCACCCCCAGTTACTCCCCTGCCCTCCCATCACACTGGCCAGCACAACTGGTTGTGCAATCACCCTTGGAGCCAATGCTGTCAAAACAAACAGATCCCTCAACTACTTCTAGCAGGATGATTTTTTTCCTGACACATTTTGAGTAGAGAGTGAGTACTGGCACAGCTACATCTGCATGCTCGAGGCTGGAGCAGGGAGAGATCAGGTGGAGAGACAAAACACTCTATTCCTTCAGAGCAATCACAGCAAAGTCCAAGTGGAAAGGGATTAAGAAGAGTTGTCCAACAACACAACATTTGTCAAGCCAAGTCCAAGGATGTTTCTGCACAGATCCTAGGGTCTCGTCTATCCACAGCCTTTTCTTAACTCATAGATGCTATTCAAAACAGCCTTGATGAGTGCACAGCTGGGTTTGCCACCTTTTATTCAAACAGGGGAAGCATGGACCAGTAATGTGTTCCAGAGACTGGAAATCAGGATGTTTTGATTTGAGATAAAGTACAAAACATGTGTGAGTGACCAAAGACACCCTGCCTGAGCCTTTCAGGAAATAAGTGATTTAAGACATTTTACCATAAGAGCAAGAGTTTACTGTCAATAAACCATTGTTTACTGTCTACACAAGAGCTGTGGCTACTACTTTATTCAAACATCCATATTTTGTCTACTCAATCCATTCCAAGTCACTGCAAACAATTTCCCTTTCATCAGCCAGGGGTGCCTGGGAAAGGATCCTGTCTGTCTGTACGGAATCCAAGCTGCACCTTGACATTCCCAGCATGTCCAGGGCTCCAACCTGCCCCTCCAGCCCTGCATGGGCACTGACCTGAGCAGTCACCTCTCTCCTGCTCCCTTCCCAGCTCCGAGGGCAATCAGCAGGATTCACACAGCACTTTTCCAAGGCCATGAAACAAAGCCTACCTTCCAGGAGTCTGGCCCCTGCCCATACAACCCATGCAAACTTCACACTTCAGCTCATCTCTGGAGCTCCCAGTCTAAACTCGTGTAGTACCAGCATGGTTCAGATGCCAAGTAATGGAAAATAATGGGTTTCATTTAAATAAAAACGACCATAAAGCCCACAACAATCCACAGCAAAATTCTAGTTCTACTTCAACCTGTGGGCTCGTCATAGAAAGGCTGAACCCACTGGGAAAAGTCATAATCCAGCTGATTGTAAACCACATACCAAATACTCACAATCAGATTTATTTCATGGTTTAGAAAATCACAAAGTCATCACTATGAGCACCACGCTGAGCTGTGTACTGAAACACATCATAATTAAACTGCAGCAGACCAGAATTGTGCCAGGAATGAACAATGTCAGGAGCACAAAGTGGCCAATGTGGATTTGCAAGAAATCATGCAACAGTGGTTCCAGGGCAAAAAAACATTCATTTGTCTGAATTATGAGCACGTTAATTTCATTTTTAGTTAAAGATCAAGACGGGATTCAGGTTAAGGAGAAGGCAGCAAGAAGGATGAGGTAGGTAAATCAAGTTATTAAAAATAATCCCTTATAATAGCAAGGGAGAAAAATAGAGAAATCAAAATACATTCACTGAGGAGGATGTAGATATAACCAGAAACAGCTCAAGGTTCTGTGATGAACAATCCCACACCAGTAATGAGCCTAATCCAGAGCCCATCAAAATCAAGGTCTTTCCACTGACTTTGTCCTTTGTGACTGCACGACAAGCAAAGCTTTTCCCATTACAGACTGTCTGCTACAAAATCTTTTCTGTTTCTCTACACATTTTTCCACTGATCTTAATAAAGTCATTTTCTTACATTATGTTAATATTTAAAAAAAAAAAAGAAAAGGAAAACCCTTCATAAATACACAATCAAGCCTGAGGTAATTTTCCTAAAATAATTTTTTTTAAATAAACTGCTCTGTACAAACTTCAGTCACTTCAAAATGCGCTTTGAAACTGAAGACTGTGGAAAAGTTAAAGAAGTGATTGCTGATAAATAGTTCCATATGATTTATCGAATATAATATCCATCCCCCCACAACAGAGTGATTTTTCAGTTCTTAGGGCAAGGACTTTTTGCCTGCTAAGAGATGCGTGCTGAGGTTTAATAAGGTATTTATATGCTAAAGAGTTTCCTCCTGTTCCTCTATCAAGCATCAGCAGTATTCTCCTAAATAGAAATATCCCTTAGGATGAAATTGAGCTAAACTGGTGGAGTTGTATAGAGGTGACATCTAAAAAAATACTTTGAATGTTCCTCTTTGTTGTTGGAGCAGGAAGGATGCCCTGCTTTGCTTAGGTTGTGGCAACACCCAGAAGTTTATCCTATTAGACGTAATAAAATGTGATAACATCACATTTAGAAGTCCGGCTAAATTCCACAGAGACTTTCCTGGGGTCTGAGGGAGAATGGGAGTGGTCACTGCCTGATAATATGATCAAACAGCAGATGGAGAGCTTCTGATGGTAAGATTACAGGGTACCATCTCTAGATAGCAGCTTGGGGAAGCCAGAACCCCCTTCCCTCTCTCAGAACGGGTAATCTCATTATACTGCACCGGGCCTTAGGAATGTGCGATCTGGAAAGACTCAGTGTGGAAAACAAGCCCCAAACAAGGCACTTTCTCAGCTTCTCTCTGTAGCACCAGTTGCCTCACGAAGCACTTGGAGCACCCCCCTGGGTGAGCTGTTATACTCCGGTTTAACGCATGCATAGATGCCTCACACTGGAGTAAAAGATTTGTACTTTCTGCCAGAAATTACCCAGGTTTAAACAGACCCAGGCACATCCCTGTGCAAAATCCTCAGGTGTAACCATCCCCTCTCTCTCTCCTGCCAGAGCAGCACGAATTCAAGCGTGGGAAATGCACGAAAACAAACGGAGCAGGAACCCAAACTTTGTGCTTGGGTTATTGCTAATCATGTGAGGAGCTGGAGTACGAGGACTCCAAACTGCTTTTTCTTAGGACTTGTGTAAACCAACAGAGCCCTGCTGTCTGTTCCATGGAGGGACAGCAGCTCCAGGCCACATTCCTTGGTGGGGTGAAATCATGCATGTGTTAACCCAGCTTTTCACAGCCTTGGATCTGGCCACAATCCCCAGCCCCACTCGGGCAGAACACGGGCAGGAACAGGCAGATCCATCTGTACCCATTTGTCAGATGTGAACTCAGACATCTTCAGAGTGCTTGGAAGGACATAGAGAGTGTTCCTTTCCAAAAGCCTTGGCAAGGAAATGGCTGGGCTGAGCTCTCTGAGCTCTAAACAGGAAACAGGTTCTTCAGTCTCAAGTGGCTCAATGAAAAATATCATCCATAAGTGACAGTAATGCCTCTGCTCACATGCAGCCAGAGGATGCCAGAAATTCAGGTGAGAACACACGAGAGCCCCAGAGGCAAAATACTGACGCTGAGCAGAGTGGGGCAACTGAGTTCAGGTTCCCCAGGATCAGCACAGCTGATATCCAGCTGCTAGGATCTTCCAAAGGTACCAGAGTCTGGAATTTAGGAGAGTCCAGAAGGAAAAACAGGAGGGCAGTGAAAAATACTGCAAGTGTTCACCCTAAAACTTCCAAAACTACAACCAGCACGAAAACCTTTTCTCTAAGAAGATTGGATAAAGGTGCATTTGGACGGGGAACGTTGTCTGATTGTGCCACACATCTCTGCAAAGTCGCATAAATGTCCCCAGGTGCCCCAGTAGACCCAGGACGTGGCTACAAAATGCTCTTGCAGCTAAAAATGGGGGGCCAGAACAAGATGATCTTTAACCCTTCCAACCCAAACTATTTTGTGATTCTATGAACAGCAATGGTCACAGGGGTGAGGAAGTAGTCAGCTCAGTATGAACATGTGGAACTCACTCGCATGTTCAGTGTTCTTGTGTTTGTTATAGGAAAAAAAGGGCTGAGTGTGGGTGGGCTGAGAATCCCCCACTCACACAATGTGGAAACAATAAATCACAGGAAGCCCTGGAGAGCCACCTGTGATTTTTAGGTGTGAAAAACCCTCTTTCTCCCGACTCTGTCATTCTGCCTTCCATCCTATTCTCAACCCAGCACAGGTTTCTTGGGAAGGGTCTCACAGCCCATTGGGCAGGGAAGCCCCTTGGTCTGAGATAACTGTGTGAACCCCTCAGGCCCTGTTTTGCTGGGTTTTAGTGGTTTTGTGGCCTTGACCCCACACAGACTTTGTCCCTTGACTATTACACCACCATGTCCTGCTTTGGCTATCCCAGATCCCCATGACACTCAGCCCATGCAAGGAATGTCACATCTTTCAGCACCCTGGTTCTGCTTCACTGACTACAACAGGCTTCCTTTGAGGCAGCTCTTGTCTCCCCCTTCACTGGCACTTTTTACCTTCCTCTGTGTTTCACGTTTCTCTTTCCTCCCAAGATTTCCCACTGGGGACTCCTGAAAATCCTAAATGCCCAGCTCAGAGCAGAGACAGGGGAGTTCCCATCATGGCTAGACTTCAGGCAGCAGATTCTGTAATTCCTCAGCCTTCGTCTCCATCCTCTGGAAAAGGGGTCACCGTGTTGATTTATAAACTTAGGAACCAAATGCCTCTCCCAGGCCTGGTGGGTAAACAGGCCCAGCCTCCCCAGCAGCCCTGTGTAGCTACATATGGCAAACAGAGCTTCACAAAGGCTTTTGTCCACATTTCCCATCAGGCAGACTCTAGGAAGACAAACTATGGCCAAGGTTACCTTATCAGTGACCCCCAGCCTCTGGCCCTGCCTCAGTAGTCCCCAGAGGTCCCAGTGTCCATTCCCAACCACACACAGATGCTCTCCCCTGCCAGGCTTTGTGTCCTGGGAAACATTTCAATGCTTTTCCCTGGGAATGGGGGCTGCAGAGCATGGAATTAGCAGCATTCGCCTCAGGCTGTAGACTTTTCCAAGACAGTTTGGTCTCAGTGTCCAAGGAGGAGAATGGCATCCCATTGTCACCGTCACCAACACAGGTAGGAAAATGTCCTACATGATCAGAGGAGCCAGTCAGGGCCAGGGGGCATCACCCTGTGCACTTCTACCAGGAATAACAACCTTTCCTTGGCTCTCCTCTCTGCCTGCCCCAGAAGGAGTCTGCTCTTGGTTACTGCTTCCAAAAGTCCCCTCTGCTATCCTTATAAATATGAAATACGTGCTGCTATGTTTGCAATTATGGATGTTTAAATGAAATCTTAATTGCAAGAAGAAAGTATTTTTAGTCATATTTACACTACCTAGAATGAACAATGACAATCCATATTATGTCAGATGTCAGAGTGTTTGTTATTGTTGCTGTTGTTACTCTTTTGACCAGCCCTTGAGCCATAATTGAAGCCATTTATAGAAAAAAGAAATTACACTGTAGTCTCTCTTCTTCTCATTTTTTGCAATAAAAATCAACAAGCCAAACTCTGCCTTAGCTACAAAAGAGTTAATGTAAAGAATAACAGTGGGAACCATGCTCTTCTCAAAGGGATATTTATTTGGTTTTAAAGAACTCGTTCTTCATGCAAAGAAAATGAAGGTTGGAAACAGAAGAGAAACATCTGCCTCCTCCAAAGTTATGAGAAACCTTGTTGCACATTCCTTACCTTTCTCCTGTCCTTTTGGCCAAAAATCAATTACTTTTCTTTTAAGGTAGCATATTCATATTGGGCAAGTGGGTAACCAGCACGTAAGAACCACTCATCAGAGATAGACAGAAATGGGTTCACTAAAAAGAAAAGGGCAGAATATATTTTCACTATTGGGGATAAATTTTTCAGTTACCAGAGAGACATCTTTCTGGATGAAAGATCTGATCTCTTAAGATCTTGGTAAGGCACAGGATGGTTGCAGAAGACATTAAACTGCTTTAGGTTTTGGTGCAAAAGTCAAGAAAAATACCTTTCAAACTCTTTTGGTATAATTTGCCCAGTCCTTTGGATGAAAATTCTTAGTTGATTTCTTTGAGATGGATGTTTATCTCAGCAAAAGATTCCAAATTTATACCCATTTCTGCCAGGGCTGGGAGTGGACCTAGCAACACAGGTTTGAACTCTGCTCTGAGTCATTTGGGCTGCAGTGTCCATTTAAATATGACAAGAAATGTGGAGGAAACTGGACACCAGCTCGTGTTATTTACTAGATTCTGTGGCCTTAGCCAGTTTGGCAGGGGAAGACTAGAATAAAAGACTGTTGAGAAATTCTAGCATGCCCAAAATGTATTACCAAAATATTTTTATGCTTTCAACAGGTCAAACTGAATGGGTATTTTCATTTAATCAAACAGCTTTTCCATCTTTTCAGCTGCCTTTCCTATCTATTTAGGGGCATTTTTCTTGACTGGCTGAATACAACTGTAAAAACATCAGACTAAAGCACTTAAAGACACCAAATAATGCTTTTGAGAACAGGTAGCTTTACAGAGGCCAGAAGGAAATAGCTGAAAGCTAAAATGTTTAGTTTATTCTGCAGAAGTGGGGCATAATGAAAACAGCTGGAAACAATTTCGATGGCAAGCTTCTTTTATACATCTCAACATCTCCCTAACCTCAGCATTCACCTTGAGTACAAATTGCCCCGGCAACTTGCAGTCCAGGATTAAGAAACTATTGCTTATTTAAATACAGATTTGCTGGGGATATCCACAGGAAATTTGAGGAGCTACTTACTGAATGCAGACCATTGTTTGCGTTGCAGCAGCTCAGAGCAGACTCCAGCAAACCAAGCACAGCGTGCAGGGCACGGTAGAAATTTTGGAGGTGCCCTCCTGAGTTCAAATTGCCATAATTTTCCACGATTACTACATCACCTAAGCACTCAGATCTTCATGTTGAGTTGAAAAGCTCCTTTTTCCCCCCCAAATCTGTCCCAACACCATGCAGCTAATACCCAAAAAAGGGTTGAAATCAGCTGTGGCAGATGGGAGCTGTGGGCACAGTAGTGAATGTGACTGGTTCAAGGTCATACAGGCAAGCTCTGGCAGAGCCAGGAGTAAATCCACACCTCTGGCACCAAAGCCTGTGTCACAACCAAGCCCAGTGATTCTCTCTGATCTTGTTTCTCTCTCGTTCACATAAATATTTGCATGGCCAGAATAAAACCACATTGCATTTTTGTCCCCTTAGGAAAAACAACAACCACTTAAAATATTTCTGCAGTTTCCCCCCCTCAAGCTTTTTAAGGAGTTGGTGGGGAGAATATATTTTTATTTTTCTTGGCAAAGAAGAAAAGAAGGAGCAGCCCAGGTGGAGTCAGACTGCCTGAAAGCCCTTCATTCTTCAGCTCTGCCTGCCCTGGCATCACTGCAGGACAGCACAAGCACAGCTTGAGACCCGGATCAGGTGAAGGGAGCAGGTCAGCAGCAGCAGGAGGGTTTTTGTGAGTGAGTCACTGAAACATTTTCATGGGAAAGTTGTGCAATCCATGCTGGATTACTCATGCCAACTACAGTTCACTTAAATTGACCCACATCTGATTTCAGTACAAGCATACCCCAAATGTCCTAAGCAGGGCTGTCACGGAGGATGAACATAATTAATCCATGCCTCTCTGTCCTTCCCAGGATCAGTGAGAACAACTCACTCCCTTGAAAAACCATCCAGAGCCATCTCTGCCTCTGCCAGAGGAATTTCACCTGCCTGTGCCAGCAGCGTGCTCAGCTCGAGTGCAAGCCCCAGAACATGCTGACACCCACACGGAACAGCACAAGGTGGAAAAACTCCACACTTTGCTCTGAGTCCACCTGACCCCTCTCCTGCAAGGACAACTGGTTGATTTTGCAGGAAAACCAAGCCCCCATTCCAGCAAGGAGAGACACGAGAGGTGTTTCCCTCAAGGGGCAGAGGGGGAGAGGGAAGGCGTGGATGTCTTCAATATGTTTGCCCATTTCGGGCCTTTATTCTTAACACATGTTTCTTCCTTTATGCAAAACGTGTCTCCTCTGTTTTCTGTCTTCTTAATTTCATTTTAAAATGCAGTATTTTTATGGCATGAAGAGATAGAGATATGAGGAGGGGAGGGAAAGTGGTGCAAAAAGCAATTAAGTTGATTTCTGGTTATTGTAATGCACTAAGGACAACCAAAACCATTCCCTTTGGAAAGGGGGGGCATTTCTCCTGCTGATAGGCACAGGATTTTCACAGCTCCCATTAACAAAACTGGAAACTATCCAGGTAGCACTCTTGTCTCGGTCAAAGATTAGACCATCATGTCTGAGACGAAGGAAACTTTTCAGAGGAAGAAGCAGAATCACTGCTGGATCGCTCCAGCCTTGTCAGCCATTCATTTAATTTATATTTGTGCTCCAAAATTCTTCTGCTAATACATGAAGGTTCATAACTGAAGAAATAATCTGCTTTAAGCAGCTTTATTGAGTAAAACTGTGCTGAACAGCTGAGCAGAAAGAAGTACAGGGAGGCCATAGAAGTTCTGCTCTGGAGTAAATGGGTCACAGAGTTTGGTTTTTATAAAATGTGCTTTGGAGATTTCTGAGATTTCAGGATATTCACATCTGTCCATTGATCCAAGCCCTGGGGCAAATACTATGGCACAACTCTTCCAGGATGTTACTGTCCTCTGCTGTCCAACACATCTGGTTCTGCAGAAATTCCCACAAATTGAATATTTTGTCGGAAATTGAGAAGTCCATGTCCAGAAAATTTTTTTTGTGAAATATGGATTATACGAAAGAACCCAATCTGAAAACTGAGCTCAGGCTTTCTCAGGGAAATCATTGCAGGCTGAGAGGGTGTGATACCACAAGAAATTCTTCTTGCCAAGCTGCAGGCAGCTCCCACTGGGAATGCACACCTGTATCCATGAGTGTTTTTGACTCAGGTTCAGTCCAAGGCCTCCTGCACTGGCCCAGACCTTGATACACCTCAAAAAGGCTCGGAGCCACCCCGGTTCCCTCTGTGCAGAAGTTTTTCAGCTGTTCCTGCTTCCAAAAGCAGCAGAACCCAGAGCTTCCTCAGTACTCAGAAACCACCCTGAGCCATGAGGGTGTGCCAGACCCTTTTCTCTGGCACCAGGGTCATCTCCCAAAAACCCTGCTGAGCTCAGCATCAGGTCCTGTCCATGCCAGGAAGGATTTGGGAGGCCCAGCTCCCTGCACACCCTGGGCCATGAGCACATTCCCGAACACAGACAAGCACCTCGACCCTGGTGATGGAAGTTAACACGAACTGCTGCAAGCTGGGACTCCTTCCCACACTAATCTGGTCACATAACACTAAAACAAACTATTTCCGGGCTGCAATTATTGCACCTCATAGAGAAATTGCACAACACTGGAATTAACAACTGCTCAAGTGCATTTAATTACTAACAGATACCTTTAAACTTGTGGTTAGGAAACTGTTAGCCATTCCCAGAGCATGTGCCCCACCATCCAGTCCCGCTCTGAAGCATTTTCAGAATCTGCTGATCCATAAAACGTACCATTGGAGAAGGTTTGTTTTGGCAGGGGGCTCGGTTTTGTCCAGCAAACTAATGGTGTCCGTTAACACACCATTACATACCTCGTTAACATACTTGGCAACTGGGATTTCCCCTCAAGAATAAAGAAATCACGTGTAAATCATAATTATTGTCCGCCTGGCAGCATCAATCATCACACACAAGGCACTTGTTCTAATTCTCTGCCCACAAAAATTGTTCCTCGCAAATGCAACTGGGGTTGTCCTTGCCCGTGGCACCTTACAAGGAAATCACTGGCCAAGCCCATGTACTGTGAGTTTGTAACAGGCAATTCCTACTGGGATGCAGAGCCATGGATCAGGATGGGCTTGTTTTCTTTCCTCAGGCCATGGGCTCTTTTGAGATGCCTTTGGGGAAACCTTGCAGAGAAGGTTCTTTTGTTAGAGGGGTTCATCACTTGATTTTTGAATGAGTTCAGCTCCACGCTGTGACACCCAAGTTGCAAGCTGGACTTTCAGCAGAGCTCAGAGCTGTTCCTCTAAAGCTCTGCTGAGAGTCACTAAAAAAGGTGTCTGAGAGGTGACAGCACAAATTAGTCCCTCTTTGAGTGTGTACACAGAGGGTCTGGTCCCCATTCCTAGCACTGACATCCAGGACTGGTGGGTAAGATTTCATTCCTTGAATTGATGCATCTAATCAGGTGAAAAAGGTTTTCTCACATCCAAAATCATTCTCGAACCTGTGGGTTGGACATTTTAAAAACACAGCAGTGATAAAATAATAATCCGAACCATGTCACCAGCAGATGTGGCTGCCAAGGAACATTATCTACTTTATGGCTTATGACATAAACCGTGATAGAAAACACTTGCAGCAAGAGAGATTGGCATTACAGCCAAGGAAAAATTCCACTGTGCAGTTAGAACAAATAGAGCATTGGAATCTCAAGCACTGCAATTTGTTGGGAATGGGAAAGAGTAACCACTGTCACACACCTCAGCTCTGACATTGCCCTGGAGCAGAGACAGTGGAGCCAATCTTGCGATCCTGCTGTCTAGGACTCTGTGAATTCCACTCTCTGACACAAAATTATGAATTGCACAACTCACCGCCCCACTCATCCTCTCCTGGACGGGAAGGGATGGATGAGCATTCCCATCAGATGATGGAACAGCATTCCCAGCACACTCCTGAGAGCCCCTGCCATTCAGGGAGGAAAGTGAAGAAGCCTGGACTCACCATCTCCATTGTTTGTGCATTTTCCAAAGAAAGAGCATTTCAACACAATTTGTGCTTCCCCCACCACCACCCCTTGCCCTGCTGGTAATTTGGAGGGAGTACTTAGTTACAAAAACAACAACAACAACAAGAACAGGGAATTTGCACTAGAAAGATAAAACTTCTTTGACAGTTGCAACTTGGGAGTCTCATGATGGTAAAGAACATATTTATTTTCTGTGTTTGCGTTTGCACTTCATCTCCGATTCCTTCCCAATACTCCCAGCCTGTATTGCTGGTAGAAAAAGAGATGTACTAGAGACTACAACAGACTGTAGTATTTTCAGGCCTTGATGGAAATCTGCAGCGTATTTTCCAGGCTCGTAAATCTCAAGAGAAGTGTTTCATTATTCTGTTCAGGCAGTGCAGAATAACTGAGCTACAGATCCTCTCGGATGTTTCCTTTCTGGGCCGTTCCATAGACAGGCAACATTCATTTCACAAGTGCCCTTAAATTCTTTCACCAGCCCATTCCTCTTAAAACAAGTTAGGACTGAAAATTCCTCTTTCAAGTCCCGCACGATAAATTGCAACCTCAACATTCCAGCCTGGAAGGAGCATTTTTCCTCTTCAAGCACTTTGCCTTGTAGGTAGATGAGGACAAAAGCCATGACCTTCTTCAGCAAATCCAGGACACCAGAAGCCAAAGTAAACAGCTTTTACAGTGTTTTCTTGTGCTTAGGAGTAACAGGCACAGTTTTCTTTGAGAAAAAGCAGGATTAATTCTGATACCTTCACTGTAAGTTAATAAACACATCAATTGCAACAAATACACGAAATTCATATGTGGATCCAAATTAGCCTTGCATTTGGTAATCCTCAGTTAAGGACCACCTCATCCAGGCTCAAGAATCTGTGAGATCCTTTAATACTTTTATATAAGTGCAAAGGATATTCAACTAGTTTGTTATTAAGCCATCTGGAAAATGTAAGCTGCATTTTAGGAGTGACTGCATGAATTGTCCAAATGCAATGCATTTTTCCAAGCTATTCACACTGAGGAAACAAAGGAGACATAGAAATACCTCAGAGAGGAAAAAAAGCTCTTTTTCCTGACCTAAAAATCACAAGAGTAGTGGCTTTCCTCAAGGAAGACCAAGAAGGTGGTGCAGAAACCAGACTCCTCACTCAGTGCAATCCATACTCTCAGGAGCAGCTTTGCAAGGGTCCATGTTGTTGGCAGAACCATCCTCTTTCTTTTGTCAATGTCTCAGAAAGGCATTTCAACCTGGGAGGAAAGTGTTTGCACTCAGATCTCCTTTTAAAGCACTGAGAAGTCCCCAGAAAAGAGCCCAAAAGGTCAGCCTGAAGTGAGCGGTCATTAAGCAATTTGCACTGTGGTCCAATTCCGTTTTGGATGTGCAAAGATTCCAACTTCAACCGTTCCTAGGGAACTTGGAGGCCAGCAGGGAGCAGGAGCAGTGCCAGTCTGCTCACAGAGCAACACAAGTAAGACAAGACTTGTCTCAATTGTCTTTTATGTCCTCGCTGTAAAGCTTCTGTCAGGAGAGGGGAAGCAGGGGAAAGCAGGGTAAACAAATCAGGTCTAATCATCAAGCAGTAGATGAAGATTTGCTGCACCTTCTCCATCTGTCTTTTCAGAGAAGAGCAGGCCTATATTGAAAGATGAAGTCTTTGACCTTAAGTGATGAATGAAAACATAACTGATAATTCAAACCTGCCATGGGGGAAGTTTAAAGAAGAGTTGCCCCAAATGGCTTCAGTATGTTCAAAAGCTACTGCCAGGAACATGGATATTTTTTTTCCTGTGTTTGTTGGTTGCTCTGCATTTAAAACATCTCTGTATGTTTGTTTTTCTTCCGGTCTTTTGTGGTCGCTTTGTAAACATCTGGATTGGGTTTTTAGTCCTTTGTACAAGAAGCGTATGTGTGTGTTAGTTTTGCCGATGGTTCTTATGTAACATTTGTGGGGATGAAGGAATTAGTTAAATCGGCTCCTTTGAAAAGCCATCCCAACACAAAACTATTCCAGGAGTATCTCGTGAAATGTCCTCTTCCCCCTGCCACAATGTACCATCAATTTTTCCTAACTAGGTTAAGAACAGAGCCCTCTCTTTCAGCAGTGATTACTCAACATGACATTTACTCCTTGCAATCCCATGTTCCTGCTGAGCTTTGTGGTGGGTTTAAGTCACCAAAGGGGCCATATTCACTTTTAGTATAAGAGAACTGCCACAGGGGAGTGAATTTCCCAAAAACGTGGCCCTTGCATTTTTTCTCTAAGGTATGGAACACCTTAATCCAGCATAAAAAATGTTAACCCCTCTCAGAAGTGCAAGAGTGAAATTTAGCAGCAGAAAACAAATTCTTCCATTGAATTTTCCTGCAATAGATATGGTGGGCTATTTGACAGCTAAGTTCTTAACTTTTAAGCTCCTCTGAAAGCCCCTGCAGTTAGCATTTTTATATTACCTCACACTAATTCTCCTCCAATAAATGAAGAGTTTTGTAGCTTTTAAGACCCAAGGAAACGCTTCGTCTGTCAAACTCTATTTTCCTCTACAATCCAGACCATAAATTTTTTACCTAGCATTTCCTACTGTAAACTTTGGAATTTGGGTCGTTCTGTCACAAGTTTTCAACGAACATTTGGTGTGACTAAGACCTCTCTTGTTGGTGCAGAGGGCCAGCCCATCCTGCCCAGTACCCAGCTGCTGATCCCTTCCCCACTGCCTGAAGTGACAGCTGTCTATTTCCCAGCTTGAGGTGAGAGCCTACATTGAGTTTTTTTGGGAGATCACAGGCAGATGGATTTGAAAGGAGAACCCCTCTCCTCATTTCCCTCATGCTCCAAATGGAGGAAAAGCAGAGGAGATGAGAGAGATAAAAAACACAGGAGAATCCATGAAAGGAGAGCTACAAACACTGAAGGAAAAAGTTCTGCAGGAGAAGGGGAGCTGAATAGTAGAGAGGTCAATATTATGGTGCTACGTGGCTTGTATATTAAGATTTCTTAATGGTCTCTTTTCCTCAGGAAAAAAAAAGTCTCTTTTCACAGGCTTTTGTGATTACGAAGTTCTCCCCTCCTCCATTCAAAAATGCCCCCACAAAGCTCAGTCTTCTTAATATGTTTGGTCACAAATGGGAACAAGCTGCACTTTCTAAATAAATATTTTATGGGTTTTTTCCCCTTCACTTCAACAACAGAGTTCATGTAACAGATTATCTGAACCAAACGGGTTTACAGTTTCCTACTTCCCCAGTTCCTCACCAGTAAAACTACCACAGCAGAGGCAGAACACACTGCAATACCAGCAGTGTAGTTGATAGAAAATGTGGGGTTTGCTCCACTTTGAATTTGGGTCAGTTTACCCTGATTTTATTTGTCACTTGTGTTATATATCACTTGTCAGTAGCAGATGCAGCCCTGCTTCTCAGGAGTGATCCATCCTTTCACTTTACACCCATGTCCCAAACATTAGCCAGGCAGGTACAGTTTTAGGGAGAGGGATGGGTTGCTACAAATCCTGATCTTAGAGGACAAGTGTGAACCTGTGGTTACCTAAGCACAGCCACCACTCAATGTTTTACATTTTTGTGCCTCCCTGGGGCCATGGTTGCGTGTTGTGTTTGTCCAGATACACGGGGGAATGAAGAAGCGAAAGCAAGAAAGGAGAAAAATTATGCTGTCACCAAGAAAATATCATTCCAACTGTTACTAGAGTCAGAGGTGGCAGATAAATCTGTAATGATGAAGAAGGACAGTGATGGAGCACTGCAGCCCTGACCTGAAATTTCCTGAGTTCATACAACATCTTAAGCTTTTTTCCAGGTCACCAGGTGATGCAGGAGGTATCTATTCTGGTTTCTTCCATCATTTCCCCTTCTATGCCCTAATAACTGACTGTCTAACTAACTAACTAACTAACTAACTAACTAACTAACTAAATAAATAAATAAATAAATAAATAAATAAATAAATGGTTCTGATTTTGACTGAATATTGATAATAGAGTTCCATTAAACAGAGAGGCTGGACCACAAGACCTGCCGTGGCCCCTTCCAATCTTACCCATTCTCTGATAACAGAATTTTGAAATATTCCAGCCAACATTCAGGGCTGTTACCCATAAAAGACTACATGACTTAATATCATATCTATGCTTGCCATGTGTGCATGAATCTAAGCTTCATGTCTTCATTCTTCTAGAAGAATTCATTAAATAATTTCAGGATCATTGGAAGAAAGCAAAGGTAGAGGAGCCAAAACTTCTGTTTCTGTCTCAAATTAGCATTGTTTCTGTTCTTTGACTTCATGCAGGTGAAAAAGGCACTCTTAGACAGCCAGAAATTTCTCTGAATGATGAATAAAACCACACTGGCTGTGGAGAGGGAAATAAACACACATTGGCAAGGACCACACAAGACTAAGACAGCAAATATTGCAAGAGAACAATCCCCCCCAGCCCCCTCCATGATGTCCTGTCCTGTTCATGCCATAGATGCCAGCACACAGAGTGACAAACACACTATTGTAACTCTCCCGTGATGGAGGTTTTCAGTCTGTTTAGAAAAACCTTGGATGATAAACATCATGGGTGACAAGCACCCCACCAATGACCCCTGCAGAACTCCATCCCCAAGGTTAAAAAAACATCCTTTCGTAATTATGGGGTGAGAATGATCTGGTAAACAGCCATCAATCCCTTCAGAATCTTGCTCGGCAGATCTTTACCTTCCATAGTGAAGGTACCTCACAAATCCAGAGCCACAGGCTGGTTTGGTGGTGGCTTTATCTGCTCATGTGCTGACCACAAAATGATGTGACACTCACACGGGCAAAAAGGAAAATCTCTGAAGGGACTAAACACAGAGCAACCAAGAAATACATTTAAATGAACATAGTAATAAACTACAGGAGATTTAAGGGCTGCTAAAATCAAAGATCTGAAATTTGGAGAGTGCTGGTCACAACTGCAAAGCAATGATCTTGCGGACCAGACAGGGGCGGTCGTAGCTCAACAATATGATGCAAAAGAATCGCGAGGAGGAAGAACTTAATGAAGTAATAATAGGAGCAGTGGCAAAAACCCTGAACTCTCTGAGCCAAAATGGGAAATTTACTCACAAACATGCAAATTTCTAAAAAAATATATATGGAAAAGCCGTGCTCATAGCTTGAAGAGTGAAGGCTTCTTAGGCAGGAAACATGTTGGGCTCCTCTCCAAGAGAGATTTTGAACCTCTCCACCTCAAACAAGGTCTTCAGGGAAGCCCAGCCTGTAGAGTTTCTGCTTCTGCTTTCCTTAATATTAGGTCCATTTCAAAAACATGCACAGGTCAAATGTAGAGCAGTACCCAATCACAAGAGTAAAATTCCAGTTCTTCTGTCTGTACGTAAATCCAAACTTCAACAAAATCTGGTGGAGCCACATACTTAATTTCGTCCATCTCTGAACAGACAAAATCTTCAGGATAGAAAAAACCCTGCATGTTCAGAGTCTGGAGTGTGTCCACAGCTTCAGAAATGAGGAGAAAACCTCTCTCTGTCCAAGCTGAGGGAATGGGATCTGAGTGTTTGTCAATAGGAGAAAAAGTGTGAAATTCCAAAATGTGATTTTGTTGAACTTGCTTTTAGGCTGAAACGTGAATGTCAATAAACTACTGTAACAACCAAACACGGGCTTGTTTTTTTAAACAGAGCAGCAAAACTGTTTAATCAGAGCTTTTGCACATAAACTCTGTTCACACAGAAGAGAACCAGTTTGTTGAAAGCCAAACGGGTACCAAACCAAAAGTCTGGATTACAACAAGAGGTCTCACTGAATAACTTGTCAAAGCAGATCAGATTAGCACTGTTCTTTCACACAGACAGTGCAGACTCCAGATAAGGCCTGAAATATTCACAAAAGGACCCAGCACCTGTAGGCAACCAACGCAGAGCCATTCACATGGAAACAACCTCTTTTCTCCTGGTGAGGACACCATGTCCCTGCTAATCTTCCTGCTTCCACCGTGGCCTTCTGAGTCATTCCTGATGTGCACGGGCCCATCTTTGGCCAACTGTTACAAATAACGTGGCTGTACAAGGGTAACAGGACGGATCTGGCCAGAGGCAACTGAATAAAACATGACTTCAGACAAAGTCCCTCTTGGTTTTGCACTGTCAAGCAGCCAAGGCTACAGCTTGTAGCTGCATGAGGTGCATAGCTGAGATAAACAACCACTGGTGACATTTTAGGCCAGCTGAGGTAATAAATGAACATCGACTTCCATCACTATCTCAGATGAGTGGAAAATATTGGTCAATTAGCAGCAAGTTTCCACGAGCTGACTTCAGATAACCTGACCATGCCCTGCTTTTTCTGTGTTTTCATTCTGAGATTTGAATAGCTTTTTGTCGCAGAAAACCTTTAAACCAGAGAGCACACACAGAGCTCCAAGGCATCAGAGCCAGAACTCGGGTCAGGAATGCTCTGACCTTGATACAGGACAGATATGGTGACTGCAGATTACCTTCTTTTTTTTTTTTCCCAATGCCAAAATGAGTTCTCCATGCCTTGGAAGAAAGGAAGTCATGATAAGCAATGTTTACATGTGGTGCAAACGTCTTTAACATGAGGGCATGCCCAGGGACTGGCACCATTGTCTGACCCAGCACAGACCAGTCCCAGAGGTGCTGGAGGGGCCATTACAAGGCAATTTTCCCTGAGGGATGTAATGCACTTTTTGATGGAGCTTGCCTAAACCAGCCTCCCAAAAAGTCAGCACATCCTCTGGCTCTGCAGAGCAGGGCTGACCAGAAGCAAACTCTGTTGATGTTCACCTGCTGCATGTCTGCATGACAGCTCTGACAGTGGAGGACAAAATCAAAGATCATCCAGATGAAGGCAGAAAGATAAAAAGGCAGCATTTGTCAACAAGGCTGGAAACAGTAGGTCAGATACCAGAGTAGGAATGGGAGTTCTTTGGTACAAAGACACCCTTGAGGTGAAAGAACCAGGCTAAAAAATAATCTTTCAAGATGTGGCCCTGCAGACATCAAACAGTGATGGAGTTTGTCTTTAGGTTTATGGGTTAGACAAGAGTTTCACAACATCAATTCCCTCATACCTGGTCTGCATAAAACATTATTTCTGCAATGGTGGGCCAAAGTGGATTCTGTGCCTGTCTGGTCTAAACTCCTTCAAAGAAGGGAATATTTCCTGCAGATCCAGCCTTTCTTTTCATTTTGAAGTCAGAGAAACGTGAGTTTCTTTGGCAAAGTTTCCTGGTTTGCCTTGCTGGAGTTGGAGTAACCAAAGCAAATGAATCAGGAGCAAGATGAGTAAGTCCATATCTATCCAGCTGATAACCATCTTACAAAGCTGTTCGAGGGCAAAAAAGTACATTCTCCTGCATTGAATCAGGACATCATAACTAAGAAGTGTTCCAAGTTAAACACATTTAAAAACTGTTTGACTCATGTTTCACATTTAATTCTAGATCTCTAAAAAAGTTTACAATAGCAAAGCTTGCCTGGACTAAACAACAGAACTGCATGAGGCACGTGGCATTAGCTCAGGCTTCTCTGGCCAGCTTTCTAAATGAAGTGTTTGGAAAGAAGAGAAACACACAGATTTGGAAGTGGAATGGATAAGAGATTTAGTTTCTCCTTTTATAACAGAGTCCTGGGCAAATCTGAAGGAGCCTGCAAAGTTTCAACAAGACATGCCTTAAAAGCAGCAGCAGCTCTGTCCACATAGACTGGAATTATTAAAAGCAGGGCAAAAGAGAAAGATTCAACACGGTGCTGGAGAGCTGCCGAAAAGCCCACATTTGTGATGTAGTGTTTGGACTCAAATCATGTTAACAGGGCAAAATAAATCTGCAGAAAGTAAGAAAGTCTGAATAGAGTGGACGTAGCCAAGGTCCAAAACTGGTCACAAATTCAAGTGTTGGGTAGTTCAAAAGGGAAATACTTGAAACTCCAATTCTATATAGCAAAAAGCTGGCTCTGTTGCCATGCTCAGGGTTTACTTTGAAGGTCACACATGCATTAGAGTACCAAGGGAGCAAAATCTGAGTGATCAAGAGAATGGCAGAGCAAAGAGCACTGTAAAGACTCCATTTCCCTCACAGGTTCTACAATGGGCAGCTCAGTTACTGGCAGTGAGGATGTTATTCCTAATGTAAATATTTCGCTTTCAGCACAGCTGAACTGGGAGGGATTATAACAAGTAATGAATGAACTTCCAAATACCTCTCCAAGCCAAAAAACCCCAGTGATGGCATGCAGAGCTGAATCCTTTCAATCATCCAGAAAGAGATGGAGAGGATTTTTGCATGGTTCTTAGTAATTACTACCTCCAGAACTGCCAGCGATGCCTTTTCCCACCGGTCTTGGTCAAGGCAATTATTCTTCCAGGTCCTCACTCTTGGCCCACACCTCCATTGTCAAGTCAATGGAAGAATGACAACATCCACCAGCTGCCTGGACAACATCCAGCCTGGATTATTACAATAAGCTTGCATGAGAAACAGGATTAGAAAAGCAGGGAAAGTCTACTGATAAAGCTGCCCCGTTTGTTTTGGTTCAAGATATTGAAGTTGTTGGGTAAATATCTGTGGTACGTGGGAGACTTCCCTGCACCCTGAACAGCTCCACAGGGTTTGATCATTTGATCAGCTTCTGCTTTATTGCAAAATCAGAGAGCTGTGGGGTGATAGCTGGGTCAGACTTTGTGAACATTTTCTAGGTTTAGCATTCGTACCATTTTCTCCTTGAAACAGAAGAAACTATTCCTAGAAATCGCCTGCAATGTGGTCAGGATGGAAAGTTCTTTGTGCAGGACATTGCTGTTTAATTTAACACACATCATAATGTTCCCATTCCTCGCAATAACCTAAGTTAGCATCCATACTATTAAAATATGCTCCAACCAGATGGGTTTGCGTATTTACAAGTCTAGCAGTGAAATATTCAATGCAGCAATTGCTTATATCACATCCATTTTGTTAAAAGACGCCCTGGAGTATTATTCTGAAAACTAAAAGGACCACCCTCTGCTGAAACTGCAGGATATCACTGGACTGTGCAAACTGGCTCGGGCCTGGAGAATTTATGAATGAAATTGCAGAGCGTGGCTGTCCATCCTGCAGTGTGCAGAGAGGGAGGTCCCTCCCTGTGAGCACTGCACATTTACCTGCCCACTGAGTTCCTCCACAATCACACCCAGGGGTTCAGCCAGTGCTGGTTTGTCTCTGGAAATCTCACACCAACAGACCTGAGATGAACAGGCCCCTCAAGCCTCTCTGGAAGGTGACAAATGACACAGCAGCAGATAACCCATTGCTGTCGTAACATGGCCACCTCTCTGACCCTGTGATCATCTCTTTGGTCTGATTTAAAACCTTTGTGGTGTTGATATCACTGATATCACACCCAGGCAGAACCTGAACTCAGGAGCTCCTCTTTTCTATTCTGTTTGACTTCTCTCTTGTTTGCTTGCAGGCCCTTAGCAAAAATTCTGGGGAGCAAATTTTGCATGGTTAGATGTGAAAAAAAGACACAACGTAAGAGAAATTAATTTTGAAGAGAACCATAGTGCTTGGCTGACCAAGAACTCTCCCACGGCTCACAATACTCTGTGAGATAACAGAGATAATTTCTACTGTCTTCCAAAACAAGGTGTTTTCTCATCTTCAGAATCCTGATGTGGCTTTTGTTCCCATGCAAAGAAAGCCTTTAATCCTCTCCTTTAGCCTTGGCTTTGGACACGAGGCAGGTGAAAAACCAAAACTGTGATTACAAACTGTTCCCTGTTCTGGGCAGAATAATGGCTGCAGAAAACACAGTCCCAAATGCCAAGCAAAATGGCTAAGGTTAGTGTTATTTGTCATTACAAGTGCAGAAGGAATACTAGCTGCCAGAAGCTCTGTGCAGCGATGTGAAATCCATTTTTTTTTCGCTTTTTTTCTGTTTTCATAACTAGGAATAATATTTTTCAATTGTTAGATCAACCCAAAAGCTGTGGCAGAGCAGCCTTAAAAGGATTCAGAGCCTGCAGGAGCAGCAGAGAGACAGGGATTTGTGAGCAGCTCCACACACCAACCTCGACCATTCCTGTGGATCCCGGGCCAGGTCCTGACCTCATTCAGATCCAGATAAATCCACAGCCATTTCAGTGGGGCTGTGGGGATGTGAGATCAGCCTTTGGCTGGTTGTGCTGGCTGAGCCGTGGCAGGTGGGCACTTGCCAAAAGAGCTCTGTAATGGATGGTGTAAACACCAGGATTGCTCACAGCCATTATGTAACCTGCTGCTTTAGAGAGGGGTTTACAAAAGGCTCTGGTCTCCATGGCTCCCTCTGTGCCATCACAGAGATCCTGTGTCAGGTCCACCCTTGCTGAGCACAGGTGGGGTTGTTTCTGGAGTTTCACACGGACACTCTGTCTCCTTGCAGAAAGGGCAGTGCAGTATTTACATAAACAACAAGCCCAGAATGAAGCAGGCCTGGGCTAAGCTCTTACACTTTCCAGCTCCTCACCTCGTGCCTACTCATCCCTTCTGGCCAGCGTGGAGCTGCAGGGTTTGGGAAGAGCAATCAGCTCTGTGCTCCCTGGAGTCAGCTCAGCTTAGCTCAGCCCGAGACAGCAGGGGAGAAAAGGCCTCATGGAAAATAGAGAAAACATAAATGTTTAGGCCACCAGGCACACAGGTCAGCAGGAAATGAGAGTGGGGAGGGTGATTCTTGAGTATGGCTTCAACAGCCACCCCTGTCCATCCCCCACATCAGCAAATTCCTAAATACCCAATCCTTGCATACCTGCTCTCCCTGCCATCCATAGACATCCTTATCCCCACTCCAATCTTCTTCCCTCCCAGTTCCTGTCCCGTTAAGCCATGGCTGGTGACAATAACGATATAAATAGCCCAAATTAAGGAAAACAATATTCTATTCTGAAAGAAAACTGTCCACAATCCACAGTTTAGTCTGATCCCTCACTCTTTTGCGTACTTTAAGAAACATGGCCATGCTGTAACATACTAAAAGATTTATTTCTAATATGAAACCCATATTTAGTATTGGTTTGGCACTGGTAGGAAGGAAACCACAGGCAGCTGGCATGGATTAAGTGTTAGTTGCTCGATAAACCTGGAGTTGTCAGAACTTCCAACTTCCCTACTGAATCTGCTGCCATCCAGAGCTAAATATTTGAGAAGGGTGCCTTTGGATGAGCAGGGCTTTGTTCTTAACATCTTAACTGCAGGGATAGCAACAAGAGATATATGTTTGCGCACATAAAATTTCTATTAAAAACAAGAACTGCCTGTAGCTTCTCTAACATTCTCTCTGTCAGCTCCCTGGGAACAGCTTTACATGCAGAAGTATCATGCAGAAGTATATGCCAGTATCCTTCTGGATCCTTCCAAATTATGAATATTACAAACACAGTAGCTCACTGTTTCCTGGAATAGCTTCACTATCTGAAATTTCCACTGTTTCGAGTTAGAGAATTCTGAGTCTTTTTACTCTGAATGCCAGAGCCTGTTTATTGACTAATATTCAACTGTTCTCTAAGGGAAATGGAAAAAAAGCTCAGGTTTATGATGCTGCCACCTGAATGACTGCAGTGCTTAACACAGTGCAAAATCTGAATTAGATATTCCAAATTACTAAATTCACTTCCAGTGACTCACTGGAAGTATTGGAGCTTTAAAATCTTCATTTGGTAGTAAAACACTGGCACCCAAGTGTTTCCACAAGGCTGACATGGGAGGCTTTTGAACATAGGCCAAACAAATTAATTTTGGAATTCGAAATAACATCCATAAGGATTTTTTCCTATTTGTTCAGTTCTAGTCACCGCTTCTTACTGACATACCTTCTGACTTGAAGTAGAAGTGAAGACTCTTTAAAATGTCTCACAATTATTCATTTATGAAGTGTGGGACAAGAACACTGAAAATTGAGATTATTGCCTTAAAAACGTCAGTGCAGGTGTCTTGACATTCTCCATTCTCTACCATGTGCCCCAGGAACAGGGGTTTGCTCTCCCTCCACTCCATGGAGGGCTGATCCCTCAGCCTTGGAAACTCCAAGCACTCAAGTGTCAGGACACTCAATCCTTCTGCAACTCCCAAAGAAATTATTCTGTGTACAGACCGACCAAAACTAATAACCACCATATTCCCAATACTTGCCTTCTGTTACATATGGCTCACATGGCTTTAAGTATTTTCCTGTAACTTGCAGTCCCACAAACTTTTAATTCCAAAAGCACCACAGGATCCCTTGATTCCGGGAGATGGTGCTTTAAGGGAAAAAACTCCAGAAGCAGCAAGGAGATCCAAACCATTCCCAATAGCACTGGGGTGTGCCCTTTACATTTCACAGCATCATCAGGGATTTATGTGCCCTTCTCCAATGAAGGGAAAAAGCAGATTTCCTTTGGATAAAGGCAGCTCTGGCAGCCATTTGCCACAAAGCAAAGATGATTAAACAAAACCAACTTAGGAGCTGGTTCCTAACAGGACACCCTGCTTGCTTGTCAGGGGAGGAACATGTCAGAAAACAGGCTTATGCTGAGCAAGTAATCTTGGATTTCACAGCTCTAAATGCAATTTTATGCCAGGTTTTTGTCACCCAACCTCCCATTAAAGCTCAGATATTAACAGAGTCAGATGCCAGGCGACCTCCCACGACCCCTTGGCAAGTGACTGCCACTGAGCAAACAGTTTGCTTTTCTTGGCAGCGTTACAAAGTGATTCCCAGGAGAATGGAGCTGCTTTGAGCTCATCCACAGCAGCTCCAGCTCACCAAAGGCCAGTGAGGAACCCTCCACACAGCACTAATTTTACACAGGAACCCATAAAAGGGCCGTGAACTGAGCACAGCTTGGTTATAAAGCCTCTTGCAGCCTGGCTTAGGTGCGTGGAGAAGACTTCACCCACCCCCAGCTGCCAAGGCAGCCCAGAGGAGGTTGGTTCTGTGGCCATCCCTTGGTTCTTCAGGTGTGTTTCCAGCGATGAAGTCGCTGCACCAATTCCTCCTGCGGTTATTTCGGCCTCCGGCTCACTTTCCCCACACACCCCCTTCAAATGCCACTAAAGGAGAAGTGAAAAATAGGACTTGGAGAGCACATTTAACATAAGTAAAGAGATTAAGGGGTTTATCTGTCAACACTGGATTCCAGATGTTTTTAAATTAAAAGAAAAAACAGGAGACTAAGAGAGATGTTAATTATAAGCTCTTTTCTTCCCTTTAAAATGTTTTAAAATATTGCTTAAAATACCTAAGTTTTTCTGTAGGTTTTGGAGAGGGTTTTAAAAAAAATATCAGCATACATTTCAGAGTAAACTTCAGTGTCTGCACTGAAGCTTGAATACGTTTCTCCTGGTACATAACATCAGAGTTTCTTTGCATAACCAACATTCACAGAGGAGTTATTTCATAGAAATCTCTGTGTAGGACTTCACCAGTGCCAAAGCTCAGGCTCAGAAAGATTTTGAATTTCAGTGGTTTTCACCCTTGACTCTCAATTTCCTTCCCTAGTCATCCTCTACGAGCAATGAAATTATGGACCTACAGCAATCTCCTGTGACACAGTGAATAAATTTAAAAAAAATCTCGAAAGGGGATGGGACTAATTTAAAAACAAGCAAATCCTAATAGTGGTTAAATTCAGAATTAAACCCATTATAAATAGGGGAGCCAGCCCCTTCTGTTTTACCCATCTTCCATGTGGAGAACACCTATTTTAATGTTCCTTGGGACTGTACCGGTGGCTTCTGGGATTTATTTAATCAGTTGGTTCTGAATTCTTACTGCCAATTTATCCAAGAGGAAATCTTTATTAATGTCCCATATCTAATACAGACTCTGCTCCTGTAGGCTTCATATCCTCTGGAAGGCAAAACAGAAGACAGGACTGAAAAGTTACTTCACTGGGATTTCCTCGTGGAGGAATCCCTGTGCCAGGTCCATCAGATGGCACTTACCATATTCCTCTTGGATGTGAGAGCCATCCATCAACCTGATAAAAAATGGTGGGAAAAGCTCGTTCCAAGCGAGCATTTCATAGTTGAAAGGATCTGATGCTGCAGCACTGGGACAGATGGCTTTGGATAAAGATAAAAATAAAAATAAAAGAGCTCAGAGCAGTGGGTTGTTCTGGCACAGCGATTCCACTGAGACTGGGTGTTCTGCAAGAGTGATCATTAATTCCGTGACAATACCACGCGATTTTGAGCAGCTAATGACCTGATACAAAACAGCTGAGAAGTTAATGTGTTTGAGGCTTTTTTATTGCAATAATTAATTTTAACAGGAAAGAGCCCACTTCGTTTCCTGACTCTAGACTTGGATGCTAATCCCCAAATTTGGGGTGTGTAAAGAGAGATAAAAGCTGATCCATTACAACATTCTGCAGAGATTATATGAGAGACAAAGACATAAACCCTGATATATGTTCCCTATGGAGACATGCTTTGAAAAATTTTGGGATTTCTCACAGGATTTTAAGATGTTTTCTAAATTTCTACTCACACAAGTCAAGCCTGTCACCCATTTTTCTTGTTGGCTCTGTTACTTGTTCCAGAATCACAAATTCTTGGAAAACTTGACTATATTCTGAGTCCTTTCCTCTTACCTTTGGATCTCCTTCCTGGCGCCATATTCCTTTCCACAAATCAAGTAAACTCAAAGGTTTGATCAAAAAAATCTGATCAGCAGAAGTGATGAGAGGTGACTGCAGTGAGCCCCCAAACCAGGTGGCACAACAACACCTGCCCTGGCAGAAGGGATGGCAACCCTGAGGGTGCTTCCCAGGAAGTCCTAAGCAATTCATAGATATTCCAGAATTCAGGATTCATTCTCTCATGGAGGAGCTCCATTTATAGAAGACAATCAATGTCTCGTCTTACTGTTGATGGTATCCCAGAGTAAACCTGCAACATCCCTCATCTGTTCCTCAATGGAGTATCTTTAACTGGGCCAAAATCCATCTTCCTTTTTCCACAAAGCCAGCTGACATCTTGAGTTCATATGAGGCACACTGTGTTTTCTCTGGCATATCCCTGAGCCTTACTTCATTATTTTATATTTATGTGACAGCAAAAAAAAAAAAAAGCACTTATGCCATATGGATGCATTGGGGCAGGAAAAAGCAACCAAACTGATGAAATCAATGGAGTTAATTGGAATACGGCACTGTGTGAGAATCTGTGGATCACTCTAGGAAGATGAACTCACAGTGAAGACTCAGAGCTGTGCAAACTAAAGTGCTTTGTGAGGAGCTCTGGATGGAGTAAAAGCACCTCTTTGTGTGTTCTCATGCCTGATAAATCTGTAAGTGGATCTGCCTCTCACACATGTACAGCTGGAAGAGCGCTCAGTTTTTAAATCTTCACTCATTACAAAGCATGGTGATCCTTCTTTCGATCCCTAAACACGTCCATATGCTACAACAATTCCAGACTGAACTGAGGGAAGATCTTATTCTCCTCAAGAGCTCAGGCTAGAATGAGAAATGGGAGGATCTTTGTGTTTGAGAGTGATGCCTCTAGTTGAAGCCAAATCAATGCCTTGGCTCCTGCCCTTTTTAGCCAGATGCATTAAAACAAAACCAAACCAAAAACTGGAACCGTGTTCCCTGGACAAAGAACATCCTGTGGGCTGGAGGCACAGCACATCTGGGGGCCTCATGTCGCTGCTGACTAATGCATGACCTGGGGGACACTGTCATTTTGTGCTTAACAAGTCTCCAGGGGGAAAGCTGACATTTGAAAGGGACCAAAAGGCTTCTTCATGTGATGCCAAGGCACCCTCTCCTGTTTCACTGGAAAGTGGGAGCACGTGAACTGCACAGACATGAGCTCATGTAGCTGTGCTGAGGCACAGCCTCCCAGCCTCAGGGCCAAAGGCCTGTGCCAAGACTCGTGGCATGTCACAGCACCTTTCATTTTCTATTTCTGTCCTGCTCAGATTTCCATCAACTTCTGGATTGAAATATCAGTCAAGGAAGAGGGACGATCAGAGAAGCTTCACAGTCACTGCTTGGAATCAGTTCATTAGTCTCAAAAACTCATGATGAACACAAATGAACTCATTAACTCATTTTTTTAATCAAGAATTTCCCTGAAAGTCATTCTTTGCAATCTACTCACCAAAGAGGTAACAGGTGTTTCTTGAACACTTCCAGGGATGATGACCCCATCACTTCCCAGGGAAGCCCGTTCCAACACCTCGCCACCCTTTCAGTGAAGAAATTAAATTGCCTGAGGCTAAAAGCAGAAAAAAAAGTCCCCTCAATACCTAAGGGCAGGCACACAGAGCCTGTACGGGGATGATCCATTAACACCAGGATTCCTTCACATCTTCCTTAAAACTATCCTGTGTGTCTTTGGGAGTGTTCTAGATCACTGAGACCCTTCTTTCCATCTCTGCACATTGGAAAATGTCCAAGCATATGTTTAGGCCTGGATTTTGTCAGAACTGCTCACAGTTGGTGGCATCCACGTAGAGTGACCTAATTACTACCATGACCCCTTCAAGAAGGCTGCTTTGGCTGCTTGCACAGAGAACTGAAAAACTTTCTGGAGCAGAGAAATCATCCCCAAGACCAACTACAGTTGTTTTCTGTCCCTGCCACTTCCAGATGAAGCACTGCTAAGAAGAGGTTTCACTTTTTAAAAGGAAACATATTCTCAGCATGGTTTTTATAAATGAAACCACATCACTCCTTCAAAAGACGAAAAAGGAACTTGCATGCATGATTGATGAAATATCCAAACACTCTTACGGGGGAAAATGTAACAAGCAGCCGGGCAGATCATAAGCAACATGTCCCAGAACAAGGCCTGACAAACAGCACACGGCAGTAACTCACATTTAGAACTTGACAGTGAATATTTACTTAATACGTGTTTATTTTAATTGGAAATAAAGGAAAGTCGGTGATGAGTCTTTAGGTATTGATACAGACATTTTCAAGTGTCACACAGGCCTTGGCAGGCTAATTATTATTTGGTGTAAAGCATGGGAGCCCCCTGGATGTGGCTGTGGAGGAAGAGAGCCATTGTTTTGGTTACAAAACTCACTTTGGGGAAACAATCAGGTTTCAGCAGTGCTGTGCAGACTCCCTGTGGCTTGCTGGCGTGTGTGTCACAGTCAAAGCTGTGAGGTGCTTTGTTCCGTGCAAGGGTGGGAGGCTGCCAACCTTAAAACGATAATTTTTTGTTATTTGCAAAGCAAAAATTGCTTTGTGTTCGCCGGGCGTGCCAAAGCCTTGATCAAAATGATGTCCCTTTCATGGGGACCAAAACATATGTTCACATTATCCCAAAAAGAAACAAGGGGGCATGGGGGAGAACAGGGAGGGGATCTTTTTTTCTTGGTTTAGCATGAAAATACCATGCACGGCTGCCAGTTGTTTATCGGCTTTTCCAGATCAACAATATGTTCTTCCTTAGAGGCTTTTCATTGAAGAGCTTTCTGTTAATCTAAGTTGTATTAAATAACCAAAACCAAATGGGGAACAGTCTCAGGCTCTGCACTTGTCACATGACACTGCTGTTTAAAGAGCTTTTTTGGTCATCAACTCACAGCAAGAGTATTCTGGAGAATCTAATTCATAAATTCTCACTGGGTTTGTTTTGAGATCCTTCCCATGTGATTCCCTTTTTCTTTTTTTTCCTGTGCCAGAGGAAGGAGCACAATTCTTGCTTGGGTCAGTTCATCTCCACTTCTCCACTGAGTAGTTCTGCTGCTGGTCCCCTCTTTGCATGGTTGGTCCCTTCTTTACATTGCATGCCCAAAAAGTGAATAAAAACTCAAAAAAATACAACAGGGGGAATTTCAAGTCATGCCAAGAAAATCTGATCTTGAGAGAAGAAGCACCAGGGAGGGAGAGAGATCAGAGAGAGGTCAGGGACCTCTCTTCCAGCATTGGAGTCAGGGAAAACAGCTAAGCAAAGAAAAACAAGGTGTCCTTATCTCCTGAAAAACACACCTATCCCTCAGCTTCAGAAGATCTTTGGTGAACAAACACCGTGAGGGAAAAGACAGTGGTTTGCACAGGGAGAGGAGTGAATCAAAACAGGGTTTTAACAACTCTCTCCCCTGTCCCAGTGAAGACAGAAAACAGCAAATACAAACACACAGGATGTATCCCAGTGGGGGGTAGGACAGAAAAGCACACAGGATATCAGCCTGTGTGGCTGTGATCACAGGGACTCTGTCAATCATTAAGGCAAAGTGTCTGCTATTCCTTCCTGCCCAGGTGAGTTCTCACACTGCACTGTGGCAGGTCTTTCCAGATGGATGAGCCCCAAATGGCCACGGGCAAAGGAAGCCATCCCTGCTGTTAAACTGATGCTGAGATGGAGCAGGATAAGGCTGTGGAGGGCTGGCATTTGGAGTGACAACAGCAATCAGGACACTGAAAAAGGAGAAAGCCATCACTCATCTCTGTTTCCCTCCTAACATCATCCTCCAGGTGGTCCCGAGCTTTAGGCACCTTTATAATTTAAGGGTTACTGGTGTGTGTTCTTTTATACTCCCCATCCTTCTGGCAGGAGCTTCACCTGATAACAGCCACAGATAACACGGGCAGAGCACCTCCAGCTCCTGCCAACACCTGCTCTGCACAGGGAGGTGTCAGAGCTCCAGGCAGGACACTGTCAGCACTTGCAGGGCTGAGCCCTGACACTCTGCTCTCAGCTACAGAAGTTTTGAGTCCTGTGACCACTTCCAAGGTGCTGAACTTTGCTGGGTGGGAACGTTTATTCATCAAACTTACCCCAGCATATTCTGACCAGCCAGCAGTCCAGCAACATTACACATTTGAAATGATCATTATTTATCACATTATCATTTATATGAGGTTTGAAACTGTCCATAGTTTCAATACACCCTGAGGTATTTTGCCAAAATGGTTAATTGAGAAAAAGATTTTCCAGGCAAGATATCTACCTCCTGACAAAAATGACTGGAAGTTACCAGTGTTCAATTAATCTGAAAGAACCAAACCACACTGAATGACAGCAAGTGAGGAAGTTGGTTCGTGTTTTGAGCTCCTTTTATCTTTATTACCAGAGCTGTGGCTTTTTTGTCCTTGCAAGCTGTCTGTCAGCAGTGCTCCAACAGAGGGCACTCCCTTAAACTTCAATTGAATATCCTTTTTCTTGAGAGAATTTGAAATACACTATTTAAAAATAAATAGCCAAAGAAATATTTAGAGTCAGTGCAATTGAAATGGGCTCACATAAAGTAAGGATGATGGAGAGAGTAGTGTTTTAAAAAGGAAGATTTACCACGTCTTAGAAAACAGATGGAAGCCAAAGGACCTGCGGTTCTTACTCTGCATTTCTCACTCCCCCCTGCCTTCCCCAGTGTTTCTATGCCCAAGTACTTGCTAGCAGAGTGAAGAGCTTTCTTTGGGCCTTCTTCAGCTTTGGACTTGGCTCTCAGTCTGCTGAGGAGAATATGAGATCATAACTCCTACTTAGGACAGAAATTGTAGCAAGTGAAACTATGGGACAGTTCAATATATTTAAAGCCCTCATACCCGGTTATTTCTCTATCATTTTATCTGACACCAGCACTGGGGGGAAGTGTGATCAGTCTCCATAAGGGGCAGGATGAATGGACACTTCATAACTCTGACTTCCAGCTGAAGTCACTACTGTAGATATACTCGAGTTATTAACGTGATGTTTTCCAGCAGAGCAATAATCTAACTCCTTTAGCATCAGGTGCAGACACAGTTTTCATTTCTCATCAAGGGAACTGAGGGAAGGATAGAATAAATGGATATTTGCCCTTTGTCCCTGTATGAGGCTATAAAAGAAGTATCAGAGAAGGATGAGCAACAAAGCTGTTGAACAACGTCAGCAAAGGGTGCCCAGTTAAGAAATGTTTCTTACCCTAGAAGTAGCCTGAAATGCTCAAGAGAAATCATCCCATCAATTCCTGAGGGATGGACCATATGAGGTCAGTGATCAGAGGCCCTTTTAGATCCTGTCTGTGGTTGCTGCGCCTTTGGTCCCAGGGCACACGCTGCCCTCCCTGCATGGAGGTGTCAGCTCTCAGCCTGCAGAGAGGGGTGAGCAGCACAGGGGGAGATTACACATCCCCTCCCTCCCAGCCCAGGCCAGAGATGCTATTTCCTTACTCCAGGCACTCACTGCTCTGATGGACAACTGATGGAACCCCACAAAAATGCTGGATGGTGGCTGATATTCTGGCCTTCATTCCTGCAGCCCTTCTGGGCAGATCATCAGCCTTATCTTTCAGCTTCCTGCCTCATGTCAAAGCCCTACTGTTATTCAAACATAGTTTTGTATTTAATTTAATTTCCTTGTTTTTGTTTAGCTTCGATAAAGGAAAGGAAATCTTTTCTAATCAGCTCAAAACAAGACCATTGACTCAAGACCAAGTTCAGTGAGTTATCAGGGGCAGCAGGATACTAATGGCTAATGCAAAAGTCTTAGAAAGAGTCATGGGAACAAAAGCCACTGGAGGGAGAACAACTTGTCCTTTGGATCCATAATGAGGAAGTGGGATGTCGAGAAAAGTTCTGAGTTGAAAAGCCACTGCAAGAGGGGCAAAGCTTTAGCAAAGAGCCATTGTGAGCTGGACTCACAATGGAGTGAGCTGAGCTTTTTGTGCAGGTGCATTGGTATGAAAATGTTTGTATATGTACTTAATACATACACATGTGATAAATACATAAAATACATGTGATGGTGGTTGGTTTTGTTTTCTTGCCAGGCAAGGGTACTGGAAAGGAAGACTTACCTACACAATCACATCAAGGAATTTAATCCAAAGTATTTTTGGAGTTGGAAAATGTCTCCATTATCTCCCCTAAGATGTAGTCACGTGTTCTCAGCACACCAAACAATCACTTAATGATAATTTGATTGCATGTCAATGTAGAATAAAAAGGGTTGAGAAATTGAAAATACAAAAGGGTCATTTCTACCAATCTAGGTTAGTACCTAGAGTTTGAATGTGGCAGAGAACTGTGAATACCCTCAGACCTGACAAACAGCCATATAGAAGAGCCTCATCCACAAGTGTTTCCAGGAGCTTCAGAGAACTTTGGCTCATATCCCAGAATCCCTGCAATTTTCAGGCTAGCTAAGGACAGAAGTGCTCCTACAAGTGAACTGCATAAAGAGTAAATCCAAGTCATAAAAATATTGTGCTAGCAGTTGGGAAGGTTAGAATACAAATGCAAGTGAAGAAACAGATTAAGGTCAAACAGTCGTATCAGAATTACCCCAGTGTGGTGCATTTACAGCTCCTTATCTCCAGCTGAGACTGGTTTTTTATGTAAGAATTCACATGAAAACCAAAGCTGCAGCCATCAGAACCCTTCTAATAATCATCAACCACACTTCCAGCCAAATTGCTTCCTTTCACAGTTCTTGGTTCAAAAGTTTTAACCCTTTTAAACCTTCCCAAGCAGGTTTGCCCTCATTTTCTCATCTCCATTGACATTTGGGTCAGGTCTACCTTCTGACCTACTCGATGCAAAATTCCCATTGCACTTTAACTGCATCATATCTGCCATTATAGAAACCCTGTTATGACATCCAGCTTTTAATGCAGTGCTAGTTGCTTGTTTACTAGCACTACAGGCCCAAAAATTCCCTGGCTCTTTCCATAGTTTGCTAAGATTGTCAAGGGCATTTTTTTTCTTTTCCATTGGGGCATTTTTTTCTCCATTGTTACTAATTCACATTAAGGGCCCTTGGTCATGCTCAGTCATGCTGTGTGTCTGATCAGCACCCAGGTCAAATACCATGAGAACAGCTTTTCAAGAAATGTTTGGCTGTTCTGTCTTCCATCATCCTAAATGCTGGCTCTGCCAACACACTGGCCAGGGGTTTGATTACCTTTACTATATTAGGTTCTTTACAGACTTCGAGCTCATCTTTATTAAATCTTCTCCACACATTTTCCCCTACATTCTCCAAAAAACCTATCCCAGAGCTTTGCTCAAGTTATTTAGTGACCGTTCTTCCATCTAAGGAGAGATCCAACAACTTGAAGCTCTGCAGCTTGGTTTCTCTCACTTTTTTGGACCTAAATATTGCCTGCAGAAAAAGTAACATCTTTATCACTCTTCACAAGCCTTAATTTCCTCTGAGGTGTTCAAACCTCAGAACAGGTTGTTATGTTGTTTAGCATCAACATAATCTAGAGCATTTATTGACTCCCAGAAAAGCATTCCTAAGATGATCTTAAGCTAACAACTGGGCTTTATTTCCTTCACATTTAAGCACTGTTTGGAGTTTAGTTTTTTATTTGCAGTACCTTCTGGTCTACAACTCTCTTCTGAGCTGTATTTCTTCTCTCTCATGACATTTAACTCACCACAATGGTCAAAAAGGAAATGTAAACCACTCAAATTCACACCATTCTGAGAATTTCACAATGACTGCGTTAATCCCACCCGGTCATATTAAAAGTTACAGGAATGGTACTTAAGCATCTCTCTGACTTAACCCTTCACTGAGGTCAAACAGAGCAGAATGTGCAATGTTTGCCATTACAATCAATTAATATTTGCACCTTTCTAATTAGTTTTTCAAGCTGTGCCAGTTCCCTTTTCTGCTGGAAGTCAATTTGTGACAAATGCACAAGATTTCTTTATACCTCCCTAAAAGCTAGAGAGCAAAAATATACACAGATATAGATATAGATTATAGATTATAGATATAGGTGTAGAGGTAAAGGTAGAGATAGATAGATATAGATATAGATATAGATAGATATAGATATAGATATAGATATAGATATAGATATAGATATAGATATAGATATAGATATAGATATAGATATATCCTGATCACATTCCTGTCCTCTCCTAAGCTCATAATGGGTGAATTCTCTCCTCTCCATGAACAAAAATAGGGTTTTTTGTAAAGCAGTTTGGACATATTAGGCTGTACAAAGAAGGGAAAATACTTGCAACATTTCTTCCATTCTGGTTTCTCCCTTCTAGAGAACTGGGCATATTCACTAGGAATTTATTCAAGCTTCCAAACCAAATCAGTTTCAAAAGCCTTTGAGTCTGTGTAGGCCCTCCTGTTTTCAATAATGCAGCAGGAACACTATCAGCCCCTGGTGCTTTATTGGTCCTGAGAATTGTAATTGTCTCTCAAAGCTCCTCAAAATGTGGTATTTCTTCAAAACAGCTGAGCTGCCTGGATTACAGCCAGTATCCCTTTTTTCCACCTCACTGTTGAAGAGATCACAGCATTTGCTCTATTTCTTTAAAGTTACACTGTAATTTCCACTTTCATCCTTAGTCCTGCTCACTCATTCCTCCACACATGAATATTCTTGTAAAGTGCATTTACATTATTAATACCTCTCTTCTCCCCTGTCATCTCTATTGGGTTTTATGATCTGACTTGTCATTTAACTCATCCACCACCTGTACTGTAATTCTCAGAACAAGGTGCCTTCTCAGACAAACAACTGTCTCTGCAGCAGCCCTCTCAGCCTCTGTACACAAAGTTTCAGCTGTGAGTTCCCTCCCTGTGTCTCTAAAGAAAGTCTCTCATTCACTATTAACAGGTTCCTGAAACCTCAAACCTGGTCTCAGCTAAGATCAGCAACATCTGGGGTTTCTGGGTATGTCAATTATTTTTGTCCTGTCTGATGGGCTCACGAATTTTGTTGTATTGTTTGCTTCTTTGAGGTCATACACTGAGCAACAGTCTCGAGACTCTTTGGATATAACCTGGTCCTTTGAATAAACACAAGTGTCAGACTGACTGACATCAGCTCCATTTAATCTCATAAATGTTCTACTGCTCTTCACAGCTGTTAAATACTACTGAAATAACCCATCTCTAGTATTTAACAACATTAGAAGATCATCTAGAATTCTTGCAAATTTCAAATGGGATGCAGTTTTAATTTCATCAGAAGGCAATTATTTCTAATGTAAGTTCACCGAAATCATTATTAACAAAACAAACTCTGTGTTATCCTTCTATTCTGGGAACAAAAATAAAGACACATTCACCCTTCATTCACTCTTCTTGAAAGCTTCAAAACCAAGAACTTCTGAATCCTGTCCCTCATGACAAAAGCTTTACCCATGTCATGCCTTTGAGGCTTTTCAACTCAGGATATTTCTGAAGGCAATTTTGCACTGTGGTTTTTTGCAATGACAGGATGCTGTGGAGGTCCAGCCCTTTTGTCTTAACATTTCTTGCCTGTACTATAAAAATTAATTGGAGATACTAATTTTTCAAACAATCAAGGCAATGTGGGAGACTTACACATTTCATATGATTCGGAGGCTGTCTGGCCAGATCAGCTCAGAAGTTCCATGCTTCCAAATCCCTGCCCTCTCCCTGAGGCCCTCTATCCATAGACCTGACTTATTGGGGTTTTGTTTGAAGGTTTTTTCCAGTGTTTAACTGAACTTTATTTGTCCTTTGTCCTACAAAATATCTGACTTAAGAAACACTTCTAGCCCCATCTCTCCTACCAAGATTGCTCTTGCAGTCACAGAAGCACCTTCCAGAACATCACAGATGTGCAATGTCATCTTTGAGGATTTTGATGCCAAGTGTTTGTGAAAGCCAACCTGGATACAGGCTGAAATGCAAAGTGTTTGAGCCAAGGTTCACAAAATGTTTGAACATGAAACAGAAGCAAGAAAGTGACAACCTTGATCCAAAGATATTTTCACACCGTTCTCCTTGGGTGCCAGAAATACACCAAGATTCCTTTATTCTCCCTTTGTGGAAAAGGCACAGGTCTGCATGAGCATCCCACAAGGAAGAGAGGGGATGTTTCAGAACACTTCATACATTAATCTGGGTTTAGAAACACCATTACAATGAATAACCAGTGCGTGCCTGTACCATTGTGCTCAGCTGAATTCAAGAAGATTGTTTCAGTATCATAACAGATCCTTCAATTTTAGTTGCTGAAGTAGCTGTTTCTGATTCACAGGACAAATTCCTGCAATTTCAGAGAGAGTTTAATCCTGGAATTGAGAAGTTCAAAACATTAGTTTTTAACCTGTCCATTTTCTTAGTATGATCATGTTTTGACCAATGAGAAACATATGAAATCCTACAATTTGTTTCCTTTCCTTTATCGGATTATTTTTTTTTTCTTGTCCTGGTGCTTCAAATAAGACAACTTGTGTGAACCTTGTTTGGAAAGAGACACCGTGTGCTTACACATCCCAGGAGTCCAAATTGTTCTGATGTTACACTTAAGGTTCTTCATTAAAAACAGCTGAACACAAATGCAAGGGATTAACTTCTTTGTTCCTTAATTATTTGATCAATATCTGTGTATAGCTGAGATCATTTAAGTGGGGAAAAGGCAATAATTTTTTTAAATGCTAAAAAATGTTTTTAAGACTAAATTCATGTAAGCAGAGATGCTAACAAACTAGTTTGAACCACTTCTGTTTATAGCTGGTGGCACCTCTTTGTTCCCGAGTTTTGGGAAAGCAGCACCTACTCCAAGAGGACAGTGCCCTCAAAATGTTCAAAACACTTTAAAAATACTCTGAGTTCTCTGGGCTCTCTGAGTTCCTTATGCTGAGGAAAAGCTCCAGAATAAGGATTTTCAATTGTGTATTTCACCTAAAGAAGACTGGGCAAGACCCCTTGAACACTTCCTCCCTTTTCATCAAGACACGAAGCAGAATTATTATCTGACCTATTTGTACAAAAAACAATGGAAAGGGATTCCATTCCATTCCAATTCTTTGCTCTCCTCCAAAAAAAAAGGCAGCTTGGGATCCCAGCAGAGCCAAGGGGTAACTCACAGTGATCTCATCGGCTGAACTGCACTGAGGCTTTCCCTGCCAAGGACAATTCTCTGCAAAGGGACTTCCTGCACAGATAAGGTACAGGAGCCCACTGAGTACATTGTGATTCCAGAGACTGACTGGTGAAACACGTGGATGCTGAACAGCTCCTGGAGACCAGCTCAGGAGCAGGAGGGAGCTGGAGGGAGGGAGCTTTAGAATCAGTGCCTCAAGCTTTTGTCCCGAGCCCATGCAACAAATTCACGTTTTCTCCCTTCTCAGGGATTTTTTTTTCCCTTACAAATCCATTTCTCTGAAAAATGATGAGAGCTTCTATGAACAGGCTTGGGCAAGATAGGCCATGATGAAATAATTATTGAAATTTTAGTGTTGGTACAATCTTTCCTATATATTTTAAGGGGGCCCAAGCAAAGCTGTATAATGAAAAATTGACTTATAAAAGTGTCATTCAACAGGTCTGTATTCACAGTTGTGATCAATGTTAAGCCCTTGACAAAAACAGAACTGAAATTCTGTGGATGCTTTGTGCCTACAGCCAGTAGTTTTCTTTAAAAGTTGTTTTGGTTTAGAAGAGTAGTCAGGAAAAAAAGGGAGGCTTAGAAAAGTTGCAGTAATTGCTTAAGTAGAGAAGTGCTTTTTCTTCTAGAAAGTTCCTAAACAACTTTTCATGAAGAATTGTAGTGTCTATTAAAAGTTTAACAGGACTTTAGACAGCAATTACAAATGCCTGTAAGAGTTCAATATCTGCTTAGATTTGAGGGATTCTGGGGCTCTTCTTGCTCCTTTCAAGTTTCCATCCCCGAGCTTGCTAAGGATGGCTTTGTCCTTCCCAAAGCCCCCTCTCTGCTAGGCCAGCCAGCCTCCATTTGCTCCTCCATCTGCAGGCATCATTTTCCTATTAGAAATGATGTTTTTATTACTCTCCTATCACACTGAGCAGGGGGGGATATTCCTTCTCCAGCAGCTGCAGTGCAAGGCCTCTTGCCCTGTGGGGATTTGGCAAACCGGTTGCAAACTCAGTGGAGCAGGGAGCGAGAGCTGCAGAGAGGATGTCTTGATTGTAATGGCACACAGATCTCCCCATTCCTGCAGAACTAAAACCAGCTCACTGTTTTGCTTTCTAAGAGACAATAGGTCTCTTTCTCCCCTCCTCCCAAACAGGCCAGGCACAATAGGCTCCAAAATGAAAACCTTTTGTGAGTGCATATTATTTGGTTTCAAGCTGCCTGGAGTATAATGATGATTTTTTCAGCTCCTTGCAGCAGTTGCCAGCATTTCTGTGCAAGGAGATGGGAGTACTCTGTGTGTGTAGTTTGCCATTACTTTTAATTTATTTATTTAAAAAAAAAACTTTCAAAAGGCTGTTTAGGAAATTGCTGCCAGCCCTCCTGGTAACCCCAATGCGTTTTCCTTCTGGAAGGAAGTTCAGCAAGGAAAGCCACCATTTAGATTTAGAGAACACTGAGCTATTCTGTGCTCCAACAGAAACTTGAAAAGCCTAGGGAGAACTCTGGAGAGAGAATGAGAAGTGGGAAAAAAGCCTCTCAGAAACAATAGAAAGGCTCTTCTCAGACTCATGCAAGAAATATTGTTATTCAGAAAAGAGTAAAACTCACAATTGATTTGTCTTCCTCTCAACCTTTTTCCCCATCTCAGTCCTTTTCCAAGAGAGGAGCTCCTGGAACTGACCTTTTCTGCATTCCTTGGCTGGGGTTACAGCCAAGTGTAAGCACTAATGCAGCTCCAGGTATCTGGCTCCATAAGTGGTCCTGCAAAGCTTAAATTACTTTTTTTGGGGGTAAGGAGAGCAGTGTCAGTCCTCTTTTGACATCGTCAGTAAGCAATAGCTAGGAAAGAAATAAAATACAGTGATTTTCGTTTGCTGTTGTTTATTTCTGCTGAAGTTTTTGTTGGTTTTTTTTTTTATTGTATCACATTTTGGCAGAGATTTTTTTCTAAAAACCGAATTGCTTCACTCCCAGACAGAACAGAACAGAGCAAGGACTTCACTGGCTCACTTTTCTGCCGTGCCAGGTGTGATTTTAGTTTTTGGCACATGAATCCTTTGTCAAAGGATTTGTTCTGCCTTACAGATTGCTGACCACTGAACCCAAGGGCTGCCATTCAACCATATCTGCGAAGGCTGAATAAGAATCCCTCAGTATTCAATACTTCTGAATAAATTGTCTCACTTGACTGCAAAAAAACTTTACAGCAAAACTAAGGCCATACTTAGAGCGTGGAATAGAGATCAGAATTCTGCCTTGAGGTGAGGCTGACCCTGGCTGATGATGGAGTGCACCTCTAGAAAACACACAGCTGTACTTTTTTGGCACTAAAACTTACAGCTTGCCCTGCAAATACGGTTTATAAACCTATTGCCTCAATTTGGTGTGTGAAAGTGAAGCAGAACTGGTTCAATCTGGGGAAAGGAAGAAGACACTTGCAAAGGACTTTTAGTTCTAGGTTCATCCTGCTTGGAGAGGGGAAAGGAGAGAATGCAAAGCCAGAGGATTGCAATGCCCCATCTTTCACAGCAAGAATGGGATCTGAGTGTGTTCTGGCTCAGGGCACTGCAGTCAAACTCCCTCAACCTTGTCAGGTCCCAGCCTGTGGTGGATTTTAGCTCAAGCTTATCCCCAGCAGCCATTCCCAGAGTTGGCCAGCAAAGGAGCAGGGCTGCCACTATTCACTGTCACAGCCTCAGCCAGGGGCCTCCTGCCTTGTGATTGCTGATTTCAGTTCATTTCTCTGATTTACAGTTTCCTGATTTGCAGGTTGTTAAAATACTTGTAAAATACACCGGTCTGGAAAATGTTCCTAAATAATTATGTTGATGACTAAAAATCAAGCTGAAAGGGCTTTAATTCATAGCAGCTTATGCAATAATGGAGATTTAGGGAGAGCTTTTATTCTCGACTCATATTTTGAATGTTTCATTCGTGTTCATATCCTGTACTACAGACCCCAAAGAGAGTTTATATGGCTAAACTCTCATTCTACAGTCAGGAACTTGTTCATTCTCTGCAAAAGCTTTCTTAGGCAAGTAACTTTTTCTGTCTGAAGGTTAGTGCTGTGTTTATGTCCTGGAGGGCTTGTGAGGAATTGGAGTATTTTCCCCTTTGGAAGGGGATTGTGGGAATTGAAGGGTTGGTGTTTAAATAGGGTATCTAAGGAACTAAGGTCGAGAGGTGCCCCATTTAATTATACAAATAAAGGTCACACACAAATTAAGGCTGCGCTCAGGGATTTGTGCACTACAGCCTGACACATCCTGGACCTGCAAATGTGCAAGACACAGCCAAGACTACTTTGAGTTTTACCTTTGGTGTTGAGAGGGGAGAGATCTGTTGCCATTAGCCAGGCTAGTGCTCAGGCCTGCAATGGTGTCATCTCGAGTTTCTTATTTAACCAACCCCAGCTGTGCGAAATCCTTCCTGCTGTGGAGCTGGAAGTTGGAATTAACCATCAAACCTCCCAAAATGTATGACTGATTGGCTCTATTGTAAGGTCTGGTTAGGACCACTTTGACATGTCTTCTGCTGGAAAATGTCTTTGTTAAAACTCTTCAGAAATGCATCTGTTACTTAACACGAAGACAAGCCAGAATATCCTTAGCGAGGCCTGGCCAGGATGGAAGATGGGCTTTACCACACCCCAGGGGAATAAGTTCAGGCTATTGTGAGCTTTTACTGGTTTTGTAATGACTCCCAGCGGAGGAAAAGCTTGAGGTTCACAATTTTTCACCAATGAGATAAACATTCTCTGCCCAAATCTCTTTGCAAGCCTCACGTCATTTAAAGGCCTCAGAGAAGTTGACACAAGAACATGACTACATTCAAAACAAGCTTCTTAGGTGGGATGGAGCAGCTTCTGCAATAAAGGAAAGTGGATTACAGGGTTTTGCCCATGAGGTGCAGGAACAAACACCTTCATGCAGCTTTGCAGGCCAAGGTTGTTCATGAGCTCCCATCAAGTGCACAGCACTGCCCCGAGGTGCCAGGGGCTCAGGTGGGAGCTCTCTCCTTTGCAGAGAAACAGAATTTTGGAAGCCTTGCTAATACAGAATTCCTAAAAGTTTGGAACTTGCTTTGCAGCTTAATGTATTAACAGAAGCTTAAAAAAAGAAAAAAAGAAAAAAAAAAAGAAAGGCCTCAGTTAGTTAGTGCAGGTGCCTGGTCTGCCAAAAGGCAGCTCTGAGGGAGGAGAGCTGATTTCAACTGAAACCAATTTCCCTGATGAGTGAATATTGGAAAGTTAGGTGTGCCCAACATCTGCTTTTGTCAGCACAGAGCTAAGTGACATGACCTGCTATGACTTGCCAGACTCCTCTCTGCAGGATGGAGCATCCTCCTTGTCCTGCTCCCAGGAAACATTCGTCAGGCAACATTTGCTTTGTTTCGCCCTTCTACATCTCATCACACCTCCTTGTGCACAAAAAGGACCTGCTAGAATACTGTGCTAGCCAGCAGCTTGGAAAATAGCACCTTGAAGGGATGTCCTTTAGCACTGTATTCCCTTACTGAGAAAAAAAAATATTTCATCTACTGGAGGAGTTCATGAAGCAAAGAAGAAATAACATCCTGATGAAAAGTTGTCATTGAATTTTAGAACGTAAGACAGTAAAAGGGTGGAAGGTGACTTAGTCTTGAGAATGGAGAAAGGATGTTTTAGGACATTGGCGTATCATGGCCTCATGATTATTATAGCTGCAGAATGGAAGAGAAGAGCAACAGCTTACCTTTAACTCAAGGTGAATTTGCAAGCTAGATGCACGAATTTCCAAGGGACAGGCACCTAACATGTGATATTTGTAGTGCCAAATAAACTCATTTGCTCAAACGCTCTGAGATCAGCAGATTCTGCCCACTCCTTCAGCAACTTCCACAGCAGCCAGCAGTTTAATTTGTAATTTTCTCCTGGTATCAGTTTAATTTACTGTTATCTCCTCGTGTGGAAGGGTGAGAATATGGAACCAGTCAGTTTTAGGATGGAGGTGAGGGTTTTGCCAGTGAAGAAGTCTACTCCAGTCTACCACAACTTTTGCCACTTTTATCCCTTAAGGGAGGCCTTAAGGAACTCCCAAGGATACAGCACAGATGGAGGTAGAGAGTTTTTTTAAAGCCATTTCCACTTTGTTAATAACATGTGTGAATATTGGATTTTATTATTTCCTCTTTGATTTTATTACTATTGCAGATTATTCAAGAAGCAAACTGAAAAAGTCATTTATTGCCTGGGTTTGTTTTGGTTTTTTTAAACCTGTTACACTTCAAACCATCCTGAAGAGTTCCAGATCATACTCATAACAACAAGAATGCTTTATGAATTGAAAGAACCTGACTGCGAGTCTGAACACCACTATAAATGGAGGGGTTGGAGCCCATGTGGAGCTGTAAGGTTAAAGAACCCAGTGAAATTTTGCTGTAACTCCTGACTGAAGCACCTCAAAGTTCTGCCAGCTTTGCTACAGCTTCCTGCCCTCTCCAAATGACCTTCCATAACTGGACTGACGATCTCCTGATAAAAAGATATCAGGATAATATCTTCCTGATAGCTTGGGTCTTGCTAGAAAACAGATGTTCTTGGAGTACCTGACAGTCTCACTTTGAACACTGCAGGATGTAGATATTGAAGAACACAGAAATAAGAAACCTTTTTTTTTCTTATTTTAAATGCACCTGATCATTCTTGAGCCATGACACTGAGGACTAAGATTTGGGCAAGGATCCAAACTGGCTCTTCCTCATGTAATCCATTCTCCTGTTCCCACATGCACATTAAGGTGAGCATTAAATCTGATGTTTCAGTTTTAAATCTCAATTCCCTTCCTTAGGTTCTGAGCCAAACATTTCTTGGGGGAGAGACAGGCACAGAGGATGAGAATCCTTCTTCCAGGGTCCTTGTTTCCACTACATGTGTGATGAAATTACAGTCATACTGAGCGGTTCTGGCTGTTCTGTCCAAGGCACCAGCTAATTAAGCTGCAATGTGTCCCCACCTTGACCAAGTGCATGGTTTTTGTACAGCAATCTTCATTAAATACTGCCAAGGTGCAGGTGGCACCGTGACCTGAAACTAATGCCCAATTCACCTGCATTTCAGACAGCCATTCCTTCAGGTTACAGACTAGGTCTAGTTAAGTCACCATTTGTCTTCCTTGGTGGCACTCTGGTTTAATTTAAACCAAAGGGTTTAGGTTCCAAATTTACTATAAATATTTAAGCACTTTTCCTCCCTGCCATGCTCCTCCAAATAACCCTATTGAGCTTTCCCACCCAGAGGCAGCTGCATTTGACTTTTTATGTGATGTTTGACAACTTAAAATCCATATTTTGTGCTGATTTTCCAGTACAGTGGCCAGTTTTTTGTGACTTCAAGGATCATCTTATCCATGAAAGAAAAAAGACAGCTAAGTACATAAATCATAGTTACTTCAGATAATTGTAATTTGAGTAACTGTGAAACAGTCAATCAAACAGATTGCACCTGTTTAAGGTTAGCAAATATTCTTTAAAAGGCCATTCTTAAAACATGATGCTTCTGGACTTGAAAGAAATGTTAATCCATGGGTATTCATATCTCTGACACTGACCACTTCAATATGAACTGAACACACAATCCAAACAAGGATTGGATTTGCCAGTCAGGTACTGGCAGTAAAATTCTGAAGTAAAAGTACTTCCAATGTGTCAGGCCACTACTGCAATGGGGATTCTGCATAAATCATGGCAGTGCTCTGTGTCAAATGTTCTGTAGGAATAAAAGCCAAACTAAGTAGTAACTGACTTAAATAAGGCTACTGGCTTGCTTCGAATTATTCCAAATTAAGTCATTTTTGAACTCAAAACCTTTGGCTTAAAATAAACCAGAGAGCCATCAGGGAAGAAAAACCCGAGTGCCATGAAAAGTGAGCTCTGAGCTTCATGGACATGATTCATTTTCCCCTTTTCCTTTCCATCCATTCAGGGAGCCAGCCAAATGCATCTCTTACCTGGCCTTTCTTTACCCTGAAACTCAGAGTAATGGGAGGAACAGAGGAGCTGATGTGGCAGGATGTCCTGCTGTGAGTGTCCTGTGAAAATATATACATATATATAAAAATATCTTTACACAGTTATAGTGTAGTGATTGAGAACCTGGGCCTAAACAATATGTCTGGGTGGTATTAATATGGGATTTGCACAAAATCACATCTCTCCATTTCTTCTAAGCTAGGGTTGGAGAGATCCCTCACACACACGTCCACACACATCCACATAACCTTCTCAGAGTATGGCACGAACATCTGAAGCCCCCCATGACTGCAATTTTTGTTGTTGATGCTCACTTTCATCACATCTAATATTTGCCCTGAACTGACTGCTTCTAAGAACGTCACTCTTCACAAGGTGTATGGATATTAATCTTCAAAAAAAAAGGAATTTAAATGGCTGAGTGGACCCTTCAGGCTAACGCAGGGGGGGTGATGCCCTGTCTGCTTTTAATTAGAGCCAGCTTGTTTAATGAGGTAATGCTCTGTTGTGCTGGGTTATCTCCTGGAAGACAGGGCAGCAGGCGAGCTGCTGGGGAGGGACACTTGAAAAACATCACAGGCAGGCTGTTTAATGTTAGCACCATCATTCATCACCCTTTGGAGAGCCTGACAGACGGAGCACGTCCTGTGGGGACTCCATCAGCCTCTGGCGTGCTGCTCCACGCAATTTAGCCAGATGGATCAAAGCAGCAGGAGAGACCCTGCTATTTGGACAGCATTTACAGCATCCTGGGCAAATAGTCAGGAAATGTTCAATAATGTGCCTTGCACAAGTGTGGCAAGGAGCAGATTCTTAGGACGACGGGTTGCCAAGAGAAATCCTGGCAGTGCCTCGCTCCAGCTTTCAGTCGCATGCTGGTTTTGTTGTTATTGTTTGAGGCCTTATTTTTGTAAGGGCTCTCCGAGTCTGAGGTTTCCAAAGGCTGGATTTAAGGTGTCTTGAACACGCCCATCTGGTTCCTGATCAAGAGGATGAGTGTGAGCAGCAGGATCCCTGGAGTGCTCCTGGATCTGGGCAGGGGGCCTGCTGGAGGGCTGGGGCTGCCTCCCAGCAGACAGAGCAGGGCAGAGCTGATTCTGCATCAGCCCAAACACTCTGCTCCCCATGCAAAAGGGATCCCTGGTGTTTGGGCAGTCACAGAGCAAATGCCAGTACAAACAGGGAACTTAGTGGGGCCTCTGGCTACATCTCTAGGCTACAGAATCCAGTCTGGTGTGCTGACAGCCTCTGTTTTGGAATCTAAGAAGGGTTCTGAAGAGTATAGTTCAAGTACACCTAACTGTTTGACATTGAAATAATAATAATTCCCAAATTTTGCCATATGGACCTCTTCCCAAAAACTTGAATATACCCACAGACCTGTCTTTGGTTCTCAGTGTGGAATATTGTGTCTGTGGGATCTCTCCATCAGTTACACAGCTGGAGGATTGCTCCCTCAGGAGAGCATGGAATAGGGACAGCAGACACTCTAGAGAAAACAGGTTTCTGCTCTTTCTACTCCAAGTCCTGCTGCCCAGACAGGTGGCCGCTGCCACCAGCTGCCAGAGAAACCCTTGCCATCATTCATGTGGGTGCTGAAAGCAGATGTGGTTTGTGGCACTGGTGTTTTGCTATTTTAAGTCTGCAGTTTCTTTGCCAGCAAAGGAAGAAAAGAGCGTGGTCAATGCACTGCCCCATGGGCTGCTGGCAGAAGATGTTTAACTTCTACAGGGGGAAAAGTTCCAGTGGGCCTGGAAAAAGAATAGTTGTGGTGTGTATTTTCAGCCTTAAGGCCAAAGCTTCATTAAATTCCCAATGCAGAAGAAAAGCTGTCCCTTGCTTTTATTATTTTTAAATTATTAATTTTTTTAATTATTATTATAGTTGTTATTATTATTATTAGCAAAGCTCTACCCAAAACCACTTTTCTGAGGAGACCCCCCCCACATTTCTCCCAGAAGCCACAACTGCAGCTGAAGGTGAGGGGCAGACACACAACCCAGACACCTCCCCATGTGCTGTGGTGTCAGCTTCACCTGTGAATTCAGCTTTGGCTCAGGGCTGGTGCATAAAAATGTAAAATCCATCTGGGCCTTGCAGTCTTGGAAAGTTCTTTGATGGTGTTTCCAGCAACAGAAATGTAGCATGTGCAGAGCCTCGCATCCTGTTGCTAATAAGTCTGCTTTTACACCACTCTGCTACACTTATTAACTTTCATTTACATATTTTTCCAATAATCTTTTAAACAAGTGACTAGATGACCATAAATCCTGGAGAGTGAGGAGTGCAGGGTATGTTGGAAGAACAAGTGCTTGGGGCTCAGTTTAACCCTTCAGTCCCCACTAGAAAAGCCAGGGCCAGAGCAGCAGTGCCCTGCCCTGTGCCCAGCGGAGAAGGTTGGCAGGGAAGGGTGAATACTTCAAAAGGAAGAGAATTTCTTCTGCTGCTATCCCCCCAAAAAATACAAAATCTGGTGCTGCTGCCAAGCCCCAAAATGCAAATTAATGCAGAATATGGAATTTGAAATGTTTTGCTATCAAGTACTCGCCATGGTTCTGCATCCATATTCAGCTGTTGGTGAAATCCCATCCAGGATTTAGCAACCAGGTTCACTAAACCAAAAGGCCTTCCCTATTTTATGATATATGATGAGGCAAAGGAAATCTGGTATGGCTTTTTAAGGCAGGACAGAATACGTACAGCTGGGTAGAGTGTGTCAAACAACAGCACCATCCAGAGCCACAGACTCCTATGACAAAATAGGGGATTATTGGGGTGGGAGGGTACCACCCCTGAACTTCTAGGTTTGAATTCTTCCCCCTATTACCCCTGGAATTCAGCCTCCTCACTGAGAGAATCGGTGACAGCTTGAAAGATTGTCCAATATATATTATTATTTTTTATACATATATACACATAGTTGCTTCCAATTACCCAGGAATAACTGTTTCCTCTACTGAGCCAGCTGCAGAGATGGCTGAACAATCTGTCTGTTCAAACACACTTCAGTCAACTTTCTCTAGCTGATTTGGCAAGAATTTTTCTTCCTACAACTGGATCTCCTCCAGTAACAACTTAGACAGCCTTTTGACTCTGGGTCACGGCTGCATGACACTGAATCCTTTCATTTGTCTCTCTGCAAGTAACAATGGGAAAGGCAAAGCACTGCCATGCCTCTCGTTCAATTCTTTGTGCCACACATCCAGGTGTCAGCTGGTTTCACACCACCAAGCAGGATGGATTATCTCAAAAACAGGGATTTGGGCTGGCACTCAGAGGTTCAAGCCCTGACACACGTCCTGGATAACCACCCAGTTTTGCATCTGCATGTATGGAAGTAACTTCTCACCTCAAAAGGTTCCTGTAAGGGATGATATCCTGTTATGACTGGAGGGTTCAGTGTAATGATGAGCATCAGGGGAAAGAAATCTCAGTTCCAGGCAACCAGGAAAGGTCTGGAAAAAGATCTGCCAGCAGCAGTGAGGGTGAGCAGGAAGGGACAGTGCTGTCATCAGCTTGTTCCACCTTTCCCAGTCCCACCCTCTTGTGACAGTTCTACTCAGGCTGTGGCTGTAAAGGCTATGAAAACTTCTGGGCAGGTAACAGCACATGCATCTTACATGTACAAATTTACCCTGCTCTCTCTAAAACTTCAGCTTGGAATGGCAACCATTCATAAATTTTTCACATGCCCCAACTGAGAGAGGCTGGAAGAAAATGTGGCCTTGATTAGCAACTGTTAATCAATTTCCCTTTCAATTAAATCTTGTTGTTCCAAATGGAGAGTGAGACCACTCAGTTTGTAATGTTCCCAAACCTTATGTTGCTGCTTGGCACGAGGAAACCAGACCCCAAGCCTCCAAGGCTGTCATCCTAGGAACTTTCACAAACAGTGAAATGCTATTTTGACAAAATCAGCACTTTTCTGCAGACATTCCCCTGATGACTTAGGGCAATCTGCTGGGACTGAGTTTGATAAGGGCCTCTGATCTTAGCAATGCAGCTTGATCTCCAAAAGCTGGATTTCAGCACTACCTAATCACATCGGGCTCCTTTGCCTCTGCCAATCCATTATGTTGCAGCAGGCTTCAAAGATTTTGGTGGCATAATGACATCTTCAGACCTACCTTTATGTATTTCCAAAATTCCCATCCAACCCCATGTGCCAAAGCATATCATATTATTTTAATTTCCAGCTCGCTACTTTAGGGGCACCTTCCTTCGTAACTTCTGCTCTGCTTGTAATGATGAGATCTCTTGCAGATGCAGTTAATCAAAAAGATTACAATCACTCCAGAAACACCTGCATTAGAAATAAGTCTGGCTTTTATTACTATGAATTCCTACTGCTGACAAGCTCTGGGAGGAGAGAATGGGGGAAAACCCAAGATCCCTTTGCACAGCTGGAATATAAATGCGAAATTTTCTTTCCATTTATTTTTCTTCTGTAAATGGTTTAGCTGCTATTGATCAAGATTACCACCAAATAAAAATGAGAATCTACTAGCTTGTGGTGCTTTGTATAACACACTCATAAAACAAATTTATTCCTTCACCACTGGAACAGGCCATACTTCTTGCTAGGATATGTGCAGAACTGGAAATAGTGCTCATTGTCAGGGCTCAGCAAACATTCATTCAGGAGCAGGAAGGATCCTGTACTGGGATTACATACTGCATATGGAAGACAAAATGCTTCAGTTGCTCCCACAGCCTGCATCCTCTTTACCTTTATGAAATTAAGGATAAATATAAAAGAGATCATTAATTGTGATGGATAGGTACAACAGGAAGCAGAGAAGTCAGAAGTATTAAGGGAGCAGAAAAAGATGTGTAATTCACTGGAGAGTAAAAAGGCACTCTTGAAACTATTGAAAAACTCTTCAATTAATATCCCTGTTACTGTGAATCTCTTCTCTCTAACTGTTGGGTAGGTGCCAGCACAGTTTTTTTCTGAGAAATATGAAGTTTTCAACCTTTACCCTACAGTGGTAAAGGTGACACAGTATTTCAAAATCCAAGGTTCAGATAATCAAAGATCTTGGGATCCTGAAAACTGGCAAAACAAGAAATAAAATGCCATTCCTTACTGGAAGTGGAAGAACATCCATGTCCAGCAAGGACAGAATGGCAACAGTCTAAGAAACAGCTCAAGGCACATTTATTAAGGAATGCTAATTTATTGAAGTCTGCAATAGTCCCAGCCTCTAGACACAGAACTTTTTAAAAATTAAATATTGTGTTTAAAAGCCAAAGAGGATGTTCATGATTTTTCTAGGGTTTTTTTTAGTAGCTGCCAAGTGCTGCTTCCACAGTGATCTACTAGCAGAGGAAAAAGAAAAATCAATGTGTCCCCCTGTTTTTTAGGACTGAATTCTCACTGCACACGGAGTCAGTATGAAAGGGTTTGAATCCACAACATCCTCCTCTGTCTCACTGGTGAACAGTTCAAACCCAATATATGCTTAAAGGAATGATTTAGTGGGGATAGTCTGTCCCACTGCTTCTGCAAGAGCTACAGGAAAGAACCTTCAACACGAAAGCAGAAAATGTATCCTCTTTACTGGCTCTTGATAACAGTATTTTCTTTTACCTTAAATAGGTTCTTAGCTACCTTTTCAGATTCAGAAACCATCAGAGGCTGTGCTGGCCTCTGATGTAACTGTAAAAACAGTTACTAACTGGTTTTAAATGGATGTATTTGCCATGCATATCCATGTAACTTCATTTAAATAGCCTGGAATTGGTAGTAGACAACGAAGAAAAGTAATGGCCCTATCAGAGAAGATGCTCCATTAATAGCAAGATGACACCTCACATTTTGAGCAGAAGAAATATTTCGGGCCAGATCCAGCAAACCACTTAGCTACCTACTTTCCAAGCTGGATGTGTTACAGATAACAGAATCCAAGAAGACAAGACACAAACTCCATATAACCCGACAGTTTCTGAATTTTGCATTAAAGACACAAAAAGTAAAACATGCATAGAGTTTTAAGATCATTGGAAAACAAAGGAATGCCTTCTGTGACAAGAATAATGTTCGTTCTGGTCCTGGCCGCTTCAACACGAGAGCTGAAGAATCCTCTTCCCTCATCCTAAGTTGTCTTCCAGTATGAAATGAGGTGGATCAGAAGGGCTAAAGGAGGATTAAAGAAGGTTTAACCCTGGGCAAAAAAAAAGGTTTAAAGTATACTTTTCCCACTTCATCAGGTTTTATCCCTGTGGTCTGCTGCAGACGAGACTGTCCCTGCTGTGACCCCCTGGCCACCTTTAGGAGCAGGCCTGGCCAAAGGAGCAGAGCAGCACCACGGCACTGCAGGACACTTTGGGCTGTGGAGCACAACCTCAGCAAGCTGGTTAAGTCCAGCCTGCAGAAATCTTGAGTAATTTGAGGTAACAAGAAGGGAAATACTTCAGACACCCTTTCCTCTTTGCCGTTTCTCCTGGCAGACTTTCAGAGCCCTCAGCAAGCTGGCCGAGGTCAGTGCAGGGGTCAAGCGACCAACTCTTCACTCAGTGCCCAACACACTTTAGAAATGGCAACACAGGGGCACTCACTGCATTGATAAGTGTTCAGCTGTCACAAATAACCACTCATCCACCCACAACCAAGCTCCATTTCTTCCTTCCAGAGCACTGTCAAGGTTGCACTACTGAGGGGTGTCTAAAGAAGGGCTGCAGGAGCAGGACTTTGCCTAACAGGACATAGGAGGACATTGAAGTAACAAGTCGTTGCTGACTTCAGTGTACTTAAGTCAGACTTAGCCTGTGGTTAAATATACAAGTCCTCTGCCCTTTAAGGCTTAAAATAAATTTGCCTCAAACTACTGCATTGGCTTACGTTACAAGATAAATTATGAAAAATAAGTTGGCCTCAAAGCATAGTTTTGCTTAGCTGCTCTGGGCATGAACCGTTTCACTTGGCCTCTGTTTTCCAGACCACCTATCTCCCTCACCAGGAGGATGAAGAGAAAATAATCAAGAGGGGCTGGAGCCTGTTTAGACACCTGGTCAGCTCCTTGCAAAGGGCTCCTTCTCGGGTAGAAGACAGAAGATCCACCACAGAGGAAAAACAAAGCGTGCTAATGGCTGATCATGGTGCCGATTAAATGCTCGGATGTTACTGGGCACAAAGGACCAGGTTCATGGTTATGACCAGGAGTGTGGTCAGGATCTGTGCCTCCCTTTTCCCTCTCTCCTCCTCCTCCTCCTCTCTTTCTCTGGCTCCCACCTTGCCTTCTCCCTCATCTCTACAACTACATTTATGCAAGGGCTGAACACACACAGAGTCTTGCACACTACAACTCTCATCACACCAATCATCTGACAGTGATGATCCCAGCACCCTTTACGAGATCTGTAACCAATTACAGCTGAAATCAATATGAATCCATCCATATAAGCTCTTAAGCTTTACAACCATGGAACAATGACAGGCACAGCCTACATCTTTTCTAATAGCACAATCTAGCTGACTCAAAAGGGGAACTGTATTAAAATACGGTACTGCTACAGTATGTCATATATAAAATGTCATATATAACATGTCATATATAACAGGAGGGAACAAACAAACTACAAAGGCATCTTTGTAAAGACATCACTGCACTGCTATTGAACAGTGCCTTTCAACAGCAAATCAACCACCAGTTGCCTTAAATGTATTTAGCTGCTGAATTACTGCGTTTCTAATTTCTGTTCCCAATATTGGCCTAGACTGTGCTGCCTTCCTAAGCTTTATGGCAGCTCTGCAAAGGTGACCCTCTCCTGATCTCATCAGCAGCTTTCAGTGGCTGCCTTGCTACTGCCTCTGTTGGCCAATCCAGGCAACTCTGAAACAGCAGACGGGGCTGACTGCGCCTCACTCACATTTCATGTGTGCCCTGCACTGGGTTCATGCCTAGACTAGAACTATCAAAAAAAAAGAAAAATTAAAAAAGAATTTATGATCTCATGAACCTTGAGAGCAGAGGCCCTTGAGCATCTTGTGAATGACAGCAGCACTCTTAAGTCTGGATCCCAGCCCGTGTTTTCCATCCAAGAGGACTGAGCGATGTTTGGAATTACATCGCGAGGAATCTAAACTAAACCAGGTGTCTTCTCAGTTTTGCCAAAAAAATAGTTTGACACATACTAGCTTATAAATAGATGGTTCTGCCAGATCAAACAATGATATATTACACTGACCACTCAAACAGCCCAACAATGAAGCAATTTTCATGAGGATGCAATACTTTTTTACTTTTTAAAATTGAAAATAATAAACAGATTGGTTTGTATTATCGTGAAAAATGTGCTAAAGGGTAAGGTCTGTGAAGAAAAATCTGACAAGTCATAGGTCATAAAAGTTTCAGTTCAAGCTTGTTCATATTATAGTGAAATAAATTATTGCTGAAAACTCCTTTCAAAGAGTTCCTTTTTGATTGGGTCTTGGTTTTAAGATGAGCAAGCACTTTAAATGTGAGCTATTTCCATTGTTTGTGAGCAATAAACATCAGGCTGAATAGAAAAGCAGAGACCAGAAGTTATTCCCAGTGGTGTAAAAGAAACGCGGTGTTTCCTTCCAACCACAGAACACCCTTTAGCTTTTATCTAACTGTGATTATCCAGATCACCTGTCCACACATGGGCACCTGGACAGGGAGTTCTCAGCATCACATGAGGCTTTTCTCTCTCCTACAGGTACAACCCACAAACCCAGCTGGTACTTGGGAAAACTCAATCCTCATGTAACTGACTCCAGCACAACCTGACTCCATTTCTAAGGTTTAATTACTAGAACTGTTTGACATTTGATTCTCACTTTGTTCGTTTTAGAATGACTGTTTCAATCATGATGAGCAGGGTCTCGCTCAGGACAAAAGAGATTTTGAGGGCAGATGTGATGTAAACAGAGGACCAAGGAGTATCTTGCAGAGATGGTGTCTGCAGCAGAATTACTCAGTGTAAATGATTCATGGAGAAGCCTCCTTTTGCTGATAGGTTCTGGAGAGATGCCTGGATACAGTGATAAGGAGCTGACAGGGAACCAGCCATGCTCAAATGCCTTTCAGTTCATCTAAAGCTGCAGAGAAAATCTCCTCCCACGTTTAAGTCTTTGGGACCCTTCCAGTCATGTCTTTCCCTTCTGACAGTCTTCCAGCTCCCTGGGACTTTCTGGCCCTCCTCAGCATCCTCTTTTGTCTTCTTCTGCTCCCCCAAGGACAGTTCTGTTCTTTTTTCAGCTCATTCCACTTCTACGCAGGAAGTTCCTGGGGAAGAGGCCACAGGTGGAACAGCCTGTGCTGGGACAACTTGCCATCAGTTGTCCCCTGTCCTCACTCAGGACTCACTGGACCCTTTCAGAACAAGGTTTAGACCTTTTATAATCCAACACAGCAGACTCAGCTCTCCCCCAGTGTTGGTTTCTAGCAGAGCTCTGTGCTCCAGCATGTGAAAGTGCTCTAACACATATCACAGATTTTTCCAGGCTCCACCGCAGTGTCAGGCTTTATGAAACACTTAATTATCAGACATCAGAACTCGGGATTCCCCAGCCAGATAAATGCATCAGGGCCTGGCTGTGCAATCCTTCCTTTGCCCAGCACTTGCTCCTGGGGACAGGTAGAACCAACAGGCTGAGAAACAAAGAGGCTGCATGGCTGTAGATAGGGAATGAACTCACGATGGTAACTCGTTCTGCCAGCCTGAGGAAAGCCTGCTTACAGGATCCAAAGAGCTACTTGGCACCTGGGAGGCAAGGAACTAAATCAGAGGCCAGACACCTAAACATTAGTCCAAGAGTGAGAATAGGAAATACCAAAATCATTGCATTCCTTGACTAGAAAAGGTGGATCAGGCTGGAAGGGGAGAGTCTGGTGCAATGGGACACAAGCAAAGGATGGGGACAAGAAGACACCCCTGAAATGACCCCACTGAAACTGGTGGTTTGTCCCTGTTTCAGAGCAGCTCAGTGAAGTCCTTCCAGCTCTACCCCAGCTCCGAGACATGGGACCAGCACTCTGAATCCTCAGGTGCCACAAAAATTTGCATCTTCTGGGCTAAAGAACCAACACTTCCAACTGTAGTGACAGCATGGAAGTTTCACAGTGCCCACATCACAGAGAAGCACAGGGGCTTTTGCAGCACAGATCATTTGTTCTGTACTGAGCACAACAATTCACTCAGGAGTTGTTTCTCCCTTCCAACCTGCCAGGCACAAAATATTCACCAGCTCCCTTTTTCATTACAAATTTAAGATCTACCTGCAAAATATAAAAAGCCTGCAGCGTGACAAACATGCAGAGCACGAGGAAGAGAGCTCATGACTGTCACCACTGTCTGTAAATCCCTTTGGTGGCTGGGAAGTTGTGAGGTGGCAGGTTTTCAGTGCTGATCAACTGTTATCTGGCATGGACTGTATGGCTCTCTGAGGTTTTTTTGTCAAATCTGTAAAGCCACTGAAACAATAGTTCTGGTTATAAGAACACTTTCAGGATGGAGTGTAAACCAAGAAACCATTGCTGGAGAGTATCTGGTGTTGATCACAAGGAGAATAAGTACTATTTGCCCAGAGAAAACAAGATTTTTCCACTAACCTCTTATTTTGCTTTCTCAGCACTTTTTTCTGTTTTCTCTAGTCTGCAGCCCTTCCCTAGCCAGTAAATTCAATATCTTGTGAGATTTAGAGAGAACAAAGTGAGCATTAGACAGACAAACAAGGAAGGGGTCAATTATTGTATTAAAATCCCCAAGTGCATTGTTCTAGCACAAATTTCACATTTGCTTGTGCATGCTTTTAACTGATTCCTTACTTTGTACCTTATAAATGGGCACCAGATGCCAGAGAGAATTATCAAAATTGCTGTGAAACTCGAGATCAAATAAGTTTTTCCCCTAAACTAAACCTATTTTTAAAATAACCTACATGCTTTCCCCTCCAAGGACCTAACAAGAAAAAGAGCTTTTCACCCAATCTGTCACCTTAAGAACTGTGCGCGCAAGTTGCAAAATCTCAAAGACTTTGTGACTCCCTCCCGATCACTCCCCTCTTGAGGCACTGGAAGGACTGGAATTATCCTTGTCTCAAACTCACGAATCGGCTTTCCTTTCCCAAACACAAACATCCAACAGCTGTAAAAATGGCATCCAATCAACTGCTGACTCTGCCAGTTCTGCAGTGCTCCTGCTCACGTCCATCTGTCTCCTCCTGCCACGCTGCAGCACATCACACAGTGCTGAGGGGGTAGGGCAGAAGTTGACTTGCTACCCATGTGTGTGGGCCAGTAGCCAAGTGATTGCACTTTACAAGCTGGCCACAGACCCACCTTTCATGTCGAAACATGGGGAGAATTAGGCAACTTTTTAAATTAAATAATTCTTCAATCGATGTTCTTCTGTTGTTTACTTTTTTTTTTTCCTCTTGAAAACTTCTCCGCTTTTTCAGTTTTTTTTTTTAATTAGAAACACCTTCTTTTTCTCCTTTTAAAACCCTCCTGGATTGAGTTAGGTCAAAGAACAGCAAGTTCTATACAAGTAAGATCATGTTAAGTTACTGAATTTTTTGGTGAACTATCTGGCTGCCTGCAGTGTGGCCAGAATATTCTTTTCCCGGCATATGAACAGAAGAGAGATTGCAAGTCTTTCATCAGACACTGCCTTTTAAGAAAAAAGTCCTTTTAGATATAACCTGTTGCCTCAGATTTACTTCATGCCCCTTCAAAGTGTATTCCCATCTATATTTCTAAACATTTGGGGTGTTAGAACCAGTTTTCTGCTGTGAGAGAGTTCTGTCAGGAAGCTAAGCTTGTCCCAAGCAAGGCCTACACAGTTTTCTAGAAGGTGTCACCTCTGTCTTGCTGTAAAGCAAAGAGCCACAGGTTTCTCTTCTCTAGAATGTCATGCTAGTTTTCTTTCTCACACCTTGAACCTTAAAAATTGCTCTCTGATCTTTCTCCCTCGTGTAATTGAGCTCCTCTTTACAGTGCACTAATTATAAACTTTAAACCAAATATGACAGTTTCAGAACCTGGATTAGTTTGGCTGATCGTAAAGACATCTTCCAGCTATGATCCTCCTTGAAGGACAGGAGCATCCAGTGGTTGAGTGAGCATCCATCCAACCCTTATGGATATGAACAAAAGCTGCAGATTGCAGATTGTGTTATCCCAAGCTGAGAGAATCTGCAGAGGACCACTATCATGGGTCTTGTTCCCTTAGGAAAATGGGATACAAAATGGGCTCATCTTCATCAGTCAGGAAAACGGGAAGATAAAATGGTATATGGGCATCAAACTTACAATTTCAGTACTGGCCTACGACAGAAATGTCCCCTCCCTTCTGCAAGGGAAAAATTAATTAAAATAAAGGAACAGAAGAATCAAGAGAAGTTAGAGAAGATGGAAATAGCTGCATCTCAGAACTCAGGCTCAGAAATCATAAGTGATTGCAACAAACCACCACTCAGCAGCTTCCCTCAGTCCACACACACACTCATGTCCCTGGGGAGCCTTTTTTTTCAGATATGGGGTAGCTTTCTCACAAGTTACAAACTAAAACACTAAATCTAATTGTTTCCCATTAATTGTGGCCTGTCACAGGGTCAGAATACACCAACAGCACATTATTACTGGGCAGCTGACAGACGCTTACTCCTGTGTCAAACTCTTTAGATCAGAAGCTGAGCTGAGTCCTGCTCCTTTTCAAGTCAACAGAACTCCTCTGAGATCTTTCACTATGTCCTAACTAACACTGCTCCTTATGGCAACTATGAAACACCAGGGACTGCCTAAATTAGACACCTGGCTGATTATTGATTTCAAGTTAACACAGCCCTCAAAATGGGGATGGGGAGCTTGATGCCTTTGGAAAGCCTGCTCCACGTTTTTCCATATATTTGGACGGTGCAAAAGCACAGGGAGTAAATTTGGAAAGTCACTTGTGTGATCTCTCACTAAAACTCCAGGGTACTATTCAATAATGAAGCCTTTTGGAAATGTTTGCATGCTGCTTACAGGACACTAATCATTCTTTTGACATAAACAGGAGAAGTTTTTTGCATCAAAGCTTGATAGGTCGGAAGCTTTCTTCTTTCTACATATAATACAGAACAACTTCTAGAGCTGAAGTTGCCGTGGGCCAAACCCTATCAGTGGGAGCTTTGCCATTTGCTTTAATAAAACCCCAGTGTGGCCCTACAGGAACAGTATATACTTTATAAGTGCAATTTGAATTCAGTGTTGTTGTATGAAATATCCTCTCTTCAACTGGCAACACGGGCAAATTTTGCCCTCTGCTGCACCTCAATATTTGTATTCCACATGAAAGCCTTTCAGGCCACACTGTCAGCTGGTGGGCTCAATCCACAACTGGGCTCAGCCCAGTTTGTCAGCCCACAATTTTGCAGGTGAGAGTGATGAGTTTACCACTCAATATTAACAAACATTTGAATCCCACCCCCTGTTAAAAGAGCTCTTTATTCTCCTCCTTGAAGTTTTGGAGAGGCCCTCGTGGGATCAAACTCTTCCACCACTTTGATGACTATTAAGGGTGTGCACCATCAGGAGCTGAATTTAGCATGGAAAATGTCCTTGGGTGACCCAGCAGCAAGAGGTCATCACTGTATGGAGAGCACTCAATCCAACACTACACCTCCTGTACGCCTTGAACTTGGCATTTCACTCCAGTGTGCAAAATGTTTGGACTCTCTGGAATTCAGATCATTTAACTTCAAAGTTCAGGCTCGTTTGGCTGGTGGTGGGTAGTCTCAGCGAGTCACCCGTGTTTATTCCCAAACAGTCTGCTCCATATCCTGTTTTCTGGGATGTTTATAAGCACTCTTGGGATGCTGATTGTGCGTCCCCCATTCAGACAGAACATGTTAAACTCTTCCCTGGGTTGACACACTGGGAACCAAGGGCTGGAGCACCTCTCCTATTGAGACAGACTGAGCAGCCTGGAGAAGAGAAGGCTCTAGGAGACCTTAGAGCACTCTCCAGTGCCCAGAGGGGATCCAAGAGAAGTGGAGAGGGACTTTGGACAAGGGCCTGGAATGACAAGACAAAGGGTAATGGCTTTGAACTGACAGGAAACAGGTTTAGATTGGATATTAGGAAGAAATTCTTGGCTGTGAGGGTGGCGAGACACTGGCACTGCCCAGAGAAGATGTGGATGCCTCATCTCTGAGGTGTTCAAGACCAGGATGGAGCCCTGAGCAAGCTGGCATAGTGGAAGGTGTCCCTGCCCATGGCAGCAGGTTGGAATGAGATCATCTGTAAGGTCCCTGTGAACCCAGCCATGGTTCTATGACTTGGAATCTGGACAACATGTGATTACAGCTCTGTGGATGCACTTTAAGCTCTGTGATGGCCAAAATATTGTAGATTAATTGTCATTGACCAGGTTTTTGGTGAGGATTTTACTACATGCTTAACCCCTACAATACCACAGCTGGACTGGTACCAGCCCCCAGATTTGTCCAGCTGAAGCTACCCCCAATATATTTGCAGCCACAGCACAACCATGACTCCTGCCACATCTTGCTGTAATTGGACCAACCCAGGCTATAACCCTGATGCAAATCAGCTACTGTAATTAATTTCATTCTCCAGTTAGCCACAGCACCCCACTGGTGTTTATAAGCAAGGCCCGTGTAGGCATCAGCAAGCAGGCAGGTTCCTATGGCAGCTCTCTCCTGAAGGTCAGGAGAATAATCTTTGCTCCCTGTGGCTTAATTTGCCTGTGTGGAGCCCTGGAAAGCCAGGCTGCTGGGAAAAGGGGAGGGATAAAGCCAGTGCAAGAGCATTTTGAATGGATTGAAAGGAGAGAGGGGTCTGAACAGCCAGAGGCAAGGAAGCTGCAGCACTCGGATGAGTGAATCCTGGACAAAGGTAACCACCAGGAACAGTTAATAATAATCCAACACACACAAGGGCATGTCAGAGGCAAGCACTCCCGTTCCAAATCCCGCTCACAAAAATCTGCAAATGAGCTGACACTAATGAAAACAAGGGGCTTGGAAACTGGATGGTGGCGGGAGGAAAGGAGAGGCTGTTGTATAACTTTGCCCTTCCTGCCCAGACCTGCCAATGCAGCAGGATTCTGACTTGCAGCATCATCACTTTTCCTGCCTTGGCCTCCTGAACCTTCGAGCAGCCCCTCACAGTGACCTGCCAAACCTTTGCTATCCAAACTTTTCTCCCTTTGAACAGCTTGATAAGGGGCCAGCCTGTGCAGTAGCGTCTCACTGTGCCCTGAAGGGAGAATACAATGAGGCCTAAAAAGCCAATTGCACTTGTTACCCGAGGCAGTTTTTGAACTCTGCACCGAGAGGCTGGAATGCCCCCTTCCACTTAGCAGAACAAAGGGCAGCCAACCTGCAGGGGTTTAAATCTGAAAGTTAAACATGAATGTGATTAATGTGTGGCTTTGAATGTCATGTATTATTGAATTGTATACGTTACTCCAGGCTCAGAGGTTTTTCCCTTTTATACTGCAACACAATTGTAAGTTCTGTTTGGGAGAGGTGCAGAGCAGAGAACACCAGGCAAAAGTATTTCCATATGTATTCCACAAACTCTCTGCCTGAAGGACTTGAGCGAGCTGCGATTTATGCTGTGTTCCACTGACCCCGAAAAAACAACTTGAAACAGATTTACAGAAGATGCACTGGAGCTCATTGCAATTGAAACACTGGATACTTATTTGACAGCCTCCAGGAATCCTTCCAGGTCCACCCTTTCCTGCGAATCTGCTAAAGCTCCGGAAGATTATCAGAGTTAAGTGAATGTGCGGGACGCCGGGGTTTAGGAGATGGGTTGCCTCTCTTAAGACCCATAAAAATGATCATCTCATGTAACCAGTGCTCCCACTCCAAAGTCTGAGTCCTTGATCCCATTTAAGCCATAATCTGCTGGTAGGAGGCAGAAAGCTGGACCACACCACTCCTGCGTGATCCTGCCGGCTTTGCTGCATGACCGGAGCAGTATCCCGCCTCTCACTGCTGGGGAAGCCTTTAGCATGCTTTTAGAAACAGTTAATTAACTCCATTTGTTGCATACAAGGGGCAACTCTAAAGCACACCTGGACACTTCCAGTTTGGACTTTTTCATTCTCTGTATGGCTCTCAGGCAAGTTTCCTCACTGCACCGCGACATGAGGCCAACAAAGGTCCTGAGAAAAACTTGAAAGTTTTATTTCAGGGAATACAGTTCTTCTTTGATTGGAGGGTTTCCATGGGGAGATCTTAAACAGTGTCAAATGGTCAGTATCTGGCAGGCACTGTCTGCCTTTCTGTGGCAATGGATCTCCTCCTGCAGGTCCTGTGCATTTCCACTCGCCCATCCAGGCTGTGCTGTGCTGGGTGCAGCTCTCATTGCACTGGTGGTTCCGTATGGAACTGAACAACACACCTCCATAAATAATGAACCTACACAAACCCTTGGCCTGGCATTGTTACCCAGTGTTACGATTTTGATGTCCTGAGAAACACCTTCAGCTTTGCCCCAAAGACAAAGCACTGGTTTCTCTCCCAGCTCAGCCAAATAATGTTGAACCCAATAGTGCAATCATAGGCAGTGTGATGAGTTTGTAGAGAATATTTTGCAGCATGCAGACAGAGGACTGTTTTCACTTGGAGAAGACCATTGAAAAGAGGGATTTTCTATTCTGTCACACACCACCACTCAGCTCACTATGATCACCTCTACAAGGACCACCATGAAAACATCCAGTGATCCTGCCTTCCATGGGATACCTCTCACACCGGGCTGGGCAGGGAGGCTCTGGAAGAAATGAGAGATTATATGAAGAGTTCCTGTTTTCAAAGCTCGGATCTAGATGGCTCCTCATAATTCTCCATTCCAATTTGCATCTGGAACTTCATTTGCTTGTGGAATGGAGCACGACTACTGCAGCAGGAGACCTCTTTCTCCAGGAGCAAGTTCTGGCTCAGGAGGATGACTGACCTTTGTTTTGGCCAGGAATTTGAACTCTGTTGCCATTGGACACCTTTGAAGCCTTGTCTCCTATGCTTTAGCCCTTACTTTAGCCCATTACTAGCCAGGACATGGATATAGTTTCTCCTAACAGCACTAATAACTTCCCTGGCTTGCCAAACTTGCTACAGAATAATGCTTCTTTAATTCTTTACTTCCCATTCGAAAGGTCCAGACAGTGGATATGGGAATTGTAGCAGCGATTCTTAGACCTGATACACGCCCAGTCTGAAGTTTCCTAGAGTGTCCCAGAAATATGTATAGAAAAAATATTGACCACTGAGGACATTTTGGGAGCAGGGAAGCCCAGAATATCTACCATTATCCATGGCCAGAGACCAGCCCTGCAACTTCATCCTTAGTCTGAAATCTGCCAAATGCTGTGCACTTTAAGTGGCATAGAGTTTACAGAATCCAACTGCAGCTCTGAGCTCTAAAGTCTAAACCTGCTGCTTCTCCTGCTCCTCTTGGTGCAGTACAGACACAAACCACACAAAACACGACAACCACATTTCTGTCAAACGCATGAAAATTCAAGTAATGCTTGGGACAGAAGAGCAAATAAGTTTTGAACAGGAGGCTGGACAGGAATGGTCTTGCAGTTCTGTGATTCTCAAACTGGCCGTAAAACACATACCAATGTATCAGTCAAAAATAGCAAAAATATCAAATACCTTTTGGGCTGGCCCCCAGAAACAAAATTTTAAAAATCTCTATATCTCCTCTGCAAAATGGTATTTACAACCCTCACATACTGCTCCCAGCCCAAAGAGCTGCTGGTTTGCTGGGCGCATCTGCCTCATTTTTGCTATTGTCTGGCAGCAAGGCCTGACCCACATCTGAACTCATTCAGATACTTCAGTAAATCAGCAGTTTCCCCATAAGTCCAAAAGTCCTTGGTTGGGACACCCCTGTCCTGTGCAAAATAAACCAGTTCTTCCCATTTTATTTTGGCATGGATAATCCTCCTCCAGTCTCTTAATTAACCCAAGAGGAAAAAATAGAAAGTGTGACAAGACCCACCAGTGGCCTTTCTCTGTGTGCTCGCGTGTCTCCATTCTTGGGGGCTGACCCAGGGCACAGCTCTGCTCTTCTGCATGAATTTTCCAGTGGAAGCCTTTCTTCTTTCCTTTCTTGGATTTATTCAGACTCCAAACTTCAAATTCATCTAAACTGTCACGGACCATTTGCAGGACGGGAAGATATTGTGGGTCCAATCAGCGTGGGTGTCACAAACAATTATCCTCTGAGGAGTGATCCCAATTAGTAAACACCCTACTAACAGGCCACCTCCCCAAGGACACTGATTGCCTGTGACAGTGTATTTTCAGGATGTCTGCTGGAAAACTACGACTCAAGCCTTTGTGGCCTGGCTCCTGGCAAATTCCTTGTTAACTCTACAAAAGAATCTACACTTGAATAATTAAAAATAGATGGGGGTAGAAATTGAAATTACATTTAGCTTTGTCACCCAACCCCCTTTATAACAGGACCTACTTCTCATCTGGAATAAAATGGAAATTCTATTCCCTGTCTTGGCTTGTATGAGGCACTCTGTGTTTTGATGCTTTGCTCTAGGCTTTTGGAACTAAATAAAGATTTCTATATAAACACTCCCTTCCACTTTCTCCTTTCTTCTCTCCGTTGGTGCAAAATTCTCAAAGAGTTGCCTGAAGGACCAGCTCAGTGAGTGTTTGAAACCCAGCTGCTTACCCCTTGTTTAACAAATGCAGCCTTTAACAACCCGATAGCTGCTTTTAGAGAAGGAAATCACAAGGTCAGGAACAAAATAAAGATACAAAACTAAGTATTTTCAAAAGTAACTTTTTGACCACCCAATTATCTCCTGGAATGGACTGGTTGTGAGGCTAGGAAGAGGTAGGAAGACAGATTTGGTCAGCAAGGCTGCCTCCCAGCCAGCCCTCCTGCTCCCAGGGAATGGGCTTTAGTGCCATACTCCACTTCCTCCCAAGTGTGCCAAGTCTTCCCACACTGCTCAGTAATACTCTCACACCTCGGAGATTTTGGCAGGCTCCTGCACAGCCTCTCTCCTTCTCCTCTTGCCTGGACTCCAGTCTTTAATATGTGGGGGCAAGTAGATTTATTTAACTCGTCCCTCAGACTTTCAGCTCTGATTTCAAACCAGTTGATTGGTAATTTCTTGACAGTAAATTCTACCCCAGCTGTATCTTCAGCAGGGATAAAGTGCCAAATCTCTGTCATTTCCATGGAGCTGTGCCACTTTCCCCAGTCCCAGTCCAGTCCAATAGCCTGACTGCAGTTATCTTGCTGTCAGTCTGTCACACACACCCCAGGGCTCACTTTGCTGTCTCTCACACTAAAGCTTTAAGGGTTCCTCCTTCCTAAAGAATTTTTGCTTTCAGATGTTTCTCTCATCTAGAAAAACTACTTTTCCTCCCCTAGCATTCCATCACTTTCCCACCAAAGTGACCAAACTTCCTGGTTTCTGCCATGCTTCACGTACAAGGTACTCAGTAATGTTTGAAAAAGTTGCACCTAAAACTGTCATTAAAATGCTCTTTACTGCTTTGCTAATGCACAGGAGGAGCCCTCAGTGAAATGGATGAATCAAAAACTTTCATCAGTCACATTGGCTGAAAATCTGCATTACCAGAGCCGTGTATCATTTGTCATTTCTACTAATCCACACGACTGAGTTCCTATTCAAAACAAGCCAAACAACCTCGGAGGGAGGGCAAGACCCTGTATCAAATGCTCTACTAGGCTCCAACTGCAATATATCTAAGGCAATCCCTTTGTCCAGTACTTTGCATGATTGAGGGTGAAATTGCATAACCATTCCCTCCCTGTCTCCCCCAGGCACAGCACCCTGTGGTTTGGAGCAATTTAAGACTTAGCTCAAAAATTTGTCTCACTTTTCTCCCATCTTGGTGGTCCACACTAAATCCCAACTCTTTCTCCTTTCCTTTCTTACTCCTTTTTTCCTGACCAGTTGTGGTTCCAGCATCCAGAGCTTCACCATTCTTTCCCTTCACCTCCAAACTGCAAAGTCACAGGGACAAAACGTGAGAGAAGATCTCTGGTGTGACCAACTCAGTTTACAAATGCCTTGACACTGGCACTGTTGCTTTCCTATCCACCATCCACTTTCCAAAAGAGGTTAAGAAATACTCCAAATTTCTGTCTCAGTTGAGGAGACTGTTCAGCCCTCTGTAAAACTGCAAGAGGTGTGGACACTTGTGAATTTGGGAGGAAAAAGAAGGCTGGCTCTCTCCCAGGGGAAGGCTTTGCACATCAAGATGCAGACAGAGAATCTGGCCCTGCTTTAAAGAGGAGGGAACACAGTTCTATTTCTAGCAGGGACATTGTGTGAGCAACTCCCTCTAAAGTCAAAGGATTTTTGCCCTCAGATAGCCAAGGATAGAAACCAGGAGCCAGAGTCAGCCCTGGTGCCAGCTGATGGAGCAAGCACCCTCCAGCTGTAGAAAAATAGCTCCCAACACTAGGATAAAGCTGGAGCCACTGGAAGTGCCCTTGCAGACGCAAACAGATTTATGATCTAAAAATTCAAACTGAAATTATCATTGCAACCACTGCTAATGCCAGGAGCCATTCATTCCCTGCCTATCCATCCTGCTTGGCTCACAGGTCCCAGTGGTCCTCCCTAGGACAGCCACACAGTCTATGTGAAAGCACTGGGCTTCTGGGGGTGCCACGAATTTTCTGCGTTCCCTACTGCACACACTCGCCAAGTAAACCTTGATTTAGCTACAGTAATCTCTGATGCCTGTTCCCACAGAGAGAGCTGTTTATTTTATGGTATCTCAAATGGATGGTAATAAACTGCCTGCCTCTGCATCAGAACAAGGTCGCTGACCCAATCTGCTGCCCAGCAAATGTGTATAAATTCATCATGCCCCAAGTGAGAGCCGAGCCTGCCCCATCACCCTGGCCTGCCAAGCTGCCTGCCTTGTGTTGGTGTAGCACAGGCAGAGAAAACTGGCCTCTAAATGTGGCTTGAGAGAGGCTGGGACATCAGGGAATTGCACCCTTGGAAGGATAGCAGGTCCAAAATGTAGATCCAATGTAAGCTACACAACCAAAATGGAAAGATTTCACAGCTTGGCCAACAGCAGCTTCCAGAGCTTTGGAGGAGCAACAGCACATTGGCCTAAGAGAGAAGTACCCAGACAGGAGCTGGAGTGGCTTGAGGCACTTCTCCTTCACTGGAAAAGGGCACTGACTAGGTGGTGCCCTGCAGACCAGCTTGAGAAACAGGAATGTTCTGGAGGAACCCACTTTCTGGCCAAGACACTTCCAGGCCAGAGGACTCTGATGAATGTCTGAGTTGGTATTGAAGTGTTTTACTGCAAATGGCCACTTTGACACCACAGCACATGCATAAACTGGTGCGCTTCACAGGAGGAGTCGTGGCACTTCCAAAGCCAGCAGCTTCCCAAAGCTTCACATACAGCCAGCCAACAATTTGGCATGTGGTCACTGTGCCTTCAGCAGCAGCTCCTTGACCACAAAATCCTGAGATTTTTGGGGCTCTGGTGTGGGACTGTGGCCTCATTTCTGCCCACTTAGCCAGAACACAGGCAATGGAATTTTGACCAGTTTTGTGAACCTGCATCACAAAGGAGGCAGGTGACACCTGGCCCAGCATAAATCCTACCACCAACAAGGGAGTCTTCCAGGATGGTCTGAACCAGCAGAGAGAGCTTATACCAAACCAGCATGATCTCTTGTGTGGCTGCAGTGTTTTGGATCCAGTACTAACACCCTAAAGACAGTTTTATGGTATCACTGTGTGAGGACTCTGTTTGAACTCCTCTGGTTTAAGCCTTGATTTAAGCTAATGCATAATTCATAAAGGGGATGATAACAGATGGCAACTTGTGAAGCCACAGGAACTCAATCAGTTGTGATCACATGACAACACCCTAAATAATTTAAATCATGTCTTACTGCAAGAGCTGCTCTGCTGGGGCCCTGTTACAGAGATGCTGATGCCACACTGTGGGAATCATCCTGCAAGGCAGGATCTGTTACCAGATCTCCCTCTTTGCAAAGGGAGAAACTGAGGCTCAGAGTGAGGGGCTTCCATCTGCTGGCTCCATGAAAGCAGATTCCTGGTGTCCCCCTGCTTCTCTGCCCCAGATCCCAGCCATGAGGCCCTGGTCTCTCCTTCTCTGTTTACAAATATATTTGCAAATACACCTTTTCACCTTGCAAAAGGTAAATTCAGACAAAAAGCATTACTTCAAAAAGCAGCCTGTCTTCCACAGCATCGTTTCGAACTCCAAGAAAACTCTCCAGAGAAGTTTATCCTCAGACCAGATGCTCTCACGTCAGAATATCTATTTCTCCTTTAACTACAGGAGGAAACTACCTTTCCAACACATTGCCTAAACCTCAGTGACATGAAGACCCCTCGGTGTCTCTGTGAGAGCCAGGAGGCCCTGCCAAACATCTTGGCCTCTTCAAGAGCAACATGGGATGCAGGGAAGCAGGGGAACTTCTCTTACGAGTTTCAGCACCTTCCTTTTCTTTCCATCAATTTCCAGGTGGCCACATGCACATGAAATCTGGGGCTCTGCGGGAAGGTTTTGCTTCCAGTGGCTTGAAACAGTTTTCTGAGTAAAAACACTCTTTAGGAAAGAAATGTTCTAGGAATAATCCAACGTGCTCTGGATTGCAGAAATGCTTCTACCGTCACAAGGGACAAAGCACCATAAAGAATATAAAACTTTAATGAGTGCTTATCATCATCTCAGCATACTTGGAGAAGACACACTGAGTTTGAGCCTTCTCTGGAATTCCAATCAATCATAGTCAGCACAGTCCCAGCTGAAGCACTGGCTGCTCACCATAAGCATAATTAACACAGACTGCTGCCTCCTGCCTCCTGACATATTACTGGGGAATAAGGAACACTGCCTACACCACATTCATCCTTGACCACCAGTTGACTGTCAGACCATTTTTACTTTTCATTTCTAAAATCATCATCCTTTTTTTAAAACACGACAAGTGTAAAAGCACTCGTGAGCTGAAATTCTCCTACAGTAACTGTTGTGGACACTTTCTGAAGAGAACATCTCCCTAAGAGAAAGGAAACTGCCACCTAAAAACACTTCACGGAGGTGTTTGAAGCCCTGTTGGTCTAAGCACAAGGCGTGGAGTCCTCCAGCACCCTGGTTCTCACCAGAGCACAAGCGTGTACTTTCTTTCTAGTGCAATATGAGCACCTGGTGAAGGTGTTTGGAGAAACACCACTAGATAAAACAAAGCCCTGTGTGTACAAGGTGGACCAGATTCTCAGGTGGACTAGAGTCTGAATTCAAGGCAACTATGCCAAGTGACATGAGCAGAGATACAGAATTATGTTTCCTCTAAACCTGTGTGTTAACAGTGAAAGACAGAACAGTGGATGGTAACAACACTGTCCTGATCTTCAGGCAAGGATGCAAATCATGCCTTGGGGGATTCTAGAAAAAAGGGAACATCCTTTCCAAAATTATAATAATCCCAAAACTTCTCACAGACCAAGCAGTTTTACACTCAAAATGAGGCCCTGCAAAATGTCTCTGTGCTGCCTGGAGCAGGGACAATTCTCCATCACTTTGCTGGGTGACTCCAAAGGCTGAGAGTAGCTGCAGCCAGGGGCGGGCAGCACTGAGGCACGTCCCAAGCAAAGTGCCAACCACAGGTTTAACTGTAGAGGCTCAAGGGTGTTTTTTTCCATTTGAGTTTGGACCCAAGGAAGCCCTGTCTTCATAAGGAGCAAAATCCATTTTTGCCACCATGAGTGGCCAGCCCCAGACAAGGCTCTCGGTCTCTCCTCCATTCCCCTCTCCCCAAGGCTGCCTGTATGGGAGCCAGCACCGACAAACTGCTCTTCCTGGGGTGGGATGCTGAGAGAAACCTCTTCCCAGCAGCAATGGATGCTGCCCTCCCTAAGTGACTTTCCCTGAAAGGAGGCACTTTAACACAACAATTACCCAACTTGCTTTTCTCAGAAGGAAGAGAACCACAACACTCACGTAGCCACCTGCTCAGCTCCTTAAGGAATGACCCTTTCCATCTGAAAAAGCAATCTGACGTCTTTTTTATTATTATTTATTTCAAGCAAGTAAGGACATGTCAGTCTTATTGCACAAACCATCAAGGCACTAACTTCAAAAGCAATGAACCTTACACTTCACGCTTTTTAAAAGAGGGAATAAAATTATAGGACCTTTTTCTTTTTTTTTCGACATGGAGAACTGGAGTGATCTGAACCCAGACTGAACTTAATCTCCTAAACAGGCCCATACCCAAATCTCTACTCCAAGTGCTCCCAAACTTCAGGGCAGGTTGTGTCTGGGTTATGTCTCTTGGTCCCGAGCGTGCCAAATGCTGCAGCTCCCAGCAGGTCCTTGACACTCCCCCAGCAAATCGGTGCCCCTGAGCACAGAGACAGAGCAAAGCTCCAAATAATGCAACACGGTGACCTTGGGCGATAAAACTGCCCGGGGAAAATGGATAGTCGGGGCTGCAGGGAGCAGCTCCAGAGGAACCAGAGCCAGAGCGAGGAGCGCCAAGGCCAGCGCGCTCAGCGGGCGGAGGGTGGCGGAGAGAGGGAGGCTGGCGCTGGGAGTGCGGGATGATGAAGTTTGAGACCAACCTGAGAGGGAAAGCGCCCTGCCGTGCTGGGAAGGCTCCATCGGCTATCCAAGAGTGTCCTCTGGTGGCTGCAGCCACAGCAGCCGCGGTGGCCCGGGAAATGCACCTTCCCTTATCTCCTAATCACGTGAGTGACTAATGGAAGTGAATAAACAACTGAGTTTGCCAAGTCATTTTGATCTCGCCCGCAGCTATAAGGTCAGAGTATGGGTTTGGTCAAGCTGAGAATTGTAGATCAAATTGTCTGGACTTCCCCGAGGTTACCTGGGGGCTTGTCCNGGAAAAGGCAAATTCCAGAAGTGGGCATGGGGAGTCTCTCCTGCTCCCCAAACCCACGTGCCAAGGGTGTTGCCAGTCTGACTGTCCCATGTTCCCCAGCATCATGGAGGCAAGTGCCTGCTGAGCCCTGTTAGCCAGCATAGGTTTTCACACCGAATTCTGTGTTTTAGCTGTCACAGGACAAGAGGAGCAGGTCAGGTAACCAGTTCCATGTTAACTCAATGTCTCTCTGCACCAACTGGCCCCCCAAGATTGACAGAAAACAAAATTAGGCACCTCTGTAAGAATTAGGCACAAAGAATATAAATTTTTGAGAAGAAATTGCCAAAGGCAAGCAAACTGAGACATCATTTGAACATCCCTTGCTCTGAACACTGTGTGCAGTCAGGCTGCTTCACATCTGGGGCTGGGAACGCTCTTCAAGGACAGGCACTCTCTGCTGTGTGGTGCTGTAGACCAGAAGTGGGTTTTTTTTTCCTTTAAAAAGCATAAGAAAGAGTTCCAGCCTGGCAGAGGCAGAGTGCTGAGCAGGTGCACTGTGCCCCAGGACAATGGGTTTCCAAACAGAGACATGGCAGGATTTTTTCCAAAGGAAACTGAGAGTGCTCCCCCTGTTTGAGCACATAAAGCTTTCCCATGTGGGTAACTCTGCCCTGCTCTTCCCCTCTGCTTCCATGGAAGAGTTTCCTGAGCCCCTCCCTCAGCCTGCCCAGGCCTCCTCCAGCAGCTCATGGATCCAGGCAGTTCCTGGGAGATGTTTATGAACTCCCCAGCAGCACCAAATCCCAACTGTCCCATTGCCTGTGTAGGTATTAAGATTGTGACTTTGCCTAAAGTTTGACACACTGTGGGCATAACACATCCCTGGGGGCTTCCCAGAGCTACAGGCACACAGGATGATTTGCAACCCAAATTTGTGTGCACAGTGAGCAAGGCAGGTAAGAGAGATGAGATATTTGGGATGATAGGGGGGGGGTTGTTTGTTTGTTTGTTTGTTTGTTTGTTTGTTTGTTTGTTTGTTTGTGGGGGTTGTGCTTGTGGGGTTTTTTGATGGGTTTTTTGGGGGTGGTTTTTTTGGGTTTGTGGGTTGGTTTTTTTTGTTGTTGTTGTTTTGTTTGTGGGTTTTGGGGTTTTTTGGTTGGGTTTTTTTTACAACTAGCCCTGTGACTCCATGTGAATATGGAGATATTCATCAATTTGTGCAGCCTCAGGGCAGTGGCTGTTCTGCTCTGACCCAAGCACTGCCTGTTTCCAGCTCCTACTCCTCCAAGGGTATGTGCTGTGAGTACATGCACTTCCAAGTCAGGGAGAGTTTTCTTGGTGACAGTAATTATTTTGATAAAAGACAAAACATAAGAACACAATCATTCTGAAAAACAGGTAGCTTTTCCTCCCCCTCACCTCCATCTTGATGTAACATGAAATTTCAGTGATCTGAAAAACAGCTAGAGAATGTTAATGAGGTTCTCCAGGCCATGGAAAAGGTTGAATACAATGTCAGACTCTGCCAGAAAAACATAACCCACACAAGGGCAGGAAGAAGAAAAACATGCAGCAGAAATGGAAGAATGTGAGACCGTTATATCCCAATTGTTAGGATACCTGAATGGACCAGTGCAGAGCTCAGCCTGACACTGAATCACAGCACCAGGGACAGGCTCTGGGTGAGCATAACCTCAAAAGAGGTAAACTCAGAGACATCTCTTTCAAACAAGTCTCTGTTGTCAGATTGTTCCCACATCTCCAAGACATCTGGAAACACAAATTCTCTGAAAAGTCCACATCGTAATTATGATTTTCCAACATTTACATAAAATTATCATTTACAAGCAGAAACCAGATGAAAGTCTTCCATTGCACAGTCAAAAATCAGTCTGGCAGATTTCTGTGGTTTCTTACATCACTTTCTTGCATACAACGATAAAATCACTCCTAAGCTATTTTTCTCACAGTTGATTTCACACAGTGCTGAAGCTTCACATAAATCTTGTCATGAACTCCTGTAGGGAATGTTGGAATCACCTACAAAGTCTGCACCTCTGACCACATTTATAAATCACAGCACACACCGGGTTCCAGTAATCATCCCTTGGCCAAGGGATGCTCAGGAAAGGCAAATTCCTCAGCCCAGATCCACAGCCCATCCACGGCCAAGGGAGGGCAGTGTGTCCTGCAGATCCAGCCAGCAGGCCAGCAGCTCTCAAGGAGAGAGTCTCATTTCCTGACTGCAGCCACGAAACATTCACCTTCTTACAGCAGTTAGGCTGTTGGGATGCATCCATGTGATCCTACCTGAGCCTTTTGGATATTGAGGCGCAGGCCTCGAATGTAGATAATTTCCCTCAGCTACATAAAATCACAGAATCTCAGAATATTCTGAGTTGGAAGGGACCCACAAGGATCATCAGATTCCAGCTCCTGGGTTTACTGAAGTTTTAAGTCAAACTGATGTTAACAGGGAAACTTCGTAACAGGTATGAAAACAATTTTTTTCTGGAAATAACATTAATCAGCATCCTTAAGCTGAATGCAAGGTATTTCCAAACAAGTGTATGAAGCCAAGAAAGGACAATGTCACAAACAAAACCTGGGAGTCAGGAAGAAGAATCATGTTCCCACTCACGACAGGCTGAGAAGCTTCTCTGTTATTAGTCATTAACAAGTCTTTGTGTGGAAAGGTAAAAGACAATCAGATGCACTAAAAATCCTGCTACATTAATCTTGCTCTTCAGGAAACTGCAGGCTTTAAAAGGTGAGGTCATTTGCAGCTTGCAGGAGAGGAATAATGGAAGCAAATGGCTGTATCTGCTTTCAGAAGAATTTTTGAGGAGTACAGACACCAACTCCTGCGTGCCTGTGACTGGAGTGCTCCAGGAAAATGGCCATTCCCTCCTGTACACCAGGCTGAATCTGCTCCAGAAAGGAAAAGTTGAAGCAAGTGAATGCTAAGGTTGGATGCAGCCCAGGAGGGAGCTGAGTGCATTTGCTGTGTAGAATGAGCAGAGAACAGGAGAGGGGGCTGTGCAGCAGGAAAAGTGCTTCTCTCTGCCCTGAAGATGGGAGATCACGCTGGAACAGACAGAGCTAGTGGGGAAACAACATGCTGCTTCTGTTTCCTCATCTGCCCCCAGAAATCCACCCCATCCTACAGGCAACGCTGAGGCTCACAAGTGGTGGATTATTTCCAGCTCTGCCTCTAACCTTCTTTGCAATACTGGACAGATTCTCCCCTCCTGGTGAGGATTACTCTTAAATCAGAGCACAAGCTAGAGATGTAGAATCTCTCTTCACACTTATAAATAGCTCACCTACACATTTCACAGTGGTTACTGTGAAAAGGCAAATGCCAATAAGCAGCTTTAATGGCAGCCCCGACAATGACAGTGGCAGCAGCGAAAACACTGCTCCTTTCTCCCACATCCATCATACTAATAGGGACAATTAAAACCTGGGAGAAGCCCCAGGACACTGACAATTAGTAACTGTAGGCCAGGCCTAAAACATAGTCAAGGATCAGTAGTTACAAGTCTGTGAAACAGGCTGGGCAAGTCAGGAACTGAGCACACAAATGACACCTCAGGGCCTCGCCTCATCCTCCTCACAAGGCTGGACCACATCTCACACATTTTCTGCACCACTCTGCGGCCCTTCTCCTGCCCACGCAGCAGGCAGAGCTTTTAACTTGCCAAACAGTTTGGCAGAGATCACACTGTAGGGGAGAGGAAAGGTTTCAAGGCATAAACAAAACAAGCCCAACCTGGCCAGTGGAAGGAGAACGATTCATCACTGTTAAATCACCCCGTGGTCAGGACTCCCAGCATTTGGGACGTGCTGCAGATCAGGGCTGTGCCACTTGTCTGTGAGCAGACAAACACAGAGCCACAGCCACAGCCTTCCCTGTGCATGTCCTAGTGCAGCAAANAGTGCAGAGTTGGATCACGGATCTGCAACCACATCAGCAGGAATTGGCTGCTCAGAAGGCTCTCAGAGGAATGTGCTTGTTGTGTTGGAGTTTCTGCCCCAAATCCTACAAGCCTGCAAGGTCTTGCTAGGTCATCTGATAAGCACCATCTCCAGCAGAACCAGCTCAGGTGCTGCTAGTGGTTTCTTCCAGAATTACTATGAATTTAGCTGATTTTAAGCATATACATTTTAAATTATTGTGTGTCTTGCCTTTGCTCATTTGCCACTCTAAAAAG